>JAQFVV010012503.1:2929583-3275447 GCA_028023455.1 Epiperipatus broadwayi | reverse complement strand
CCGATCAATCGCTGAAGGGTTTATTAGCTCCCTCATGACAATCGATCGCTCCTTGGAATTAATTTCATAATAATCATCTTAAATACTGAGGAATAAATCAAGCTAATTCAGAACAACTCTATTGTACAAATAAAAGCATAAGCATCGGAATAAAATCGAGCAGGTGATGACTCGAATACACAGAATCGAAAACAAAACTGAGTCCCCAGTATCAATCGAATTGAATCGAATCAAATTGAACCATTGAATAGGTTTTGACTAGTATTTATAAAGGTTGATCCTTATCTTGGGATCCAATCTCCCCCCAAGAGTTCTCTGTTCCTGGAGTTGTCGTTCAGGTCCGCGTTTGAGGTATCTGTGCACTCACTCTTTGTGCTAAAGGCAATATTTATTTTGAGACAATCTCATTTTGCAATCTCACTCAACCAACCTTATCCTTCACACCTCGAATGCATGCGTGTGTGCGTGTGTTTTACCAGAACAATACAAGCTATATTAAATTTAGAAGTCGAGCATTTTATCTTTTCCTCAAATCTTTTCTATAAGTTTTATTCTAGCTAAACTATATTTCTAAAATAAACATTTTTAAATACCCCGTGGTGCCTTTGATTGACAATTATATTTTACTATTTAGGAGAGCATATTATATTTTATTATTTAGGAGAGCAAATTATATTTTGTTATTATTTTTTATTATCTGAAAGCTTTAATCATTTAATTAGACGTTTACCGTCTGTATTTTATAAATGTAGTTTATAAATGGGAAGAAAACTATTAAAGGTTACAAATGTAATGCTTGAGTATGTGTGGGTTTACATATACCGACTTTGTCTCGGTATAATATACTGTATATTGTATTGTATATAGTTGTACATATAATAAATATATTAATTGTAATACTTGTCTTAGTATTATTTTATATTATTTCCTGTTGGTTGGGTCTGTAATCCAGACCAAACATAATACCATTAATTTTACAGACTCATTCCCTCTGCACATCTACATTTATATCTAAATCAGCTACCCTTTGATTATTACTTACATTCTGTCCATTCTTCTTTCTGATAACACTGCCACTTAAACCCCCACCACTGTTTAAATATAATTTAATAGCTCTCCCATTAGTGTCAGCAAATGACAATAATTTCCTCTTTAACCTTATTCTACTTCATATATCAAAAGGATGATCTATAATGCTTTCGCTAGAGAGGATAAATTTTAAATCAATCAAAAATTTATTTCTAAATATTTTAAAACTTTATTCATACACATATCTAGGAAGTATGACATTTAATTCATTTATAATCTTACCAATGTTTGTTTAAATTCTGATATTATATAATAAATAATAATTTACAATGCATTAATTCATTTCCCTGATTGGTTAATTTAAACAATGCTTATTTATTACTACCCTGGCCAACAACGCTGCTTTAAAATTAAAATAAATAATAATTTACTAAATATTTATTATTTATTATATTATTTAATTCTTAGTTAATTTTAATATTTTATTTACACATATCAAGCACTTTAAAATAACTTTAAAATCATATTATAATATTTATTATTACATAGTTATTTTTAAAACAAAATAAAAATCTACTTTTATTTATTACATTCATTTTAAAAACCCAACTTAATATTTATAACAGCTAATATTATTTTTATTCTGGAATAGACAAATATACTATTTTTAAATCTTATATTAGAATTTTAAAATAGTTTTGCAACTTTACTAGAAAAACTCAGCAAGCACATGTGTGAATATCTACACATCATGTGATTTACAAAGATAAATGAAATGCTCATAATTTAACTGAAAATAAAATAAATGATTTAATTTACAAAATATTACATAAAAATAATATTATAGCAAAAATTTAGATTAATTATTTCAATATTATAAAATCGAATATGCACTTGTCTCCCATATTATCACTTTTAATTAAATGATTTTTAAATAGAATTATTAAATATAATTATTATTATTAAATAGTCTAATTATTCAACTTTAAATTATTACTTTTAAAATTTACTTTAATCATTTATTTATAAGACTTATTAATGCAGTATTTATTATGGCCATTTTCCCCAACCATACAATATTATAATTTATCTTTAGTTGACTTTTTTTAAAAAAAATACTAACACATTATAATACAGTAATTATTTTTACTTGCTCTAACTAGATTTTCAAAAGATCATCAACACATTACATACATCATTCCCTTACTTAGCTTTGAAATTTAAAATTTTCTAGTAAATTGATCTAAACAATTCATCCTTACCTAAACAAAAGGGTACAATATATATGTTTAAAAAAAGGTATATAGAGATGTTGATAGAAGGGAATATAAGAAAGGATAGATATTTGTGAATATGTGTAAAGTTTGAATTATTTATTAATCAAACTAGATGAATATTTTGTTAGTTTGATATATATTTTTTCCTTTATAAGATTGATTATTTAATATATATATATAGTGATATTTTTTTGTTAGTAGAAAATGTTGCAAATTTTTGTTCTCTTTGATTATTATCTCAATTTCATTTTGTTGTATATATTTTTGTTGTTATTATTATTTTCCTGTTTCCTCCCACTTTTGTGGTATACATTTGTATATGATTGTAGATTTGGCAGTGATAATGATATATGCAGAATTAATAAAGAAATTATATGAAAATCACTTTGAAAATGCTAATGATTAAATATATATGTATAAATTAATTATTTGTTTGTTTAGAGAAAAGATTTATAATTTACAAATAGTTTTTTTCTTATTTGTTATGAACTGTTATTTCCATTTTAGATATTTATCTATTTGTTTATATATGTATTTTTTGAAACAATTGTAAAATATTATAAATAAAGTTTTTTTAAAAAATCAGTAGTTATATTAACAATATAATTTGAGTATAATTCATGAAAATGCAAGCTAGAATGTCATGGTCACTTATGATGTAATAAAGGAAAATCAGATTGTGCTGGTATTTTTTTTATTAAGATTATTGATATTTGCTTTGACTAAAAGGAATAATAAATCTTGTTATTGTTCAATTTTTTTTTCTACCTAAATTAATCAAAGAACTTTATCTGGATTGGATGTAACTAAAGGATGGCTGAATAGAGAAGAGATACTATGTGAATTTTATTCCATGCCTTATTCCCTTCCAACTAGTTACCATCTTAAGGGAGGGAGAAAATTGTCAGCTTGCATACATTTGAAAGGAGAAATTATTTTGTGAATGAATAAAAGTAGCTGAAATAACTTTGGTATCCCTATTAATTCATCTCAGCTTAATAATTAAAAAAATGCTTTAAGAAAAATTAATTTTAAATGGTTTGAAAATTTAAACATTTGTTATCAAAGATTGTCTGTATGTCAGTTAAATTCAAGCAAGGATACATAGATGTTTCAAATAACTATCGATTTTTAAAAGGAGATATATAGAAGAAAGATTATAAAGTGTTAATTGATCTGATTTTTTTTTTAATCAGAAATAAATAAATAAATTAAAGTGTACATGTTTGTATTTATTTATTTTTTCTCACTAGATTTATCATGATAAATCAATAATCCATAAGGTATTGTTTTATTAATTATTAATTTTAGTTTAATATACATATTTAATATATTTATGACATTCACCTAGTATATAGCAAATATTTTACATTAAATTTATTAGTTTGTTCTCATGAAGATTATTTACATATATATAAGCATATTATTATTGTTGTTGTTGTTATTATTATTATTATTATTATTATTATTATTATTATTATTATTGAAATATATATATATATTATTTTTCTTTTGGTAAATAATTGGTAGTTTAATCATTAGATGTACAGGTAATTCATTATAGTAATAGGTTACACATTACATGTGGGTTTTTAGCTACATAAATTTAAAAATCTCTGTATTGTTTATGAGAATTTATTATCTCAGACATTTTTTAGAATTATTATAGTTTCATGATAAATTTCTCATTAGATCCTCAAAATTAAATGTGCTGTAGACGATTATATTAATTTTTATGGCCATGATTGAGGATCACTTGTAGCATAGTAGGGATTAATTGGCATTTCAAAAGAAAAGTGTAGTTTGCATAATATAGGGAGAATATCAATATTTTTTTGGGTTGCAAAGTTATTATGATTATGTCTTAGATAACATATTTATGATTTTAAACAAAAATAATATTATTGTTGTTATTATTATTATTATTCTATTATTGCATTTTTTAGAGAGTGGTTAGTCTTCATTCAGATACAAACATAACTCAATAAATATTAACAAATATCAAAATATGAATGACATAGAAGTCAAGTGAAAAAAAAATAGATATTAGGTTTTCCTGTCTTATTATTGTTATTGCCATTTTTTTAAGAAAAGTAAATATAAATCATAAATAAAAGATATACCACTTGTTTTATTTAAAGTGACTTTGTGATTGATTGATTTATTTTTATCACTTATCAGTACACTTGTTCATCATGCAATAGTTTGTTAATTTTATTATTTTACCCTGAGAATATCATTATATTACAGAACATTAATGCTTTAGAGATTTTAGCTATTTATAAGTATAAATTAGATTTAATAAAATAATCCCTTTGTTTCTATTTTATATTTTGACAAGCCTCATTAGTTACTTTGATGCTAAACCCTGAGAGTAGGCTATTAAAGTATTGAGAGAGATTTTAAAGTTGAATAGGTTCTTTTTTAGTTTATGCTATCAGTTTGATTTATTTAATTATACAGTGTTATTTCAAATGCTAACTGTCAGTAAAGTCAGACACATAACTGAGAAAGTTTCTCCTTTTCTATTTGTTTATTATGTGTTAAGGTCACTTTCTATGACAATGATCTAGATGTATATAATTTAGAGAGCATTCTAATTAGGGAATTTTATACAGATGATTTAGAGAACTAACATACTCATTCTCTCTCATTCCTGTTGTATAATGTTTTGTTTTGAAGTATTTGTTTCCTTATTTTCCTATTCTTGTAATTGGGTATTAGCAATGCTGAAACTTTCAATTTTGTTGTACCATTACAATTTGCCAACCAAATCTTTGAGATATAATAAAGCTTATATTATTATCATCCTATGTTCCATTTCAATTTAACCGTCATTTGTGGTGTATATTGTTTACAAAGCTCTTCGACTTTTATTTTACCATTTCAATTTGGTGTAATTTGCAGGGCGTATTGATTAAGGCGAACCATGCCCACCCTGTACCATTACAATATATACATAAACTGGACATGTATCACTGTACATATTTAAATGCCACATTAATCTTTTAAATAAAAAACCAAACATAATAAAATAACAATTTAATATTTTATAATTTTAAAGCTTTAGTATTTAAATAATTATAACAATTTTTTTTGTTTTATTTTGAAAAAGCTATAATTTTCACACCATTCACATATTTTTACATTAACACTTTTGAAGGATTATTATTCTAATGGATAGATACATAGATAGGTGGTATAGGTTAGTTTTATTAAAATAAAATGTCTGACTTGATTATTTTGCAAATTGTTTTTTTTTTCCCCGTTTTTGTTTTAAATAATAAAAAAAAATGTAATAATCCACACACACACCCTCATCAGTAATTTCATTATTATTAATTACATATTTCTTATTTTAGTAATGCATCATTCTTTTAAAAGTAAAATCATTAAATGTTATATTTTGCTATATTATGTTACAATTAAAAATTGTTGACACGTTAGTTAGCATTAAACTTAAATAAATTAATCGTGATGATAAAAATAAATGTTGGATTTTAAAAACTAGATGATGAAATAAATATACGTTAATAATAAAAATCAATTTCTTTCTTATTATTAAATGCTTTATTTATTAATAAAATATAAATATTTTATAGTCTGTTTATAAAAATAATTTGCTTAAGAATGTGTAATAATAAATACAACGATGAAATTCTAAAATAATAGTAATTAATATTTAAAATTGAGCATTGTTTTCAAAACATTACTTAACATTAGCAAGTTTGTAAGATTGCCAAAGTAGTTTTTTTTTTAAACTTACATATGCCAAAATGAAATGTATTTATATTTACTGCTTAATTTTTTGTTACTTCTCTATTGTTTACTTACATACTAAAATGATTAACGATGATTTATTTATTTGCGCAATAAACCATTCAAACGAATGTAGACTTTGTTTACATTGTGTACATTTATGCTAATGTATATACAAATCAATACTTATGTTAAAAACATTAGGAAATATTTTTATCTTCCAAAGGGATAATAACAAAAATAACATGAAATAAACAAAGTATAGTATGTGTTTGCATTAAAAAACATCTCAGATAATAATTTATTGATTTAATATTTATATTTATATTATTGGTAATTTCTGCTTGGGGGGGGGGGTAGTATACTTCATATTATTTTATTATATATTATATATTTACATGTCTGTATGTGTGTTTATATAAAAAGAGCAATTAATATCTTCAACAAATAATCAGATGATTAGAAACCCACTTGCCATATGAGATTTAGAATGTTAGATGATGATGAAATATACTTGACAATATATATTTTACTTAATTCAATTTGCCATCTGGAAGAGTTTATTCCATACTACTTTGGCCATCAAAAGCCAACATTTTATGATGTACTTGCAAACAAAATAAGTTATTTTTTTAAAAGGTAAACCATGGTCTCAGTAGCTATAATAGTATGATAATTACTTTCTCAATGATGAAAGTCCACAACATGTTGTAATCATATTTTTGTTTTCATAATCAATTCATTGGCACTCATTTGATAATACAGATTAATCTGAATAGTAGCAAGATTTTTGGAAATATTTTTTCAGATCATAAAAACTAAGAATTTTTTTGGTCCTGATTTAGTTTGTGTTCATGGCCATTTTGAAATCTAAAAACCATTGCTGACATATCCAACTGATAGATGACATAAATATTGAATAAAAGTACTTTAAATTCATATTTTAGAAATTATAAACTAGTAAAAATAATATGCTTTATTTTATTAGAGATTTTTTTTTTTTAATTTACCTTGGTAAAATATGCAGGGAGAGGGAAGGATGGTTTGACCAATACAAAGTATCATCCAAAGTATGCAGATTTCTGATCAAACCAAGCTTATAATTTCCAAATACTAAAAGATTATACTATATGTCCATATGAAATAAAGCATATTATTTTTACTAGCTTATAATTTCTAAAATATGAATTTAAAGTACTTTTATTCAATATTTATGTCATTTATCGGTTGGATATGTCAGCGGTTGTTTTGGCTGGTCTTTAAATTTCAAAATGGATGTGAGCACAAACCAAATTGATGCCATTTTTTTATCAGATAGATGACCATAGCAACCTTGATAGCAAATTAGCATTAATTAGAAAATAGATTGTTGACCATTTTTAAATAATTAGTAGAGTTGTTGTAGGTTACCTATATGAAAAAAAAAATCCTAAGCTTATGACATGAAAAAAATTATAAAATTCACTTGGCTGAGCTCCAAAAACAATACATGGTGAGCAGCATGTTAATTATTATACTATGAAGCCCTATGATATATTTTTGATACATTATTGTTACAATATGCCAAATTTGTAATGAAATATATAGTTTTCAGTAATCTTATATATCTTGTTTATATAACTTTAGAACAATATTGAAAAGTATCAGGAATTTATTTATTATATGGACAATTGACATTTAAACATGAAAGTTATTGCCAGATGGTAAAATACACTCAATATAGCCATAAGAGACATGAATTGTAAGCTTGAAATTGTAAAAGTTCTAAAGTTTTGTTTACATTTAAAGAATTTTTTTTTTTTTTTACTTTATTTTTGAGTAATTTATTTAATGATCTGAATCTTATTTATGAATTCAGATTAGTTTTTAATTACATTAATACCATCACAAAATAACTTGATTCTTTTAGCTTGCTCTATAGGATAAGAATTTATTGGTAAATTATGTTTTAAAAAACATCATATAATTCAGACCAGTTTACTTTTTAGGAAGTTTCATCATGGTATATAAAAAAAACGAGGGGAAAAAATTATTTTGGTTAAAATTTACCATCAAACATTTAATATTAAAATATTTTAAGAGGCTACCAGACTGAAGCAAACATTATGTGTTAGCTTTGTGTTAAATGAATATTATGTAGAGAATACCAGCAAGCATAATTATGCTTATGATCTTAATTTAACATGAAAAGCTAAACATCAGATCAATAAAATTTTAAATATATTTTAAGAAAAATTAATTGAAAAAATGAAATAGCACTATATTTTGGATGCCAAATTTAGCAGAGAAAATATTTTAAAATTTGTATCTTTTACTAACAAATGACTTTTAGGTACATTTATTGGCTGAACTATCACTCTTCACTTGGCCTAAGCGACACTCTCTTATCACAGCTTTTCAGTTTGATATTAGCAAAAGAGTGTATGCATGAAATGAAGCACTTGTAAATTGAATTGTAATACATGAAAGTGCATATATCTTTTTTTTTTTTTACAGATAAAATTATGAGAGTTAGTAAATATCTGACAGGAAATTGATATGAAAAGAAATGTTAGACCTCTGAATCTAAAAAGGATCAAATTATTGGCATCTATTTAACTAAATATATATGCTCAAAACTACTTACGTATTTTGTTTTATTTTAGTATAAAATTTTAAAACTAATTCACTAAAATTGGCAAAGTGAAACCTTCTAGAACTATCTAAGGTCATAAATCAATGCTTTTATTCCACCATAATGTTAGAATCTTATGGAGGAAATCAGCACATGTCAGAACACTCCAATATTTATCAACAGAATTTATTTTTGATTTCGCAAATAATATATTTATTCTGAAACATTTGTTTCTACTGTAAATATTATAGTTGGAAAATGATAGTGTTATCAATATCTTTAGACATTTAGGTGACTAGGAGTATGTTATATAATCGCAAAAAAAAAAAAAAAAACAGTCCATGACCAGATTATGTTCTCTCAAATTCTGAACATTGTTATGGAACTGTTCAGAATTGAACAGCTGTCCTCAGGCATATCTCAGATGCAAACTATTTGAATATTTTGATAATGAAGTTCATTCCATTATGCAAATATTTTTAGACAATATTGTTGTTGTTTTTTTACCTAAGAAACTAATGCTTCCATTTATATACCCATTGCAGTTGAATAGTATTTTAAGAAATTATGGTTGATGTTATCTATGTAGAATTCTTATGGGTAATTCTTGAACAGTAAATGGGAAATCAGTATTGCTTTTCAACATCTTCAAGAGAGCTTGAGGCTTTTTTAAAATAAGAAATGGTTAATATTATTGAAGACATTTCATGTTTTATATTTCCAACTCATTTAAAATATAGACCATTTAAATGGGGGCTTCTGTATTAATATTATATTACATGTGTTAATATGTTGCCAAAAGTTTTTCAAAAGTGTCTTAATATTAAGAGAAATCATTCAAAGTATTTGTAATTTTACCAGTGGGTTTTTTTTATTGTTGGAATTCGTTTCAAATTAAAAAGGCAATTAATTAAATTATTATATATATATGTGCTTTCTCTCTTTAACATTATTTGCCTTTATATATACTGTAACCTTTTGATTTGATGAGTTCTCAAAAAAGATGAGTAGTTTCATTAAAATTATCAAAATTTTAAATTTAATAGAGTTAAACAGTAAATGAATATATTTTAAAGTAAATATTTATTAAGTATTAATGTATTTCATGTGGAATTGAATTGTAGTAGATTAATTACACACACATAAATTGTATACCTCAATAGTATATTTATTAATAATATGATTTTATAATTATGGTTTAAAATCAGTTATATTTGTTAAAGTCAATAGTCACATGATCACCATCTCTATACTAGCACATAATTGTTGTAAACAAAGGCAAAACTCTCCATATAGTAGTGCCACCCTGTGCCAAACAGAGTAATCAATGAATGCCAGAAGGCTTGTGCATAAAATCCCTAGGCACTAGATAGGGATTTTATGCACAAGCCTTCTGGCATCCATTGATTACTCTGTTTGGCACAGGATGGCAATACTATATTGAGAGTTTTGCCTTTGTAAAGTCAATAGTGTTATTTTAAATTATGTGTGTGAGAAGTCTTAATGTGATAACAATTTTATTTTTAATAATTATTAAATTTATTTTGTCTTTTATAAAAATTAAAATTGTTACATTTAAAATAAGTTGATAAAATATAAATTAATGTGATTAAATAGTATATATAAATCAATTAAATATTATTTAAAAATAAATATATATGGTTTTAAATTTAATATTAGGAATTTATACGTGAAAAGATAAAGTGATTAAGAAACTTTAGCAATATTTTAAATTAAATCAAATATGATATGTGATTTTTTTTTTGTGTGTGAGAAAAAATAAATAAGTTTATTGAATTTTCGATTTTGAAGTTAGTTTTAAAATAAATGACCAATCAGGATCAAGAGATTATTAATGCTTACATCATTGTTTAATAGAAAAAAAGAATCAGACAATTTTAAAATATATAAATAACTATAAGAGATGGATATCATTAATTATGTGAAAAATTTAAATCTATTTAAAGTTTGATTTTGAAATTTCCTAAACATGATAAATATTGATGTATATATATATAAATAAAGTATAATATATTAGTTTAATAATAATAATGAATTAAATTAACAAATACTTCATCTGGAGAAAGTCTTTGACTTCTGCTATTCATTAACTTTCAGATAAATACATTGCTTAAGAAAAAGTTCTACTAGGATTTCAGGAAAAATGCTTTTATAGATGTGCTCAAAACTTTGGAAAGATAATAGTAATTATTGACGTTTGTTTTAATTATTTTGAAAAGTATTTAAAATTAATCAATTATTTGTTTAATAATAAACCTGATTTAAATCTTAAAGAATTGTTAATTAAGTAACTAGTTTGTAAAAAAAAAAATGCTGCTTGTTATAATGATCAAAATTATTTAAATAAGAATTAAGCATATTTTATAGAATCAAGATAATGATATTGTTTTAAAGAATAATAAAACTTTATTAAAATATAATTGAATTGATATATGAAAATCATATGATAAGTACCCAGTATAATATAAAGTAATGTATTTAAATTGGAAGAGGAAACTTTTATTATTCTTTAAAGGTTTTAAATGGTCGATAAACTTTTCCTATAATAAAGTATAGAATGAAGAATAAGTGGAGAAATATGAAAGGTTAATCGATGAAGATTGCTCATATGTATTAAAATATATATAAACATATGGAATCGTATATGACTAGGTTTATAAAATATAATCCCCGACTAAAATTTAAATGTTGATATAAATAAATATGCTCTTATAATGATTAGTATAACTTTCAAATAAAAAAATTAAAAGAAAAATATTTAAAATAATAATTCATGAAAAGGATTTGTAATCAATAGTATTAAAGAATATGCACAGATTAAAAAATTCAACCTTATGGAATTTCAACATTACTAACCTTTGATTCTATGTAGTGCTAAATATTAAAACATTTATCAGTATACAAGTTTTTGTTATGGAAAGTTTTATGTTTATTTTCATTGTGATTGGAGGACAGGAAGTAGCAGGGTAAATTAAAGTTCAGTTTGTTTCAGTGAAACTCCCTACATTCTTTTGTTGCCAAAGAAATTAATACATGTCAATAATATCAATGTGCTTACATTTACAGTTCAAGAAAGAAGAGAACTATTGATATATTTATTTCCAAACAAAAAAAAGAATTAGTTTGGCTGATATTAATGATAATATTCATTATAATAGTATGCTAAGCAATAGAAAGATATCATTTGGATTTTTAAAAAAAAATTATTTGGGGTAAAATGTAGAATTAAGGTAAAATTAGTTTATATATATATTTTACTTTATGTTTATGTATAATTATCTTATAGATATTGAAAGTAATAGAGTATGATATATTAGATATATCTGTATTTATTATTCTGTAATTAAGGAAATATTGCTTATAGATGACAAAAAAAAATATATAGTATAGATTATAGTATTAAATAATACATTGAAGAATGTGGTTTTTCCTAAGAAAAACATAATATGATCTCATAATTTAATATAAAATATTTTGTAATATAACATTTATTATGTTTATTGATATTTGTTTGTATTATTGGGTGTTTTCATAGAAGAGAAGTCCATATTTGGCATCAAAGATGTATTGGGTCTTTATTTTTTTGTATTGGCAGTGATATTGTAATAGTGATAGTATTTTTTACTGGAAAAGTGTATTAGTTATAATTGTGTCAGGGAAGTTTTGTTTAATCTTGATACAGTTAATAATGTGTAATTGGTTAATTCTGGGAAGAGGCTAATAGTTTAGTAGGTTATTCATTTAACATGTAGTGAGGTAGGTAATCAATAATATTCCTGTAAGGGTTATAAAGTAATAAGCCAGGATGAAAAAAAAAGGTTATTTATGTCAATGTTAGTGATGGTATTTAGGTTACATCTACCTTATTCAATTGATTCATTAAATCTCATTATATTGCACACACTTAAATATTTTATTAAACTTTGCACTAGGGAGGATACATCATTTGTATTTTATTATTTTTATAAAAGATTAGGACCCTGTACCTTCAAAATAGGAAGAAAAGAGAATCATATAAGTTCATAATATTCATGTACAAAGCAAATGGCCAATACTGTAAATGGTTGTGTATTTTAAATAATATGAAATGAGAACAAATAAAATATTTAAAAAATCACATGCGCATAAAATGTTTTGATAATATTGGTAAACATGTGGAATAAATCTATAATTTTTTTCTTTAGTTTATAGTTTATATTTGATATATTTCATTTAAATAATAAATATAATGTGAATTCCTATTGTATATTAGATATATGACTATATTTAAGAAAGATGAATATAAATTAGAATTAAAATAACATCTTAAATATTGATGTAAGGTATAATGAAAGTGTGTTAATAATACATTAATGAACAATATTTAAGAAAATAGTAATGATTTTAAAACTTATTTTTTTGAACATAATTAAATCGGTTTTTTTTTTTACGTGATATTTAATGAATGTATTTGCAAGATAGGGATTATTAATTTTAATAATCTTTAATTTTATTTTTATTTTTAAATTTAAAATTATTTGTATCCGATAAAATTAATATTTAAAGTAAAAATTGATAAAATATCATAAATAAATTTTCTTTTAATTAAAGTTATTGTCTAGTATCATTATTTTTCTTCTTGAGTCTTATTATCATATATAAATTTTAAAACAATAGCACCCACTCTTGTTTAAATAAATATTCTTTTATAATATACTTCTGATTAAAGTCTATAAATTTTATTTGATCTTAATAGTTTAGAATTCTGCACATTAAAAGCATATGATCATGGCATAGTTATTGATAAATAAAAAGATGATATATATATAAAAAAGATATTTTATTTCATGATTAATAAACTAATCACTATTAAGGATTTAATAATGTAATTATACTTAAAGAATTTAATATATGGAAAGCAAGATTATAAAAGTACATTTTGATAATTGTTTTAAAATAGCATAAATAGTCTAATGGATCCATATATGAAAAGAGAATATATATTTCAAGTTAAAAATAATAATTTAAATTTTAAAAAATTTGAAATTTTAAAAGGAAATTTATTAATAAAATTATTATTTTCACTTCTTTACGTTTGTTTGTTAATGTGTGAGGGAGTTGAATGTTATGAATATTATTTCAATAATAAATGATAGTAATATGGTTAGAAATTATAGATTATTTGATGAAATCCAATAAAAGAATTATTCAGAATCATTATTAATATTATTATTATTATAGAAAGTTAAATAATAAAGGTAATCAAATTAATTGTAATTCTAGAAGTTTTTATTTTATCTTATGATTAATTAATGATCATAATATAATTAAAAATATTAAGATTGTATATGATTGGATTATTGTTATTATAATATTATAGGTGGTGGAATAAAATCCCTTTTATTATTTTACTATCTGGGTTAGAATTATTTTAATTGTAAATAAATGGTAAACCCTGAGAATTTATGAAAATATTTTCCATTAAAATGTAAATTTGATTTTAAAATTATTAAAAGAATAAGGTATTATTTAGGAATATTATTGATTATTAAGTAAGTTAAACATTATTCCCAGATAATAGAAGATAAATTGTTTTTAGTAAAATTAGTCATTGATTTATTGTAAGATTTTTGAAATAGTTAATAATATATCATAATGTGATCTTTTGCAATATTCAGTGCCATTGGAGAAGTACTTTGTATGAATCCAATGCTCAAGCTCATTATTTTTGTAACTAACCCTAGATCTCATGATTGTTTAAATACCATAGGATTTTGTTATATTATAAAGTTAGATAAGATTTTATAACATTAAAATAATATTAAGGGTAGTATCTTATTAGTTATTAATTAATTACTTGAAACCAAGCTAAATATCTTTGTTGACTATTATTGGCAGTTATTGAATAAATATTTTTCGGAAGGTTACAATATATATACATACTCACACATGTATAATTTTGGCATGCATATTAGGAAATGTATTCATATCAGATTAGCACTTAAATTGCTTAATCAATATATAGATACACTTCCATTAGTCCAAAATCTCTACTTCCAGGGTTTTTTGAATTTGTGAATTTTGTATTTCAGTAATAAAACTTTTTTCTGCTTAGAATAAATCCAAACTTTACTGAAAATTTATACAAATGTTAATATTACTATCTGTCTGTAATATATGAAATAATTAATAATATAACAATTTGTACACATACAAAATATTGTGACTCCCATCAATATCTATATATTGAAATTCATTTTGTAAATCTATATACATTTATTTTATTAACAATATAACACTTTGTTTTTGTCAGCATAGAATTTTTATATCATCATCAGTTTCATCTACTATTGATCCGCTGCAAGATGGTCTTTTCAAGTATAATCCATTTTCTCTGATATCTAACCTTTCTTTTCCACATTACACCAATAAACTTCTTTATTTTATCAATCTGTCTGGCATATAGTTTGTTTCTAAATCTTTTATCATCGCTTGGGATTTAGTTTAAAATTTCATCTGACCATCTATTATTATTTCTTCTAGCAATATGTCCAGATCAGTTCCACTTTAGTCTTTTAATTCTTTCAATGATGTCAGTAATACTTGTTCACTCTCTCACCCATATATTTCATTTTTGATTTCTTATTGTTATTCTTAACATAAACATGTCCATACTTCATTGAATGGTCTGAAGTCTTCTATATCTTTGTTAAGTGTCCAAGTCTTAGATTCTTAAGTAAGAACTGATAAAACATTTATTAAAAACCTTTTTTTTTCAAATGCACAGACTTATTTCCTTTTAATATTAAATTAATTCTGTGATTTATTTAGCCGTTAAGTTTCCATCTATATTAATAATATGGCCAAGGTATTTGTAGTCATTAATTTTTTCTAATTCATCATTATCACTCTTTATTTTCTTCTTTTGAGAAAATCCATAGAACATTACTTGAGTAATCAAATGAAATATTACAAGAGTAATCAAATGAAAGTAAAATTAAAGATGAATGCTAAAAAACATTCATCTTTAATCCTACTTTTATTTGATTACTCTTGTAATATTTCCTGAAGCTCTAAAGCATTATTTGCAAAAACAATCACTTCAGTTGCAAAATCTAGATGTCTTAAATAATCACCATTTACTTTTATTTCCTTAGTTTCCCATTTTAACCCTCAAAATACTTCTTGTAAAACTGCTGTAAAATTATTGTAGCTATGGAGTCACCCTGTCATTTACTCTTCTCATTGTTAACATTCTATGTAATTTAAACATTGTTGCATTTTGATAAATATTATTCAGAATAAGACATTATTCTGGGCCCATAACTTGATAATTCAATGTTTAATCACTTCAGAAATAGAATTTTTGCATAGTAGTAATTAAATAAAACAATACATCAAAATATTTCACAATTTTTTTTTGCATAATACAAGTTTTTAAAGTAATGTTGTACATATTAATGCTAATTCATTTGTGTTAGATTTTTTTTAGAAATTGTGCTCTGCTTGGTTTAGTGCAGTGGTAGATTTTAAAGTTCATGGTTCCTGGATTATGGCTTAACCCTTTCCATTTCCCATGGTCAAAGTTAATGTGAATTCCCAACTAACAACCATCTCATTAATTTATTTCCTTATGCATCAGAGCCCCTCTTCACTTAAAGTGAAGCTCTACAAAAAAAAAAAAGTAATAATGTCTTCTCTAATTGTTCTTTAGATTTTAATAATTTTTATCTAAAATATAAGGCTGGATTTTTCAAATCAAATGATACAGGATTTCAAAATTCAAGCTATACTATTGTTTTATAGTTGCATATAAAAAAATAAAAAAATCCATGAAGAAAATTTTAACTCCATTAGTAGTGATTCATTATTGTAGTGTATTTTTATTGTATTAACAATATTATATATAAAATATATGAGCTGATTGATTGGTCATGATATCAGAGTTGGTAAGATTATATTTCTCATGTATTGATTGGTTGACTTGTTTAAACTTTGTTAAGTGTAATTAAATTATTATCAGTTTATTATTAAGCACATTTTGGTGTAAGGCATCTATATATTTCATCTCGTATAATTGTGGCCCTTTTATATGCATATATTTCATATTATATATGTCTGTTGTGATCTTTTTGTGAAGTTTATAACGCAGATAGTTGTTTCAGGATAATTAGATAAATCTTTTTTAAAAAATCGTGAAGTATTTTAAGTAATAAGTTTTTGTTTTCATGTGAACTTGTTCAAACTTCTAATCTTACTTGATATTTTCCATAGGTATCAGTTGTTATTATCCTTCTGTATCAAATGCAAAGTTGATTATAAAAATAAAAGATTCTAATATTACTGTTTCAAATAATTTAGATTCTAATATAATATTATTATTTTTTATTGTAGAAGAAATAATTCTTAAATTAATTCTGAAATACATATCATGCCAGCCACTTCAGTATATTCTCTTTTATATAAAAAAAAATATTTTATTTATTATATTGAAACGTCTGTATATCAAACTTATATTTTATTTTATTGTGTGAGAATTTATATATATAATTTTAAAAGAAATACATATTCTCAGATAAAACCAAACTCAGTGGTCTAGTGAAAATTACACTAGAAATATTATATATTTGTAATTTTAATTTTGGTTTTTAGATATTTTTCAGTTTGACTTTCATGTAAGTGTCACAATTCTTAAGCAAAACAATTAAAATATTTTTAGTATCATTCTTTTCTTGGATTATTTTATTGGTACTTGTGAGTTTTCAAGTAAACAAAGATGGCAGCCCATATGTTTGATAAATCTACAGTTGGGGGGGGGGGTCTTTATAAAAGAATGCCTGATAGGAAATTTATATTTCGTATTTACACTTTATTTTTTTTATTACTGTTATTTTATAAATAGAAATCATTGTGGAAAAATTAATTACAATATTTACAGTTTATTTTCTTTTTTTTTTTATTAACTTATTAACAGAAAAATGAAAAAGTATATATAAATACAATGTTTACTCTTTATTTTCATGTCGTGGGTGCAATCATATCATGACCATTAATGCAGACTTTTCAGGAGGGTAGGATCCTGTATCTTTGGTAATAGTCCAGTGCATCCCTGTGATAGGAAGGTCTCAATTTTTTTTTCATTTTGACAATTTACCACAACAACTGCTGACAAAAAGAAACACACTGATTGAACCAAAGTATGACAATGTTAACAGTTTCTCATCACTCCCATGTTATAAGTAAAAAAAAGAAATAATGCTTCTTAATGAAATTTGTTAGAATTTTTTCCTTTTTTTAAATTTGATGATCGACTTATGATTTTTTTTTTAATTTAACAATTAACCCATCTTTAGTAGATTATAGGCCCTCGAAACTGTACATTTATCAAAAATATGAACTGCCATCTTGATTTACTTGAAAACTCACAAATACCATTTCATTTATTATTATATGTAAAGAGATTTATATCTTATTCTGAAACTTTAGACCTTATGTGACTCACTTTAGTAGTAAAATACAAATTTACTGTTGGTGCAGGTATAGTGTTAGTACTGTCAAACCATTTAATAGATGAATTTCTGTTGAGACTGATTTGAGATATAAAGTCATTTCAGTATCTGGGAGTGAGTATACAGATCCTTAAATTGTCCATTCTTAATAAACTTTAACTGTTTCATTGTTATGCAATAGCCTTATGGTAATTATTAAGAAATGTAAATAAATATAATCCTTCAAGTTTTTTTCTATATAAATATAAAAAAAGATGCTTAAATAGGTTACTTAATAATAAATATATTATTTTAGTTCAAAAAAGCTTCTGTCATTTTTTTTAGTCTCTGATGTAATATATGTATATGAATGTTAAGTCAAAAGTTTTTTTTTTTTTGAATTAAAATATTTGTTGCTAAATAAATAATCTATTGAAGTTTTCCTTATTTATTTATATTAATTAATAGCAGATATTTTCATTAATTGATCAAACTATTTTTTTTTTCTCCCATGATAATCTATCATTAAGCACCACATGATCACCATCTCTTATACTAGCACAATTGTTTATAAACAAGGCAAAATTCTCTATACAATAGTGCCACCCTGTGCCAACCAGAGTAATCAATGGATGCCAGAAGGCTTGTGCATAAAATCCCTACCTAATGCCTACTCATCCAATATCCCCAGACTAGTTTGTGGCTTACATCAGGAGGAGCTTTGGATCTGAGAGCACTGCACCTAGATCTTAGGATCTAATGCAACCCTCCAGCAACCACCTTTTATCTCTTCTTAACTATGAGAGTGAAATTGAAAACACAAAAATATTTTCAATCTAAGCTCAATAGCTTATATAGTCATATGGGTTTGAACTCAGTTCAGCATCCATACATTGAGTAAGCATTAGATAGGGATTTTATGCACAAGCCTTCCGGCATCCATTGATTACTCTGGTTGGCACAGGGTGGCACTACTGTATGGAGAGTTTTGCCTTGTTTATGATAATCTATCCATGAATCTTTAGCTGCCTCTTTACCACACATGACATTTTATGTTTTATATACATCTGCAATAAATAATTCTGTACCTTTCCTTATGTACACCTATACATACATATGAATTATATGCAATTGGATAAAAATATACAAATGTACTATTGAATTGATTGATATTTTGCATATTAGATCACAGATCCTCAATCAGTTACCCATGATCTGTTTGTGAGTTGTTGATTTTTTTTTTTGTTAATCACTTATGACAAAAATATTGCTTATTTAAAGAATCAGTAATGTCAGATACGAATACTGTAAACTCAGAAATCAGAAATTCTTTAAATGACTACTAATACTTTGATAAATGTTTATGATTTATCTTTTTTCCTTCTAATTTTGATTTGGAAAAATTGATAAGTTGGTGAAGTATAAAAAATCTTATTAATAAAATAATTAATCTGTAAATTAAATGTAGCTCAACATATGTATAAACAAAGGGAATAAATCACCCTCCTCCAGGCTATGACTTCAAAGAACTCTAAATGTTGAACAAAGATTTGTTTAATAAAATAATTATATCTCTTAATTTTGTTTTTATTTCATTGTTTATATTTGATATGTATAGAAATGTTGATATCAGATTTCAGTATGAATAGTTTGCAGAAGTACTTTTCACTTGCAAAAAGATTGTAAACATTAATTCTTATTAAGTGCAATGTCAGCACATAATATGTAAATAAGGCTATAACCTTAGTACATGTGCCTTGAATGCTTAATTTATTACAAGAGAGAGCTCTACACATCTAAATGCAAGATTCGACTTTATAATGATAAGAGCGGCCCACTCTTATCTTCAACCTATTTTTCTAATTATATAGGCTAATCTAAATCATTTTGATTTGGGAGTGTGAAGCTAATACATTTTTCACTGATTAAATCCATTATTTCTGTTAAACATTAACGATGGCAAAATCTTTCGATTTAAGAGATCATAGTCAGACCTTAAATTTATAAATATTTTGAATCAATTTCAAGTTGTAAATATTAATTCTTATTCAGTGCAATGTCAACACATAATACGTAAATAAGTATATGCACATTGAGTGCTTAATTTATTACAAGAGAGACCTCTACAAATCTAAATGCAAGATTTGACTGTATAGGCAAATTTAAAGCATTTTGATTTGGGAGTATGAAGCTAATAAATTCTTCACTGATTAAGATTTCATGATCGTTAATGTTTAACAGAAATAATGGACTTAATCAGTGAAGAATTTATTAGCTTCATACTCCCAAATCAAAATGCTTTAGATTTGCCTATATAATTAAAAAAATAGATTGAAGATAAGAGTGGGTGCTCTTATCTTTATAAAGTTAAATCTTGCATTTAGATTTGTTCAGGTCTCTCTTGTAATAAAAAGATTATAAATAAAAGGTAATTATATTTTAAACTTCATTCATTTTTATGAACAATATATACCAGAAGGGATGATAGAAAAAGAAAATTTAAAGAGGTTTGGGTTATTGCAAGAGATCTTCATTCCATCAATAGAAAAGATTCCTGATTCCCATTATCAAAAAAATGTAACATCTAATTTACATAATAGTCCTGACTTACATTCACTCATTGCCACTATATATGCATATTTTTAATGGCGCAGTTCTATTCAGCACTTTGATTTTGGCAGCAATCTGCCGAAAGCTGGCTCAGTGCTTTTAAGACTTTGTTATTAGTTTTATTTTACCTTTTTATATTAACTTGAACAGTACAAGTTTGGTAGAATTAAATAATTGTATGAAAAGTGTTTGTTTTATTTAATGATTGGATTTATATTTCTAATTAACATTTGAAAAGGTGAATCATTAAAAGCTGTGTTGGTTTTGTTTTAATTGTCTTAACTGATAATATATTGTTACTGACACTTGGATTATAAATTACTATATATTTTACATTCTTAAAGACTTTTATTGTTGGATTAAGGTTAAACAATTATAACACCTCAGATTAAAAACAATAATTCTTAAACTTATTTAGGCAAAATCTCTCATGTTCCAAGAACTATTTATGTACTTCCTCAAAACTTTGTCCGAAAAACAAAGAGAAATAAAAAATCTATAGTTTTAAAATACTATACAATTTTAATTTTAAAATATTTATAAATTTTTACATTTTGATTTACAAGTGTCAAACTTACACCACCCACAACTTTGACAGGATTCACTTTAAATAAGTACAGTAATGATTATCTCCAATCATATATTAAACTAGAGATTATCTTTAGCCCAGTTATAAATTTTAAGACTCAGTTAAAAATTAATATATCTGTTGTCTTTTTTTTAATTAAATACATCGCATGAAATAATTCAATTTCATTTCTCTTTTTCATGCATAATATCTTTTATAGATGTACTTAATAACCTCTACCCCACACATATTGCTGTATTTATTTAGAATGGATTTATCAAAGTTGTGGATAGAGTAAGTTTGATACCTGTAAATTAAAATTTAACAATTTACTATTGATAAATAATGAACATATGATTAGGATATATGTGAAAGATGGTGACCTGGGCCACTGATGAGTGCTGGATCATTATGAAATGCATCTTGGGATTATTTGTCATTTTTAAAAAATATCTTTATTCTTGAGTTTTAAGAATGTGTTGCGATGTGGAGGTTATTAAGTGCATCTATAAAATATTTACATTGTGCTGTCAAATTGTAAGTAAACACAAGTAGTTCCATTTTTCTCATTAATTTTAAAGAATTTCAGTTAGTTTATTAGTATTATAGAGAAATAGTATTATTCACATATAAAGCAGTGAATGAAACTTAAATATCTTGGGATGTATTTCTTATTATGAATTTTGAATGCAATAATTGAGAATGTTATATATGATAGAATAAACTATTTAAAGTTTTTTTAAACTAATGGCAAACTTTTACCAATAATGATATTATTCTATTAACTAGCTGCTATTTTACATATCTTCATATAGTGCATTTAAGATATATGTATTTCAGTTATATTGAAATATTGGATTTTAAAATGAAGTTGATGATATCTTCTGTAATTTACTCTAACATCCTGAAAGATCTTTGTAAAATTTAATAATTTTAGTGAATTTACCAAATTTTATTTCACAATGTTTTTATTTTTATAATTCTTGATAGAGTCTTTTTTAATGTTTTTCAAAACAGGATTCTTTTGTTTGATTTACAAAATTAGTATTTAATATTTACTAAGGCAGTAAAACCTCAAGAGGGTGCTTGTGAAAATGCAGAAATAGGGACCTCTACAGGTCTTAACCACAAGCTTACACTTTGGAAGAAAAGAGGGGAACCTTCTTTACTTTAACCTACTTTTTATATAAATAGGTGAAGCTGAAGCAGTTAGATCTGAGAGCGTGAAGCTATTCAATACTTCACTGATTAAGTCCACAATTCCTATTACACATTAGTACTCGCAAAATCTTTTGATTTACAAGTGAATGGAAAGATCTTATAGTTAGAAATCTATTATGATAATTTAAAATTGTAATTATAAATTTATTTAAATGCACATTGATTATGTAATATTTACTAAGGCCGTAAAACCTCAAGAGTGCGCATGAAAATGTGAAGGTAAGGACCTCTACAGGTCTTAATCACAACTTACACTTTGGAAGAAAAGAGGGGAACCTTCTTTACTTCAACCTACTTTCTATATGAATAGGTGAAACTGAAGCAGTTAGATCTGAGAGTGTGAAGTTATTTAATATTTCACTAATTAAGTCCACAATTCAATATTAGTACTTGTGAAATCTTTCAATTTACAACAAGTCAATGGAAAGATCTTATAGTTAGAACTTTATTATGATAATTTGAAGTTGTAATTATAAATTTATTTAAATGCACATTGATTATGTAAATAATATTTACTAAGGCCGTAAAACCTCAAGAGTGTGCGCATGAAAATATGAAGGTAGGGACCTCTATAGGACTTAACCACAAGCTTACGCTTTGGAAGAAAAGAGGGGAGCCTTCTTTACTTCAACCTACTTTCTATATGAATAGATGAAGCTGAAGCGGTTAGATCTGAGAGTGTGAAGCTATTCAATATTTCACTGATTAAGTCCACAATTCCTATTACACATTAGTACTTGCAAAATCTTTCAATTTATAATGAGTCAATGGAAAGATCTTATAGTTAGAAATTTATTATGATAATTTAAAGTTGTTAAAAAAAGTTGTTTATTTATTTATTCTTTTTTCCTTTTTTATGTTCATTTATTTCATTGCTCAGTTGCTTTTATATTTTTATAATTTTTAAGTATTATTTATTTGTTTTCAATAATTATATAGATTTTTTTTTTACTTTTAATTTGTGTTTATAAAGTTTATTAGCATATTTTGTAAGATTATTTTTTATTTTAAGCATTAATGTTCTCAGTAGACTGACCATGAATATGACATGAAAACATCAAAAGTATATCCGGTACAATAATATTATTAAAAATTTTGTATTCAAATTCCGTATGAGTATTATTTTACATTAGTATCTAGAATGTCAGAGTATGGAAATGTAATTATATATATATTATAGTACTCATATATATTTAATTTATTAATGACATATTTACAAAAATATACTTATTTATCTCTTTTTCTTTTGCCATAATAAATTTAAAAATAATTTGTTTTCTCCATTTTATAATATACCATATATATAATTTGATGTTCAAATTATTTTTATTCATCCTATTAGATATCTGAATAGGAGTTCCTTTTAAAAATTAGTATAAATATTTTTTATTCAATGTTTTTGAATCCCCTTTAATTTTTAACTCAAGATTAAAGTGTGATATTTTTTGTCTAACATTATATTTTGAGCTGTGACATACACTATATTATGTTCCAAGCTTCTCACACAAAAATCTTATGTTGCCTATAATAGTTCATGTTTTTTTGATAAACTTTAATTACAATAAAATGCGTATTGTTTATTGAATTGCAAATGTACATTATTTTTCAACACACACACCTATATATATATATAACACAAAAACGTTTATATGAATAGTATGCATAGAGAAATTAAGATTATAATATAAACAAAATTTTAAAATATTAATATAATTAGTAATAATAAATTGAGAGGACAATCATTTATTTATATTTTATGAGTATATGATCACTGATTCATTTTCTGAAAAATTGAGAATATGGAAAAAAAATACTGTATTGTATTTTTTTTTTAAAAAAAAAGAATCATAAAATATCTGACTTTCATTGCAATTTAATACACACTGAATTATTTTTTTTTTCAATAACTTTTTTGTTAAATTTTTAGCATTACCCTTAGAAAACATTTTATTATGTAGAATACTGCACTTCATATTTAAGTATAATAAAAAAAGAATGAAATGCATTTGCTTTCAACATAAACTAAAGAGATTTTAATTAGTCATGATCGCATATGGTACTTCGAGATGGAAAAACAGCTGCTGGCACATTATAAAATTTATTTACGAATTTTACATTTTTTAAAAACATGTTCATGTTCTATGTTCAGAGATGGAAAAATGGTTGTTTGTGTATTGTAAAATATATTAAATTTTTTAATACTTATATAATTTGCTAATTCTTGCCATCCATTTTTTTTTAAATAATCCATGTTCAGCAGCATACAACACATGATTTAAACAATATGGCTGATTCTATGTTATTATATTCAGTAATTATATATTTTTTTTAATTTCTTAAAATCATAAAAAAAAAAAAAAAAAACATAGAAATCCAAAGGGTTGTAATTCCAAAATTTTTAATGTAAATATAGTAAAAAAAATTTTTTTTTTAAAATCACTATAATTTTACACACAGGTTACTGAATGTTTTTTTAAAAATGATAATTTTAGCATCATGTGTTAAATGTTGACCATGTTGGAACATCATAAAATAGAATTTATTGAAAAATGTTTTTGAATTTTCTTAAAATTAATATCAATTTGGAATTGTGATTGGAATTTATTTTAAAAATTGGAATTAGCCCTGCCATAAATTCCATTCATAAGATAACAACAAATTGTTAACACTCAATGAACACAACACAAGACTAACAGATAACATGTGAGTAAAATTATCGTAATTTTTTTAACATTGTTTTACACGTGATTTTTTTTAAAATTTTTTCTTTATCGTATCATTTACAGAAATATGATTAAAATTTGGAATATTTCATTGAACCGAATAAGATGCAGTGGAATATTTTCAAAATTACATGATAGTGTTCACCTGAAAAGTATGTAATAATGAGAATGGAATTACACTTTATGTGCAAATGGAGATGCAATGTCCACATGTTCTTAGCCCTTATCTGTTGGAAAGGAACATATTTATAAGGTTCCAAAACATCATTTGTGACTGCCTGACATTAGTTTACAGCTGGTGCTCAGAATTTACATTTAAAAAATGTTAATTATAACCCTTTAGAGTTTAGTGGGTTTCAGTAGAATATTTTTAAAATAAAGGGAGTAGTGCATGCCCAAAAGTGATATCTGTCTGCCAGTTTGTTATCACCTACTAAATGCTGTTGCTTTTATATATATATATATTTATATTGTATTTATATTAAAATTTTTTGGAATTGCAACTTTTTGAACTTCAGTGTTTTTCTTTATCATTTTAAGAAATAAAAAAATATATATAATTATTGAATACAATAACTTAAAAGTCAGCCATATTGTTTATACAATGAGCTGTAAAACCCTGAAAATGGATTATTTAAAAAAACGGATGGCAAACTATGTAAGTACCAATTTTTCTAATGTTTTTTGTTTGTTTATTGAAATTTCTGTTTATTATTTTATATTTTTTATTGCATAGTGTATGATTGAAGTCATGTATATTGTTGCAGAGTAGTTTGTGGTTTAACTGTATTTTAAGTCTATTAGTTTGTTATGTATTACATAATTATCTCCAAAATTTCATAAGATTTTATTATGTTACTACTTTTTTTAAAAAAATTAAAGTAAATTAATTAATATTACATTTTGTAAAGTTACTTTTTTATTAGCATTAACTTTTGAAATATTTTAATACACAAATAATAAATATCTTTGTTGATGATCTAGAGAGTAAATTTTATAAGATTATAGATTTGTAATGTATTTCGGAAATAAATGGAATTCTATTCCATAGGAATTTGTTTTCCAGAATTAAGCACATCAGTTTAGATTGTAATTAAGATCTAAAACTGTAGACTAATACCTAATATTAAAAAAAATAAGAAGGAAGGATTTATAAATGATTATGTCTATTTAAGAGATAAAAGGGAAGATAAAAATACTTGACTTTGGTATATAACCAATGCAGCTGAAAATAATAATTAAAATGGTTATGTAGAATTAGATTTAGCACTGATTTTATAGTTGAAAGTATTTAGGGGAAAAAAAATTATATATATTCATAACTTATTTTTTGGGTACTGGTTGATTAGAGATGCATGCCACTTGATGGCATTGTTTAGGTGCTAAAACACATAAAAATTCCATTTACATGGCCCAACTTTTTGTTGCGAAACATTATTTTCTAAAATGAAATAATTACATTATCCATTTCATCGCATGTTGACATTTTTCAAACTACTTTCAAACAATTTACAAACCAACATTATTTTCTAAAATGGAATAGTTACAGTTTTAAATTACATTATAAATGTCAGCGCATAGTGCTGGATTGTGCGGAATTGGGGACCGATGTTTATCCAAAAGATACAGTAATGTGATCAAACCAAGCTTCTGATTTCCAAAACAACATGCAATCTCAGCCATTTAATTTGTCTCATGAAAACATGCCGTTTCACGTGAATTCTGTGAAATTGTGCTTGTCACTACACTTTTACAATTTTTTTCACATTCAAAGCTATGTAGGGAAGCATGGTGATGGGCTTACAATTATTAGTATGTAATACTACATCAGGTAGGATGTAAGATTATTACTTCGAATGCAAAAATTACAAGAGTTATAGTCAGTTGAATTCCATACACCCTCACATGATACAGTAGCGATCTGTGAAATGTGTGCATTTGCATAGTGTCGTAAAGCACATTAATGGGCCATAATATTTGTGTGCAATGCAATTAGGCTCACACTGGCTAATATGAACATCACTGTTCTATAGGCCATAAACTTTGGGCTGCGTAAATTGTATTTTTATGTGTTTAGCACTTAAACAATGCCATCAAGTGGTATGGATGTGTCTTATCAACCAGTATCATTTTTTGATTATTACAAAGTATATAAATAACTATATTGATTTATACAGGGATTCATGATGCTATGCAAATGTATCTATCTGCTACTTTATAATTTTAGTCTAAAACCAGATTTGAGATTTTTTTTTTTTTCAGGTAGCCAGTTCAGTTAACTATTCAATATTGCTATCTAGCTAGACTTAGTGGATAAAACAATTGGAGCCAAGTAAGAATTGCTTTCTTATACATTATTACTCTATGAAGGATCGTTGGAAAATCATTACTTTTTACTTAAATTTAGTTTCACAAAAGTAATGATTTATATATTTTTTCATTAATACAATATGATCATAGGAAACTAGGAAAGATTTTCAGTTTATGGAATAGATCAGTGAGCCCCCCCCCCTCTCAGTCCTCATATAATGAACGTTTGATTGCATTATTTATATGTAGGGATTAAAATGTAAACTTACATTTAGTTATTATTAAACATTGTTTGAAATGAGTCGTGTAGATTATTAGATAGTGGACAAAAGCCTCTCACCCACCCTATTATTTTTACTATTTTTTATCTTTTTTTAAAAATATGAGTTAAACAAATGATACCTATTCCAGCCGTTTACCATAATAAGCTAAAGTAAATCTTCCAAACAGTTTTTTATATTTTAAATTAATAAATAAGCACAAGCTGTTGTATACAAATCACTGTTTACAAAAATATCTGCAAATATAAATATTTATCGCAAAAATATAAATACATATTTAATTCATTAATTAATCATTTATTAGTAAATTAGGTAATAAAATATTTACCTACATCAAGTGATTTTTATCATTGCTGAGATAATGGATTTGGAGGGAGGAGTGGAATGAATTATAAACTCATAAAATCGCAACAGTTACTTGAGTAAAATCAGTTAAATTATCGCTTGAAAAATATAGCTTCAAAAAAAAAAAAACATCCTATTTTTTATAACTATTTTTTCCTTTATATACGTAGTATTAAAATATTAATAAATATTGAAATGTAATATATATATGAAAAGAATTGATTCTACATAATGAATAGTGTTTCGTAATGCAATTTTCGCTACACCACTTTCATGCAAAATAGGGACTGGTTTCTATCCACTTTTAACACTTTATGGAGGGGTGTATTTATAAACATATGACCACAGACATGTGAAAAAGATATATGATTCGCAAGAGCACATTTCATGCTGAACCAGCACTCATCAGTTGGCCAGACCACAATCTCTTACAGCTAGCTTTATGAATAACCAACTAACGTAGTTTAACTTACTGCTTTCACAACTTTGACACAAACCACTTGATGGAAATACCATAAAAGTTTATATTAGTCATTCATTAGACTAGAAATTATCCCCTTAATGAATAATATTTCTGTAGTATCTTAATAATTTTTATTAGTCATTCATTAAGAGGATAATCGCTAGTCAGATAAATTTCTATTAAAAGTTATTAATATATTTGCATCAAGTGATTTGTGTCAAACCGGTGAGGGCAGTAAGTTTAACACATCAATTAACTGTAGTAATTGGCTATATATATCTAATGAATAATATTAACGATATGTGTAAGAGATTGTGGACTGGGTCAACTGCTGAATGCTGGTTCAGCATGAAATGTGCATCATCGGGATTATACATCTTTTTCACATCTTTAGTCATATGTTTGAGATTATATCCCTTCACAAGATATTAAAAGCAGATAGAAACCAGTCCCTATCTTGTGTGAGAGTGGTGTGGTGAAAATTACACTATAGAAACATTATTCATTAGATAGATAATCCCTAATCTAATGAATGACTAATTATAATTATTAATTTTATTCTGCAGTTTATTGTGACATCAAAATGGTAATTCCGATTTTGATTAATGCTTCTTGCTATAAATAGAAAATCAGCAAATTGGAATTAAGATATATTTTATCTAAGTAGTGTTCATCTGTTTGTTATTTGGGAGATAACATGACATTTATGCAGCCAGGATATGAGTAAAGCTCAACAGTTCTCTTAAATTGACTAAACTATGACATATTTTACTCATCTGTGAATTAATCTAGAAATCTTTAATCTTGGATTAACTGCACTACTATTGTGTTAGGCTCCATTTCTATTACCATGGATATTTATACATTGCAATATTCACAGTTTATATTGTTAATGTCAATCGTTATTTCTTTTGGATTTGTGTTTTCCTAATCTTATAACTCAGGATTCAAATTTTGGATAAAATTTAAGATTGCAGTCTTTGTCACATTTCTTTAATAGTTAAATGATTTGACATAACTATTTATGCCAATGTAAACATTTAAGTAATCTGATTGCAGTCTTTGTCACATTTCTTTAATAGTTAAATGATTTGGCATAACTATTTATGCTAATGTAAACATTAAGCAATCAGACAAGTTAAAAGTTTTGCCAATTTTATTTTTTATAATATAAGAATAGTCTATCTTTGATTTTAAGAAATGAAAAGGTTTAATCATTGGGGGGGGGGGTCTTATATACCAAGTATGCATTAAAATGTATTTTTTTTTGTTTTATGAGATATGGTGGAGGATTTTTTGATATTAATAGAGACATTCACAGTCGAAAATTTTTTTTCAAGCTAAATTCTTTATAAAAATATATACTTTTCCCTTTTTTTGTGTCTTTTTTTTTTTTTGCCAAATCCATGTAGTTTTAGAAGTTTTTTTTTTCCATATGTCATAGCATCGGCTGGGAGGCGAACCCGCAACAACCGTCTGCAAACCAACTGCTTGCTTGCAAAGACAGTTACGCTGACCTCTCGGCTAACAACGCTTGACAACAGGTTTTTTTTTGTTATATGAAAACATTGTCTTTGCATGTATATACACAATTCTGCACCATCCTATAATAAATATAATACAATCATTCTGTAACATATATAAACATCTAAATCTATTTAGTTTTTTTTTTCTCATTTATATATTACTTGTTTCTTTTGGAGCATGTTTGAAAAAGGCAGGTTTGACTCTTAATATATATACATATATAAAGGAGTATCTAAAAATAATCAGAATCATTCTCTGGAAAGCAAGTGCATTGTGATAGATGCTTTTGCTGCTCAATTATTCATCCAGGGGTCCCACTGCATGAGATTGCCAACTTTCATCATTGAGAGGCCGTATTATTGCATAGTAAATGTTTTTACTAAGTATTTCTCACTCATTTGTTAATTTTTATAATGGCTGAGAAGTTAAAACAATACTTATGGATTAGTCCTGTGACACAGAGCATGTATTAGATATGCTGCATCTTTTCATATACATATCAGTCCACTGATAACTTTGTAATCTTGTGATCAGACCAAAATAACATGTATGTAGATCTTATACATGATATTTGTGCAAAAATTTACGGAAATAACATATACGGATTTTTTGTATATGATATTTTCCCAAGATTTACAAAGTTATCAGCAGATAACATATGTGAAATGGGGCAGCATGTCTAATACATACTTCATGTCAGAGGACTAATATACACTATAAATAATTTTTAAGCAATTAATACGAGACATCATTAAACAAAAAGTCATAAAATTAGTAAATTTCAAAAACTTTGGAGTGTATTTTACCAAAAACATGTACAACTTTCACAGAAGAAATATGTATTTAATATATATTAAAGGGTTAAGTTTTAAGCAGTTACCACAACATGCCATTAAACAAAAAAAATACAAATTCTCTGATATATAATTAAAAAAAGAATGAAATACACGCATCATTTTGAATATATATATATATTAAGGCTATAACCTTAAGACTATGTGCCTAAAAGGTGACAGTAGGAACCTCTACAAATTTAAACATAAGATTGATGACTTTAAAAGACGAGCGGCCACTCATATTTTCGACCTAATTTCTAAAAATATAGGTGAATCTAAAGCATTTTGATTTGAGAGCATGAAGCTATTAACTACTTCACTGATTAAGTCCGCAATTTCTATACAAAGTAACATATGTGAAATCTTTCAATTTACAATGAGTCACTATGAAGTTTTTATAATTAGAAATCTTTCAAAACAATTTAAAGTTGTAATTAATAATTTGTAAAGTGCATACCTATTACATAAGTAATATATATTAAGGCTATAATCTTAAGGCTATAACCTTAAGACCTATATATTTAGAAATTAGGTCGAAGATAAGTGTGGTTGCTCTTGTCTTTTAAAGTAGTTAATCTTGTGTTTAGATTTGTAGAGGTCCCCACTGTCGCATTTTAGGCACATAGTCTTAAGGTTATAGCCTTAATATATATTACTTACGTAATGAGTATGCACTTTACAAATTATTAATTACAATTTTAAATTTTTAAAAAGTTTGCTAATTATAAGAACTTCATACTGACTCATTGTAAATCGAAAGATTTCACTATGTTAGTTTATATAGAAATTGTGGACTTAAACAGTGAAGTAGGTCAAAGATAAGAAGGCCACTCTTGTCTTTTAAAATCGTTAATCTTGTGTTTAGATTTGTAGAAGTCCCTACTATCGCATTTTAGGCACATAGTCTTAAGGTTATAGCCTTAAAATATATTACTTACGTAATGAGTATGTGCTTCTCAAATTATTAATTACAACTATAAATATAAATGAAATTTAAATGAAAAGTATAAAATGTACCAATTTTAATCTGTAAATTACAAACTATAAATAATTACACACTATAAATAATTTTTAAGCAATTAATATGAGATGCCATTAAACAAAAAGCCATAAAATCAGTAAATTTCAAAAACTTTGGAGCATATTTTACCAGAAACATATACGACTTTCACAGGAGCAATATACATTTAATATATATTAAAAGGTTAATTTTTAAGCAATTCCCTGATATATAATTAAAAAAAGAATGAAATACATGTCATTTTCAATAATTATATATATGAAATTTAGACGAAAAAGTATAAAATGTACCAATTTTAATCGGTAGGTCCTAAAATACTATTTAAAAAAACATAAAATATTATCCATACATATTATTTATGGAGGAAAAAAGCATGAAATATATACAGCATTTTCAATAAATATATATGAAATTTAGACAAAAAAGTATAACAATGCTAAAAATATAAGCTATTATGGACTGAACAATGACTAAATCACCAAAATTTCTAAAATATTATTAATGAAAACATAAAATGTACACACATATGTTACTTACCATGCAATATATAACTGGAATTGTCGCAGTAAATAAATGTAAGTGGTCAGTTCAATTTTATTAATAGGTCAATCAAATTTTTCGGATAAAATTGAGATTTCAAGTAAAATTTTTACACTTTTTCTTTCCAAAATTAATACATGATTGCAGAGATTATCATTTAAATGGAATTTTGTTAAAAAACGATAATAAATGTAAGTATTTTTGAAAGAAATGTAAAAAAAAAAAAACATTTTCCCACAAAATAAAAAAAATATACAACTTTTTTTAGTAATTCATATTGGCAGCCAATTGTTTTTGATTTCATTCATTATGCAAATGATGGTGAGATATTCCCCATTGTTGCTTATTACACCATTTCGTTGAACCCCCAAATCTTTCGATGTTTTGCGCATGGATGCCTGTTTCTAGATTGACCAAATTATACTTGTGGTTCACACGAAAATGGCCGTGACCTGCACTTTTCAATTTTTCACTTTTGTATGCCTTCCAACAATCAGAATACATAATTGAACTTTCGTTTACATTTTGTTTGATGGCTTCCATGAAAGTTTCTGTTGTCCTTTCACTAATTCTAATGATAAAAGACTCATTGGTTTCTCTGCATAAGCCACCAAACATCCACTGTTTGGGAAGAATGCATCCAGATTGGTTTTTTCTTTTGGAAAATAGGCTCTCGTCTATCTCATAGCAGTTGTACAAACTTCCTACATGTAGTTATTCCACTCAATCGCCATCTTATCTGCTAAGCCGAGTTCTATTTTGCCTCATTCTATGGAGGTTAATTTCCGAGCCTAACTATATATAAAATGTATGGCAGTCAGGAATGAGATTATGGAACCATCCAATCACGTACCCTTATGAATTCTGATTCTACTGTTTCATCCTCGAATGTTGCAATGTCATTGCCTATTTGAGGTATGAATGTAAATGGTCATAGGATGACAGGATTCCTTTTTCTTGGAAATATGACATGACATCCATTTCAGTTGATGAAAAGTTCAAGATTGTCATCATTTTGGACTGCTCAACAAACAAAAAAAACTTAATTCCAAGAATTATGCAATGAAAATCAAAAGAAAAGTAGTTATTTACTCACTTACAATCAATTTAATTAATCAATGATGAAATTAAAACAAACAGTAACTATGAAGAAAACATTTAATGATAATAACTGTGAAGAAAAAATGCAGTTAAAATCGAGCTGTTGTCAGAATGAAATCTTGACAATAACTGGACAAAAAAAAAAGATCGGATATACGATAAATCTTGAAAAATATTCAAAAAAAAACAATTAAATCAAAGATACGATAACAAACACATATTGATATGATATCAGGTAACAACATATCAGGATTTACTTGGATTTATTTGACTTAATTACAATGTTACACATTTATTGTGGATGTGAAAAGGTGCAACAGGCCTAATACATTCTGTGTCAAGGACTAATACATAAGTACCATTAAAACATCACATGACACCTCTTATGCTTGTGTATAATTGTTGTTTAAGCAGGCAAAACTCACTATATATATTGCCACCCACAGCAAGCTAGAGTAGTCAATGGATGCCAGAAGGCTTGTGCATAAAATCCCCATCTAGTGCCTACTGTGGCAATATATATATATATAGTGAGTTTTGCCTGTTTTAACAACAGTTATATGCAAGCATAAGAGGAGGTGGTTATGTGATGTTTATTGGCTTAAAACCAATCCTGCCTAATAGGATAGTGGTGGCTATGGTTATCAAAATGTATGGGTACTGAACTGGGCTCAGACCCATATGGCTATATAAGCTAATGGTCTTGGATTGAAAACATTAAGGGGTTTTCAATTTAAGACTCAGTTTTGTAGTTAAATGGAAATAAAAGGTGGTTGCTGGAGGATTGCATTGGATCCTAAGATCTAGATGCAGTGCTCTCAGATCCAAGGCTCCTCACTGATGAAGGCCATAAACCAGAAACTAGTCTGGGGATATTGGATGAGTAGGCAGTAGATGGGGATTTTATGCACAAGCTTTCTGGCATCCATTGATTACTCTAGTTTGCTGTGTGTGGCAATATATATAGTGAGTTTTGCCTGTTTTACCATTAAAACAGTGTGAAATTCTGTATTCTGATAGGAAAATGACAAAGGAAACAGATATTATAATACATGAAACAACTTACAAGCAATCTGCACTGGGGAAAACACAAGTTTACAGGTGGTTTAATTGAAGTGTCAAATTCACCACATTTCAAAAAAAAAAGTTTGACTAGTGAAGTCCAATGTCAAGATGATGATGATTTTATTTTTTTGGATACAAAGGACATTATTCACTCAGAATTCATTTATAAGATGTTTTAACTACAAGTTTTGAAATGTCTGCATGATGTGGTAAAATGAAACTGTCCCAATTTTTGCTAAGTGTGGGGGGAGTGCAAGCTTTACCATGACAACATGCCAGTGCGCAAAGCCTTGAGTATGGTCTAGTATTAATTAAATATAGCATGATCCAGTTTATCTATCAGCCATATTTGCCTAATCTCACTCTATGCAATTTCTTTTTATTCTCTCAAATGAAAAAATGTGGCAAAAAATTTTTTTGTGGAGATTTAGGAGTGGTGAATAAAAAAAATGAAGGCATTAAAAGGCAATCTTTTGTAAGAATTTCTTTTTTACTTTGAAAAGTGAAAAGCATGTTTAGACCTGTGCATTATGGACTATACTTGGAAGGGGATTGAATTTGTAATACCTAAAAATAAATACACAAATTTATTATTTCAAAATTCCATATTCCCTTGTATATAACAAATATTTTAAATTCAAATATTAAACCTTTACAATAGTTATGTACAATAATTTTTACAAATATATATTTTTTTCACTTAAAATTTTTGATGTTAAAAGATTTTATAATATAAGAATTGATAATGAATATTTTGTTTTTGTTTTTTTTTTTAAAAAAAATGGAAAAATTAACATTTGTGTTTCTATATTATGGACAATAATTCAAGAAAGTCCATAGAAATGCATGTAATATCTTTAAAACAAATTTTTTCTTAATTTGGGAAATTATAAACTTATTACATATGTGTATATGTTAAAAATTTATTTTAAAATACATTAACATTAGTATTGAAGCAGTCGGATCTGAGTTCGATCCTAGCTTCATGTTATTTACCCTAATACTAACCTTAAATTTCCGATGCAATGGGGCTTTATACGTTCAATCCACGCTAATTTCCATAATAAATAATTTATTTCAAATGCGTATTAAAATTAATTAGTTTAGCTTAAAATTGATCAATTCTCTAAATAAATTCATGAGAAAATATTCATGAATTTATATATATTAAATTGCGTGGATTGTGCGTATATACTTGTAAATATTAAAAATATATAATTGTTCGAAAGTTTCATTGCGTCGGGAATACTTGTTTTTTTTAATTTTAAATAATTTGTTAAAGTGTTGTTGATTAAAAACTACATTCTTTCGATAAGCTCTCAAATTCTCAAAAACAACAGTAAAGTTTTATTAATTGGAAAAAGATAAGAATTCAATTTCTAATTAAAATCATTTCAGATTTTAAGAATTCATTTTCTAATTAGGAAAGGAATTCAAAAATTAGTTTGAAAGCCTTATCGAGGGAATGTATTTGAAAACAACTAATTGATAATAAAATGAGCGCTAGCCTTAAGGCATCTGGACAATATATATAGCCCTGAAAAGTCAGGGGAAGGGGCTAGCTTTGTTGTAGAGTAGTGCAGTGAACTCTGTGCGTATAAAAAATTAAATACATCATGATAGAGGGCTAGAACATCAGGAATCTGGCTACGGTTCCTAAAGTCCCGAGAAATCTTCACTGGAGCTGTTGAACCTTTTCCGGATCGATCATTCTGCTAAAATTATGGAGGCTACTAAAATGCTGTTCCAATAATCAATCAATGGTGCCTACGTTTTTAACAACCTGGAGGTGTAACTTAAGGACCAGCACGGAAGGGGTAATATATGTTTCTATAATGGACGTTAAACTTTCTGGCCATTTCGAACTTTATTTTACACTCCTCCTTATTAAGAGCTCTTTTATTCCTTAATGTAAAATCTTTGTAACACCTTTTATTTATAAAATGCTACTGTAAATCTATAGCGTAATTCTTTAAATCTCTAGTCTTTAAACTTTTTCTTTTCTTACCTGGCGGTTCGTTTAATATATATATATATTAGTGTGCTTTATTAATGTCGTATTTAAAAATTATATGCCAATAATCTTTCGACTCGATGAGCTCCTTGATTCCATTTGCCTCACGCAAATAATATAACATTAATTTCAAATAGTAATTCTCGCCCATTAGAGCTAAATTTATAAGTTCTATTAATCATCGAGTCAAAGGAAAATATTACATGCTTACTATTTTTACATTTAGCTAATAATAAATTATTAGCTCAATTTTTCACCTATGTCCCCAGCTCCTATCTAAGTTATAAGTATTTATATATATTCACATAATGTTAAATGATTTTCTTGTTCCACTAATATTTATTTATGCAAATATAATCTTCCGATCTCTTTATTGCAAAAAGGGTCGATAAAGGGTTAAATGTATTTTAATTCCACTTTTGTTATTTTATATTAATATTCAGGAAGGGCACGATATTAGGGCATAATTAATATAGTTTATAAATGTTTTAAAATAGTTCGATAAAAGTTCGTTTGACTTTAATTAATTGGTCAAGTCATCACGTAGAGCATTCTACATGGGTTTTATTTTTCAACGATGACTATCAAGTCATCATCATCAAACGTTGCTGACGTAGGGCCATCTTCCGCTCCGTTAGGCTGGTCGGTGATCATATTCTCTTATTTAAATTTCTCAAGGAAGAAAGTACTTCCTTTCGTATTCATTAGTCAAAGGGCGTAAGACTTGTTGATGCAAGCCGCCATAGGGCTTCGATCATCGACTAGCGATCATCTTTAAATTTGACTCTCTGCCTCGTAATTCGTCAAGCACCATTGCATTTTTGTTCCGGTAAAACCCGCTCCATGCTCGTAATCCATGATGAAGGGATTTAAATTAAAGTCGAACAAATTTTCAAATATATTTAGTTAAATCAGTTTTCAAATCAAGATTAAAGTTATGCCCTAAATTACGTATCTTGCTCTTCATGAGTAGATTTTCGAATGTGAAAATAAATATCACATTCTGTCATAATAAAATTAGAGCAATCATTTCCTTATTAATGAATACTTTTATCTGCCTTTATATTTCTCGTTGGGGGCATAGACATAGAATTCCATGTTGTGTAATACTTGTTGGCATATGATAAGGACCGCCACTCTTATTATAATTGTAAGATATCTTAAAGACTAGAGGTAATTAATGTATTTTATATTCTATGAAACAAAACAAATTATTCTTATTAAATACTTTCCAACATACTTGGTTTCTTAGTTCATCATTCTTTTTATAATTATTTAAATGTTAATACTCGCTGTCTGTGTTGGCAACCCGAACATACATATGATTTGATTTAAAAAGTATTCAAAGTAATTAATTATTAGATATTCGTGTCAGTGCAAGGGTCTCTAGTCCTCACCAACCATTGAACTAGTTCTTGGCGCATAGCACTGTGCCGTCGATGACTACTATCTGAGCTGTTGGGTTGGGTTTGAATTCGGTTTTGGTTAAGCTGAGTTTGAATCCGATTTGACATTGGGGGTAATGGTTATCGACCGGTACATGGTTATGTTATTGGCTGCCCAATCGTTGGGGCTCGACTTAATAAACCCCACACATGCCCAGGAGATTAGAATTGTGATTTTAGTTACTCAGTTAATTGAAACCCCAATAAAGTAAATGTTTCTGTAGAGTGATATTTTTTTTTTAAAAAAAAAAAGTGTTATATATATACTGAAATGATTTAATAAATTAAAATATCATTTTCTAATTCTTTCTTATAAAAATGTTTTCAAGATTATTTTTTAAATGTTCGTTCAGTAAAAGATTCGTTAGTTAAAATAATTATTCATATGTATATATATTAATTATACGTGTACTACATCAGTATATTGTGACAGTCAGATGATGTGTGTAGATTTAACCCAGTTCGAATACTAGGCGAAAGTACCTCAAGGCCAACCATACGCGAGATATAAATCAAGAATACATATGACCTCTGCCCATTCGCCTGTTCTCGAGGCCTGATCACAAACAAACAACACCATCTGAGCCATGCATAAATTATTTTTCAACCGGCCACAAAGCTTAGCAACAGCGGTAGAGACATGGACGGGAAATCCTAAAGAGCTAAAAGCTAAATGTGTAAAGTACATAAAAAGATGTGTTGGTGTTTGCGTTTTGCGTGCCTGGATCATTGAAAAGTAAAAATAAAGCATTTAATATAACTAAGAAACTCAAGTTTTTGATGATTAAATAATGTTTAATTAATGGCTTTAAAATATGAATAAGGCTTTAATGGGCCTCCGCTATTCCCCTAAATTACTGCAACAAACTAATTAGACAATAAAAAGAAAACAAGTTAATAGGTTTGCGGTCAAATTCTTTTCTTCCCAATTTTATTAAAAAAATTCCAACTCGATCTTCTCGATAAAGTACGATAGATAATAAAAACCTTTCGCAAAGCATTTCTTATGGCTTTGCGCTAAAAACCGTGTTTAAAATTGACTTAGAACGTATATAGCTAAATCAAATATACGTGATAAGCAAATGGCGGACAAAAAGAGGTGTTATCAAAGAGATCAAGTTGGCACACAAAAGAAACTGACTTGGATTTAATTAACAACATAAATAAAATTGGAAAGAGATTTCAAATGACAAAAAGTTAACTATTAAATTTAACCGCAACGAAATACTAAATATTTACAAAGGTTAGTAAGGAAGAATAGCGAAGGTAAAAAGGTTACATATAGCTAGATGATCCCAAAATATATTTAAGGTTAATTCATAAAAGGTTTACATAGCAAAGACATATATTTCAATACAACAATAAAACAATATGAATCAAAAGTAGCATACGAGATAGTTTAATATAGTAGATACGATACCGTCCTTTTTCCGTGATGTTCCCTACGACGTCCGTGGCTTGATCCGACCGACGATAGGTGTTTGTCCGGACAATGAAAATATGAAGTATGGCTTCCATGAAAAGTTCTCCAGACACGGCATAGAGTTCATATGGTTATTGATTGGATGTTAAGGCATTTTGGATGGTATTTAGGAACCTCGGCGATAGGCAAAGCTATGATTTGCCTAGCCAAGCATATCCATTTTCCTCAAAATACGGTTGGTTTTAACTGGAGCAGGTTCCAACTTCTCCATTGTTTGAAAATGACAGCTGTATAACTTTTTTTGAAGCACAAGCTAAATGTGAAGCAAAATCTGACGGATTTCTCCCAAGAGAAATCTGAATGCACTTTCCAGAAAACTTGGAAATAAAACAGCAAGAAAAATCTTAATAAATCGCCTTCACAAGCAAAATCAGAATCAAATGACTCCTTCAAAAAGAAAAGTCTGAATAATTATCTCTTTTGTTCTCCCTACTATTTATACTTTCTCTGGCAGCTACCTTCCATTGTTTGTATGATCTGAGATCTTGATAAGCCTCCCCATGCTCCTTTGTTTCAAAGCAACACGTTCTAAAAATAACTTCAATTTTTTACTCTAACTTTCTTACTTTAAAGTTGGAATTCTATTAATTAAAAAGCAAGAAAGAAAATGCCATCTTTAATTAGACTTGAACGGCTCACTAATTACAATATACATTCTTTCAGAAATGTTGGTGGGCTTATCTCAAAATCAAATCATACTAAATATTTTAATAAAATTTGAACAACAATATATTATTATTTTACAATAGAATAAGCATTTTATTTCAGCAGAATTTTGCATTAACTCATATATATACGCTAGATGTATATATATGTTTGACTAACAGGTTAAGCAATTTTTATCAATAGAATGAAATTTATTTAAAATAAAATATTTAACTGCAATACACATTTAATAAGCATAATTATTTTTAACTCTAATGCAAAACCCTGCTGATATTGAACTATAAACTTAATTTAGGTCTACAATACTAATTAAGTTTATAGGAAGATGTGAAGCATGGATCGGACTTCAGATCCATTGCTTCATTTCCCAATAGTTAGTGAGCAAAAAAAAAAATGTTTTAAAAAAAAAAATGCTGTTGCTTCAGGTCAGAGGTAAGAATTTGTACCAGGTGAGTTCAAGCCTACTCTTTGTTCACTGTAATGTTTAATTTGCTACTACTAATAATCTTTCTATATGTTACTATAAAACGGTTTATCCATCATTCACTCTCCTATATTTTAAATTAAGTCCGTGTTGTTTTAGTCTGACTAGCTATATTTATGTTTTTAATTTCTAAACTTTCCGGGATCCGGTGGTATATACTGCCTTGTATTTTTGGACGGGTTCATGACCCTATCATTTTGGTTTTCTTCTAAGTTCCCATAATCAATGTCAGTTAGTATCCGAATCGTGCCTTGAATATCCTGCATTTGAGTGCCTATTAATATTTTCCTAATCCAGGGTGGCATGTTGTGTCTAATCATCCTTACTATCTGCATTTCTGGATAATTGAATGCAGTTAGGGCTTTAATGCGATTTACCTGCCTAACAAAAAACTGAGCATAAGTCTCTTGATGGTTAGCTGGGTATGTTTCATGCATTATGGAATACATCAAACCTTCCTGCCGCTCTGCACTCCAGTACATTGACATTATTGCCTTCTCATATTCCATAAATGTTTGCGGTTGTATAGATAGAGTATTCCACCAGTCTCTGGCAGATTCTTTTAAATGATGACTGGAGATCGCCACTTTTTCTTGTTCAGTCATATTCTGGAACTTGAAAAACATCTTTAAACTATCAAGGTGGTGTCTAGGGTTTCCACCCGGTTCCCCTCTAAAACCTTGTATATGTACGAATTTTGCCACCGGAGACGTTACCGGATTGATTATTATAGGCGTAAGGATTTGGTTACCTTGTTGCGCCTTGATTGGATTGATCTGTTGATGAATGTTCATTTCCTTTTTATCCACATCCATCTGTCCATTGTCTTCTCCCTCCTGTATTTGATGCTTGACCGACGTGTCCCAGGCATACATATCCTTCTCTACTTCATTATCGATCAATGATTTAGGTTGTGTATCATCTTGTTTCTGTTGCCATTTTAACTGAGTATCCTCATCTGGCCATACTTTTGTTCTGGTATGTTGTTGCTGGAGACCCATGTTTTCCTCCAAACGGTTCAGTCGTTGTGATGTCACATTCATGAATTCTTGAAACATGTTCATCATCATTTCCCTTTCATGTCTCACTTCTTTGATGAAAGCATCAAAGTTATACTCTTCATTATGAGTACCTGTTGGCCTCTTGGGAATATTGAGTACTACCTCCTCCTCGCTGTCATAATGTGCGTCCGTCTGTTGGTCCATTCTTTTTTTTGCTATTTTGCTACAGAAAGTCACAATTTATTTCTAAACGTATTTTAATACAATCTATATAAGTATATTGTATTATGTATATCTAGGAGCTATATCCTGTATGTGCAGAAAAAATTTTAGTTCTATATAAAAAAAATAAGTCAATATTCTAAATTCTTTATTTATGTTTTCAGAAATTTACTTTGCCTACCTCACGAGGTCCTATTTTAACCCTATGCCTATATGTATCTGTTTATACATGAAAATATAAAAAATCCTGCCGTGTCTGTCTTTAATAACTATACCACATATTATTCTCCTCACTTTACTTTATTTATATTTCATTAAAATATCATTGCTATGTTAATATAACTGAAATAATCCACTTACAGCTTGACCTGGCTTTCTCTGACACCTGAAACAACTAAAAAATGCATTTACATTAATACAAGTATATATATATATAAAGAAATATGTGAGCAAAATATACATGTCATGTTTAAAATTATTTTGGCTCACTAAGCATACATTGTTATTTTGATCATCTACTATAATTTAGTTTATTTGATATCCGATATGAGAAATTGCACTTGCCGACAAATTTATTTGAAAAGGGCGCCAGTCGACAAGACAATGGCCATATCAAATATACATATTAATGGATAATGATCCAAGCACACATTTATAAGGGTTTATAAAGTTTCAATGCAATTAAAATTTTACTTTGCGTTTCAGTTCACTTTAAAAAAAAAATTTAATTTGATTCTGCTGAACGAAAAAAAAAAATCTCTGCATGAATAAGTAAATGCTATTTTAAATGACACAATATTATTTAAATCTAAGACGTATAACAACTAAGTACGGTAATTTGTCTGACCTGGGATCGAAACCAGTTACCATTTTGGTCATGACACACAAAAAAAATTTAAACAGCCTAAAGTACGATTAACAAAATAAAATATATACACAAAAAAATTAAAAATAGAAGTAAAATCCCATGATAACTGCCACTCCGAATTATGAACCTGGGATCGAAACCAACTACCATTTTGGTCACAACCCGAAATAGATGAACAATTATCAAGCAATTTTACAGAATCACGCATTGAGATCAAAAACTGTTTCAAAAAAACATTTATATAAAAATGGGTTTTACCAAACTATAACGAAGTGTATACCATATACACCCATATATATGAATATGTACACACCAAATAAGCATATATATGACTACATATAAATATACAAACAGATATACCTATACAAATATTTCTTTTATTATTATGTACATGGCTTTATTAGAAAAAATGTCATATTGCAAACCGCATACTCCTATTATTTCAGGCAAGTAACGCTGGTCACAACTATGACACGGAAACAACAATTGCAGACATAGACCTATTATTTCAGGCTACTCAGCAATTCTGAACTCTAAAGTGTAAGGGGTCTTCACCTAAACGGTTACTCAAGGAATCTTCATAAACGATCACTAAAAAAAACAAGGGCTTCACCTAACGGTTACTCAAAAGGTCTTCACCTAACGGTTACTCAATAAATGATTCAATAGCATAATCCGAAATGGAGAAAAAAAATCTTAACTAAAGGGTGGCTGACATATATGTTATACAAAAATATAAATTAAACGACATACGCATTTACTCTTTATTAAGTTGAAAATTAAGTTTGCTATTTTATTAACAAAACTTATATATATTTGGTAGGACACGTAATTACAAAATATTTAACAGTGAACGAGAATTTTGCATGATTATAGCATTCATTTTATATAAAAACGAAATGCAGAGAAAGTGAAAAAAAAATGTTTGTTAACACCATACACTGACACGTGTAATTTTGACTTATCAAAGCTTTCAATCTATGAAAAAAAAATTCTATTAACGAAAAAAAAAGGTTATCTAAGATATTTACAAAAATTTATCCAAACGGAAATAAAAATCTATTATGTAACTGTACTTTTTTTTTTTTACTCAAAATATTAACACTACCGTTTATACTATATTTCGAGAAAAACATTATTATTCCAAACTTTTTCATATTTGAGCGATACTAAAAACAATCTAAAGTACGAAAGCTAATTTAAGGGAGGGCGGGTGGGTATATATTTGACACTTCCGCCTTATCGAAGCTATCTACTTTATACGACAAAAAAATATGGCGTACTGGCCATGACGGAACTACTCATTAGGGAAAAAAAAATTACTTTAACTCTGAAATCTTCTTTTCTAATCACACACAAAAAAAAACAACTGACGGCGTGTTAACTTTTTAAATATAAAATATTCATTTCATATATATCAAACTCGGAAAAAAAAATGTTTAGCTTATGGCACATTTAACTTCTTAATTAATTAAAAAAAATGACATTTAGCTCACGTTAGGAAACCAACTTGAAAAAAATTATACATATATTATTTTATATAAATACATTAAACTAAAACTAGCTTCTCAGGGTACTGTTAAAAAAATTTTTTTTTTGAAGAAAAGAAAAAAAAATGACACTCGTCCACGTTGTTAGCGTCAGAATCGGAAAAAAAAATTATACGTCTACCCATATTTTCCTTAATTTAAAACAGAAAAAAGAAAAACATTCTACACACATACGAATGTTATACAGGGCATTGCAGGGTATGGAAAATTTCGAATAGCCACACGATGGGCGTCCAGAATGCGGAGAAAAAAAAATCTACTGTGACAGTCAGATGATGTGTGTAGATTTAACCCAGTTCGAATACTAGGCGAAAGTACCTCAAGGCCAACCATACGCGAGATATAAATCAAGAATACATATGACCTCTGCCCATTCGCCTGTTCTCGAGGCCTGATCACAAACAAACAACACCATCTGAGCCATGCATAAATTATTTTTCAACCGGCCACAAAGCTTAGCAACAGCGGTAGAGACATGGACGGGAAATCCTAAAGAGCTAAAAGCTAAATGTGTAAAGTACATAAAAAGATGTGTTGGTGTTTGCGTTTTGCGTGCCTGGATCATTGAAAAGTAAAAATAAAGCATTTAATATAACTAAGAAACTCAAGTTTTGATGATTAAATAATGTTTAATTAATGGCTTTAAAATATGAATAAGGCTTTAATGGGCCTCCGCTATTCCCCTAAATTACTGCAACAAACTAATTAGACAATAAAAAGAAAACAAGTTAATAGGTTTGCGGTCAAATTCTTTTCTTCCCAATTTTATTAAAAAATTCCAACTCGATCTTCTCGATAAAGTACGATAGATAATAAAAACCTTTCGCAAAGCATTTCTTATGGCTTTGCGCTAAAAACCGTGTTTAAAATTGACTTAGAACGTATATAGCTAAATCAAATATACGTGATAAGCAAATGGCGGACAAAAAGAGGTGTTATCAAAGAGATCAAGTTGGCACACAAAAGAAACTGACTTGGATTTAATTAACAACATAAATAAAATTGGAAAGAGATTTCAAATGACAAAAAGTTAACTATTAAATTTAACCGCAACGAAATACTAAATATTTACAATGGTTAGTAAGGAAGAATAGCGAAGGTAAAAAGGTTACATATAGCTAGATGATCCCAAAATATATTTAAGGTTAATTCATAAAAGGTTTACATAGCAAAGACATATATTTCAATACAACAATAAAACAATATGAATCAAAAGTAGCATACGAGATAGTTTAATATAGTAGATACGATACCGTCCTTTTTCCGTGATGTTCCCTACGGCGTCCGTGGCTTGATCCGACCGACGATAGGTGTTTGTCCGGACAATGAAAATATGAAGTATGGCTTCCATGAAAAGTTCTCCAGACACGGCATAGAGTTCATATGGTTATTGATTGGATGTTAAGGCATTTTGGATGGTATTTAGGAACCTCGGCGATAGGCAAAGCTATGATTTGCCTAGCCAAGCATATCCATTTTCCTCAAAATACGGTTGGTTTTAACTGGAGCAGGTTCCAACTTCTCCATTGTTTGAAAATGACAGCTGTATAACTTTTTTTGAAGCACAAGCTAAATGTGAAGCAAAATCTGACGGATTTCTCCCAAGAGAAATCTGAATGCACTTTCCAGAAAACTTGGAAATAAAACAGCAAGAAAAATCTTAATAAATCGCCTTCACAAGCAAAATCAGAATCAAATGACTCCTTCAAAAAGAAAAGTCTGAATAATTATCTCTTTTGTTCTCCCTACTATTTATACTTTCTCTGGCAGCTACCTTCCATTGTTTGTATGATCTGAGATCTTGATAAGCCTCCCCATGCTCCTTTGTTTCAAAGCAACACGTTCTAAAAATAACTTCAATTTTTTACTCTAACTTTCTTACTTTAAAGTTGGAATTCTATTAATTAAAAAGCAAGAAAGAAAATGCCATCTTTAATTAGACTTGAACGGCTCACTAATTAAAATATACATTCTTTCAGAAATGTTGGTGGGCTTATCTCAAAATCAAATCATACTAAATATTTTAATAAAATTTGAACAACAATATATTATTATTTTACAATAGAATAAGCATTTTATTTCAGCAGAATTTTGCATTAACTCATATATATACGCTAGATGTATATATATGTTTGACTAACAGGTTAAGCAATTTTTATCAATAGAATGAAATTTATTTAAAATAAAATATTTAACTGCAATACACATTTAATAAGCATAATTATTTTTAACTCTAATGCAAAACCCTGCTGATATTGAACTATAAACTTAATTTAGGTCTACAATACTAATTAAGTTTATAGGAAGATGTGAAGCATGGATCGGACTTCAGATCCATTGCTTCAATATATATATTATACGTTTGTGTTATACGCGTTCGTGACAATAGGAAAAATATCGTTAGCAAAGTTGGAAGAGTCCATAGATCAAAGCATAGGGGTAAAATAAATGAAATATTTTGTCTGTGTCAAAATTAATTTTGTTCATCTCAGCTGTTATAATATAAAATATCTAATATGATATCATATAAAAGTCTTAATTTCAACGTATTGCTTGCTAGCATATATATTAAACGCTCGCTCCGTATTTTTAGTAGTCTCAAAGTAGGCGAAGACCTTCAAACTGGGAATTATCTGTCAAGCGGTCCGATGCAGTGTGACATTACGCTTTAATGACAATAATTTCTAGAGTAACCTCAAAGCAGGTGAAGACCCTTTGTGTACACCAAGCAGCCAGATGCAGTTGGCAAAATGCTTAAATGGTTTGCACGCTTTCATGCTAGCAAGATTTAGAATAATATCACCAATAAAAGTTGCTTGTAATATTAATTTTGACATTTCTGTGTGTGTGAAAGCCTCATGCTTAGTAATATTTAAACTCCTATATTTAAACTCAGGTCAGGAACGCGTTATCTTTATTCATTAATAAATATTCATCATCAATTCAATTGTTTTATCAAAAGTTAAGTCAATCATATGTGGTTTGGGGGTCAATGGGTTATATCACATGCCCTATTGATTTCATTTTGCTCACTGGCGCCCATATAAATAAATTTGTCAGCAAATTTGATTGTCAGCACAGTAGTGGGTCAATCGCCATAATAAAAAACCAAGTGTGTCAATACAGAATGATTTGTTGTATCTGCTAATACATAATATTTGTATATCACTGTATAGTTTTTTTTTCAGACATGGGAGAACAGAACAGCTGAACAAAGGGAAAGTGAATAATGTTTTTTTTCTTATCTTTAATATTTTTGAATACATGTCTCACTCAAAGAGTTAATATAAAGAGCTAACTAAGAAAACGTAGGTAAACAAAAAAAAAAAAAAAGACAGATTACATAGATTGGGGAAATAGTGTGCAGCAGCTGGTGAAGATTGGGACAATGGACCTGTAGTCAGAGACCTAGTTAAAATTACTGAAGAAAAAAATATTTTTAAGCATACAGAGAGTACTATAAGTTAATCCACGTTGTTCATTATATTGATTGTTTATTACATTATTTTCTTATTTTCAAAAATGGGAAAAGACACTTTCCAAACGATCCTCAGAGAAATGAGAGAAGACCGAAAGGTACTGATGATGATGATGGAAAGGCTTGTAAGGCTTGATGAAGCACGAGGCATCCAAGCCAACTCAAACCTAGAGAATGTAAAGCTTCAGCAAGAAATAAATCCCTCTGAAGTCCCAAAAATAGATGATGAAGATGATCAGGCCACACCAAAGGAAGTTGTAGATAGCAAGGAAGACGACAGTGGTGAGGATGAGTCCAATTACGCAACAGGGGAAGAAGCCGATATAGATATAGAGAAAGAAAAAGATGTTCAGACCACTAGTCCAATGAAATTAAAAGTGGAAATGGGACAGATGATGAGTCCTCAACTTAGTATAAAGAAGTTACAGACGCCAATGCCTGGATCCTTGATACAGATTCAAATTTTCAAAGATGACCCAGGAGAGAACCCCATCGTTCATAGAGATAATGTTAAAGAATTGTTTTTTGTGCATTCGGTCGCAGAAAAGGACATAGAACAAATGACAGCAATAGACTATAGAAACTTGACACTGACGAGAAAGGACCAAGACTATGACCATTATCAAAACAGTTAAAACCATATGTGCCACCTGATCCAGGGAAACAATAAGACAAACTGTAGAGACAGATATATGTACAGAAGACCAACTGACATGACCATAGGGAAAACGAGACTTGATAAACGGACCGATTTTTTTTAAACTTATTATAAGCGGAATATTCAAAAAAATTGATCGTAGTGAGACATGTATAATTTTTGTAGTTTGGGCAGGTTATATTATTCACACTCAGGCTGTTCTCCCAGAGTCTATACACTTATGCAACTGTATCCTGCATAAGTAAAGTCATTTTTTTTTCATTGTTTTTTTTTGAAGTGAAAAGAAATGAAGCAGTCGGATCTGAGTTCGATCCTAGCTTCATGTTATTTACCCTAATACTAACCTTAAATTTCCGATGCAATGGGGCTTTATACGTTCAATCCACGCTAATTTCCATAATAAATAATTTATTTCAAATGCGTATTAAAATTAATTAGTTTAGCTTAAAATTGATCAATTCTCTAAATAAATTCATGAGAAAATATTCATGAATTTATATATATTAAATTGCGTGGATTGTGCGTATATACTTGTAAATATTAAAAATATATAATTGTTCGAAAGTTTCATTGCGTCGGGAATACTTGTTTTTTTTTAATTTTAAATAATTTGTTAAAGTGTTGTTGATTAAAAACTACATTCTTTCGATAAGCTCTCAAATTCTCAAAAACAACAGTAAAGTTTTATTAATTGGAAAAAGATAAGAATTCAATTTCTAATTAAAATCATTTCAGATTTTAAGAATTCATTTTCTAATTAGGAAAGGAATTCAAAAATTAGTTTGAAAGCCTTATCGAGGGAATGTATTTGAAAACAACTAATTGATAATAAAATGAGCGCTAGCCTTAAGGCATCTGGACAATATATATAGCCCTGAAAAGTCAGGAGAAGGGGCTAGCTTTGTTGTAGAGTAGTGCAGTGAACTCTGTGCGTATAAAAAATTAAATACATCATGATAGAGGGCTAGAACATCAGGAATCTGGCTACGGTTCCTAAAGTCCCGAGAAATCTTCACTGGAGCTGTTGAACCTTTTCCGGATCGATCATTCTGCTAAAATTATGGAGGCTACTAAAATGCTGTTCCAATAATCAATCAATGGTGCCTACGTTTTTAACAACCTGGAGGTGTAACTTAAGGACCAGCACGGAAGGGGTAATATATGTTTCTATAATGGACGTTAAACTTTCTGGCCAGTTCGAACTTTATTTTACACTCCTCCTTATTAAGAGCTCTTTTATTCTTTAATGTAAAATCTTTGTAACACCTTTTATTTATAAAATGCTACTGTAAATCTATAGCGTAATTCTTTAAATCTCTAGTCTTTAAACTTTTTCTTTTCTTACCTGGCGGTTCGTTTAATATATATATATTAGTGTGCTTTATTAATGTCGTATTTAAAAATTATATGCCAATAATCTTTCGACTCGATGAGCTCCTTGATTCCATTTGCCTCACGCAAATAATATAACATTAATTTCAAATAGTAATTCTCGCCCATTAGAGCTAAATTTATAAGTTCTATTAATCATCGAGTCAAAGGAAAATATTACATGTTTTACTATTTTTACATTTAGCTAATAATAAATTATTAGCTCCATTTTTCACCTATGTCCCCAGCTCCTATCTAAGTTATAAGTATTTATATATATTCACATAATGTTAAATGATTTTCTTGTTCCACTAATATTTATTTATGCAAATATAATCTTAAATGTCTTTATTGCAAAAAGGGTCGATAAAGGGTTAAATGTATTTTAATTCCACTTTTGTTATTTTATATTAATATTCAGGAAGGGCACGATATTAGGGCATAATTAATATAGTTTATAAATGTTTTAAAATAGTTCGATAAAAGTTCGTTTGACTTTAATTAATTGGTCAAGTCATCACGTAGAGCATTCTACATGGGTTTTATTTTTCAACGATGACTATCAAGTCATCATCATCAAACGTTGCTGACGTAGGGCCATCTTCCGCTCCGTTAGGCTGGTCGGTGATCATATTCTCTTATTTAAATTTCTCAAGGAAGAAAGTACTTCCTTTCGTATTCATTAGTCAAAGGGCGTAAGACTTGTTGATGCAAGCCGCCATAGGGCTTCGATCATCGACTAGCGATCATCTTTAAATTTGACTCTCTGCCTCGTAATTCGTCAAGCACCATTGCATTTTTGTTCCGGTAAAACCCGCTCCATGCTCGTAATCCATGATGAAGGGATTTAAATTAAAGTCGAACAAATTTTCAAATATATTTAGTTAAATCAGTTTTCAAATCAAGATTAAAGTTATGCCCTAAATTACGTATCTTGCTCTTCATGAGTAGATTTTCGAATGTGAAAATAAATATCACATTCTGTCATAATAAAATTAGAGCAATCATTTCCTTATTAATGAATACCTTTATCTGCCTTTATATTTCTCGTTGGGGGCATAGACATAGAATTCCATGTTGTGTAATACTTGTTGGCATATGATAAGGACCGCCACTCTTATTATAATTGTAAGATATCTTAAAGACTAGAGGTAGTTAATGTATTTTATATTCTATGAAACAAAACAAATTATTCTTATTAAATACTTTCCAACATACTTGGTTTCTTAGTTCATCATTCTTTTTATAATTATTTAAATGTTAATACTCGCTGTCTGTGTTGGCAACCCGAACATACATATGATTTGATTTAAAAAGTATTCAAAGTAATTAATTATTAGATATTCGTGTCAGTGCAAGGGTCTCTAGTCCTCACCAACCATTGAACTAGTTCTTGGCGCATAGCACTGTGCCGTCGATGACTACTATCTGAGCTGTTGGGTTGGGTTTGAATTCGGTTTTGGTTAAGCTGAGTTTGAATCCGATTTGACATTGGGGGTAATGGTTATCGACCGGTACAGTATACAAATGAATTTTATATTTGAAATAAAAATGTTTAATCCTATAATTGTCATTGACACTGAAACTAATATTTTCACTTCTAAAATTTCGACAAAGACAAAAATAATACATAACAAAGGTCATTATTGTGTATATTAAATATAAACAATTTTATTAAATTACAAAGTGATATGGTTTAGTTTCAATAATATTTTTGGTTAATTTCCATTACACTTAACCTTTTTATTATCACAATTCAAAATCAATCTAATTTGTTCAAAACAATAATTCCCAGCCAAGGTTCTGCACTACTCTGGGTTACTGCAAACACTTCCTAGAGATAGTTCAAGATCTAGAAATAAAAATTAAATAAGTAATATTAAATTTTCAGATGAATTCAAATACTCTATTGTCTTAATTTAATTAGTTTAAATAACATTCTTTTTTATATCATTAATTAATGAATAAATGGATACTTAAGAGCAATAAACTATTATGTCTTGCACATAACTAATAATTAGAGAGTAAATAAAAATTTAAAAAAACAGATTTTCAAGGGAACCATGAGATATGAAAAGTGGGGTCAAGGCTGCTGCAAACATTGAAAAGACTGGGAACATTGGTTTGGAAGAATTAAATGTATTTCTTTATAAATATATATGTAGTTATTTTAAAGTAAGAGACAGGTATGGAGTATTGGGTATTGTTATAGAATGTGATCTATTAAGTTTCATTATCTGATTGCCAGATGTTGCATTGAGAAAAAAGTAATAAAGAAATTAATTCATAAGAAATTAAATATATATATATATTAATTTGGCAAAAAAATGCATTAAAAAAGATAATCCATGCCAATGAATAGATCTTGATCCATACTTTAGTAAGTAATCAAAGTATGACTGGAAAAGTTCTGAATGTATACATCTCATTTTCTTTAATGTTTTGCATTTGATCTTATTAAGCTAAATATATTATGGTAATAAATGTGTTAAATAAAAGCAATAAAAAAACAATGTATAAGAAATTAAAATAAATATATATATATCCTCCAAAAATAATAATAATTGCAAAACAATAAGAAAGTAACTAATAATAAGTGTTTGATTATAATTTCAAAGATCATATATTAAAGTGTGGAAAAATTATTCATCTCTTCTAAAAAAAATATTTCTTTATTTTGTTACAGTGCAATAAGTTACATTTGTCACATTTATTACATTCATTTAAGTTGATATGAATTTTTTTGTTGTTGTTAATTTTTTTTAGACACATATATATATGTTTAATTTCTTATGTATTAATTTCCTCATTGCTTTACTCTTAAAATATCATCTGGTGATTAGATAGTGAAACTTAAAAAAAGATCACATACCATAAAAAGTATTGAATATAGTCTGGATGTGATTTAAATTTGGTCTCCCCTTTTAAGAAGAATTACAAACCATTATTCTGAATTGTGATATTCATTAGATATTTTTATTAATACAATTTAAAATTAAATACAATGAATCCATGAACTATGCTGTATCCATTATCATGAGTTCAATTATTCACTACTAAAAAACTGTGAACAAACAAAAAAATGTTGAAATTTATTAAATGTTATACATATCAGTTATGACAGCAGCCTTTTTTTTTTTTTTGTTAAATATAACATTGTCAAATCTCAAACTTGAATTTTTTTAATCGTGTTTTTTTTTATGATTAATGTAGAATATATATATATAAATTGTATTTTTTTTTTCAAAAAGTTTTATGTACACATAAAGATAAATAAATAAAAATGTAAAGTACTTTCATTAAATGAGGGGAGGGGGGATTATTGATTCAATAAGAAAAAATAAATAATCATTTTCTGAAATTGGTTGAATGTTTCAAAGGAACTAATCAGAAAAATTATAAAAAGAAGATGCAGATTTGTGTGCCACCGAAACAGCTAAAGTTGTAACTAAAGTAATGAATAATAAAAAGCCTTAAATATATGGTTCAATGATATGAATCGTGAGAACATAGTTTTGTATTACATCAGAATACCCAAGCTATTTGCTGCAAATAGGGGGTGGTTGTATTGATTCTGAAACCATTACGATCTTAAAATATTAGTTAGTGAAGCTGTGTCTTTCAATAATGAAGCTGCCTTTGCATTTTTATTAGGATTTAAAAATAAATAAATGTCTGGAACAGGCATTTAATCGTGATGAAACAGGATTGTGAATGATTGAACACATCCAGAGGACTCTAAATATATATGTAAATATGTCATTATTTTTTAAAAATTTTGTTAATATTACAATCTTAATTCATATATGCATGATGATAATAGGATTGTGAATGATTGTACACATGCAGAGGACTATAAATATATATGTAAATGTGTCTTATTTTTAAAACATTTTATTAATATTATAATCTTAATTCATATATGCATACTATATTCAAAAAGCATATATTGTGTTGAAAAGTACTATACTTTACACTTATGGACAAAATAAATAGTTTCATTATTCTAGTGAATTATGTTTTTTTCTTTCATTATTTCTCTTAAGAAAGCTTTTGGAGAGATGTTTATCTTGTGATTGGGTTATTTATGAATTATTTTATTTTATATATTTTTTATCATTAAGGCATACAACTATGAATATAATTATTCATGTATGTTCATCTCATAAATTTTACAAAATCATAATTATTGAATTAGCAGTGATTTTTCATATTTGACTTGGCATTTTAAAGTCATCATTTATGTATTTAAATCTATATATTTAAATAAATGTGCTAAAGAGTGTATATTTATATTCTCTCATTTCCCTGAGATAATAAAATCACGATAGTTCCTTACACTCAAACTATATATATATTGTTTGATGACTGACCAATGATGATGACTATTGTGATAGACATATTTCTTATATATATAAATCCATCATAATTACAATAATTAAAAACTTTTATTAATTCAGAAAAAAATTATGGAATTAGCCTGAAATGGTTCAAACAAGATCATGAAGTTAAAAGTTTGATTATCAAAATTAAAATTACTTTGACTAAAGGCATTTGAAAATAAACAAGTTTTAATGCAATTTAACAAAATTAATTTGATTAAAGCAAGATAGCTAAATAAGCTATAAATTGATAGATTGCAATAATAATAAGAAAGAAATTGCTTCTATATATACTGTCTGACCTAACATAACCAAAAGCAATTTAATAAATTGAAATTAATCTAGCAAGAAATCTTTTGTGTAATTTTATGCATTTTACTTTAGCAGCTGAAAGTATATTTTGATAATTTTTTTGAAAAATATTTGAATAGAATATATATATCTTTTGAAAAATATTTGGATATATTTATTGTAACCTCCACAAGAGAGATGATGAATGAATGCATGGCAGACAATGACCGAGATTGCATACATAAAGCCAGCCAATTTGTAATCTAAAAGTGAATGGATTGATTGACTTGACCATCGTGCTCTTCTGAATATAATGGCCACACAAATTGAACCTATGCCAATACAATTGGCTAAACAAAATATCAACATATTATTCAAGAATGATACAGCTTTAATATTTCAAATGATATTAAGCAACAACAACCATACTTCGGCTAAAGCTCAGGGTTATGCAATTGCTTTGGAAATTCATGCCGAGAACACCGAGAATTATACTGATAATATACATTATAAAACCTTACTAATCAATTAGAAGAGGAGGAGAAACTTTAACTCACTCTTGCAACCCTTGAACGATCTCGGCATTCCCTACATAAATCACCAAGCAGCCTGGTTACAATTAATTTCTTTCCGGTAAGAAATTTACTATACTCTTCTTCTTCAATAAACTTTAATATCTTTAAATTCTTTCTCATCGTATTGCCTTGATCCGATATGCAGGGAATAAATAGTTAGTTTTATCATTCTTATTAATTCATAATGCCACATTGTGTTTCTTTAGCAAAAAATCTATGAATCATTAATTTAAAATTGGAATATCATGATCTCAGGGTTCATAGAAGGAATGCACAACTTCTACTAGTGATTTTATGAATATGTTGTTGATCGATAAATGCTATCCTAGCGATTAGCATAAGTAGACATACACTTAATTTATGAGCTAATATCTACTTTTCCTTAACTAATAATAATAAAATTTTATAAATTAATAAATAGTTAACTAATATAAAATATCATATCAAACTCTAAATTTTGAACTATATTACTATTGATTAGGAGCACATTCCATACCATGAGTGGGAAAAGGATTTTATGTCCACCCAAAATATTCATTAACAACATAATAAATTTATTAAAATGGAAATAACTAATATGAATGTAATTTTCCTTCATTATATTTGCAGTTTAAATTATAATAATCCGTAAAGCAAATGATTAATGTTTTTTTGGAAATAATTTTCATATTTTCCAATAATTATTAATTCAATAGTGAAACATTTGTTATGTGTCTGTACCTGGATGAGTATCAAATAGTTATTTGTAAGGTTGTATATTGTTAAGATTTCTGTATTTAATGAGTACCAAGTACACCAAATTTATTAACAAAATAACATTAACAAAATTATCAACTTTAATGTAACATAAATATCATAGCAATCCGATAACAAACCTAATGAAATTATATTTACAATAGATTTTACAATCGCTATGGATAATGCAGTCCCATTTCCTTTGCATTAAATAGTACGTAATTGAAATGCATGCTCTTATAATATGGTAACCTTGCATGGACTTGACATTGAAGTATTTCCCCCTAAATTTACTTGATTTAACATATTTCTGTTTTACTGTAAGCATGAATGATTATTTTATACAATGCTTTGTAAGATAAGGTAACAAATTATTAGATAAAATTTTAAAACTTATTCCATCTTTTGATAGAAATATATGCATTTTGATGCTACTGACTCTTAACTTTAGTTTTATAAGCCACCTATTAATCATCTATTTTATAAACTCTTACTAATCAAATCATATTAACTAATGGCTGTTGATTTGAAGTTATAACTTTTAATTATACTATTTTATTAACTATTCCTCATATGGTTACTCCACACTTTTAACTTTCTAGCTATAAGCAAAGCCTTCAATTCTTTCTGAGGTCACATTTATATATTTGCACACACTCGATGCTTTCTATGTCCCAACAATGAGTAATGAACAATATTAATCTTACCATTCCAGTGATGACTTGCTTCCATGGTCAGCCGGTCATGATATGCATCATTTATTTAGGCTATTAACATTAAATTCTAATTTGAAATAAATATTTCTCGGTTTTATAAATGATTTGCGAACAAAGCTCAGCGAAACATATTATACATCAACTTAAACACACACTTAGGACTTAAAAAGTGCCCTGGAAGTAGGTGATACACTTCAAATGTGAAACTCAAACAACGACCAACCCTTTAGGTTAACAGCACCTTCTGCAACGAAAAATATTGCTATGAAGATATATCCAGGAGGAAAATAAGGCTATACAAGCAATAAACCTGTGATACTCCTACTATCTGAGGACAATAAGATATGTTAGAACTGTGTCACTACCCATATAAAACACGGGAATGAATTGATCACTACTACAATATGAAACATATCTCTCAAGGAATATCTCAACCATGGAGATGGAGAGTAATCTTCGATCTCCTAATAAACTAAAATATCTACTACTAACAATTGTGAGAGAGCAACACTCACTCCCAACTCTCAAGGTAGCAATAACTTGGCATACTTTGGACATGCAATGGTCATACACAAATATCACATATCCTAGGGAGAACTTGGTTTGAACTCTTGCTAAATATAATATAGCACTGATTTATAAAACCAATAATATGATAATCATCAAATATGACTACAATAAAATTATATTAACCTTAAATAATTAAGAAATAAGAAATGTACATCATTCTCAAAACTTATAACATTTTATGACTATATATCTCATAACCTAGGGCATATCAGTATGTTAAAATTCAATAATAAAAATAAAAATATGTGAACCTCTTAGGTAAATAATTTAAAATCTCTCACACATACAATTATTAACATTCTCATAGCAACTAGATTAAACTGTATCTAAAGATACTAGAAAGGCATATTCCACCCTAATATAATCTAATTTCAGTATAGGTGGTATCAATATTATAAATAAAAATAGGCTTTTCAGTAACGCACAAGTCTATAGTTCCTGATCCATCAATCTATAACATTATGATTATCTCTGCACACCACCAGCATCATCAAAATGATTCATTAAATCAGTTCTGCACACATTATATACATGCACACAATGAATATCAGCACATGAAGACACACAAATGGTCATTTTCTGTGAATCATATACATGCACAAAATGATTAGTCCACATTTCCTTTGATATTAGATTAATCTAAAGGGTTATAAACTTATTATTCAGCAAAATTCTTTCAATTCAAACAATTTTTAATATTATTCGAAGTTAGTTGCATTATTTCTTTAATCATATAACGTTCTCACACATCATTCGTGAAAGCATCTAATACTTTAGTAGATCATTTTAATAGGCAATCTTATTCTTTTGTAGATTTTTCGGGAGCAATAATTCTAAGTTGTTTTATAATTCTGACATTCCATTTTCAAACATATATTCAGTTCCAAATTTACTCATCTTAACAGTAGCGATTTACGATTAAATCTAGTTATTTTATTTATTAAATCTTCCCTTTTTGCGATTAATAAACACTCATCCATTATTATTTCAAAATTTTTCATATAAAGAAACAGTTTCTCTTTCATCATTAAGATAACAAGCATTTGAAATTTCTTAAATCCCTAACTTTTAATTCAATTCTAACATAAGTTCAAGATTACAAATTCTTTATCATTGGGATCTTACTCTTGGTCAACTTTGGGGTAAAATGAATACTTGATTTAAAGATTTGTGTTGACATTATCACTTAAAACACAAACTTATTAAAATTTTATTTCTTAGAGTTTGAATTTTAAGTTTTCTGAAACTTAAATTGTAGCAGAATTTTTAGTGAAGAAGAACAAGAACTCTCAAAGGTTTGTGCATGGCTTTTTATAACCTCCTGTTGTCAGTCATCCTCAAACATTCCTTCTTTGCTTGCTCCTCTCCTGTATTAATTTCCTGTTAACTATTGCTCATAATTTTGATATTAATTATTCACACTATCCAAATGGTCATGTGATTTACTTAGGATTTTCCCAGTTTTAAATTGTATAATAAAAATAATTTAAAAAAATCAAGATAAAAAAATATAGCAAAATGAAAGTAAAATGTAATATAAAATAAATTAAATCAATTTTCAAATATTTCTTTAAATTTAATTAAATATTTTTACCTCTTTCCAAACATAATTTATGAATATTTATATTTTTTTCCTATAAATAAAATTACATTTATACATGCAAGAAGCCTCCACACACATCTATAACCATTTCAGCTTAACTATTGAATTTACAGCTAGTAATAAACCTTATTCATCTGTTTTAAATTTACTAATAATCTAATCAGATAAATTGATTGCTTAATTTTTTATCTACTTTTAAGTTACATCTTCTATTAAAACTTACACATCTATTTCTTTAAATTAAGTACATTATTCTATTAAAGTTACTATTAACTACCTATTTTAACATTCTCCTATTCAGGTTACTCATCCCAATTCCAACAATCAAGGCACATCTAGATCCTCTGGTTGACAGACTTTAAACTGTATCAAAACATCTAAGCACAACTATGCATTAATTTTAAATATTATATGTATTACAAAAGCATTCTGATCATTAGCTAAAATTATCTAAACTGATGTTAGTTATGAACATGTTAAATTTATTGGTTTTTCTATGAGAAATTTTTTTTCTTCCAGTGAATGCTACATTTACAATGAACTAGGTCTCTTTGGGAAAAGTCAAAGGTCACAATATATATATTAATGTTTTCCTGAAAATTTGTGATGATGGTATTTTAATTGGGTTTATATACTGGACTATTCCATCATCTAATATTAAGTAATGCACATCTTTAGGAAAATTTGTGTGCTATTATAATAGATGAATGTAATTGGAGAATTTAAATAACTTTAATTTTTTTAAAGACATTCAATACTTACTATTAGATGATGGAAGTAGTCTAATATATATATTAATTTTATAAATTTTTGATATATAATCTTTGAATTGTATTTAGAATGTTTAATAATAAATTTACAATAAATGTTTGTTTTAAATAAGATGCAATCTATATGTTGAATTATAGAGTAAAAATTTTCATTGTGCAACATTTTTTGTTTTATAATTTTGTAGTTAATTTTTATTCTAGTTTTATTTAGATAAATCTCATCATTTCTAAATATTTTGGAGCCCCATGATTTTATGTGGATACACAATGTCATCTCACTTACTTATATTGTGGATATTTAAATCACTCAAATATTACATAATCATCATTTACTATGCTTACATAAACTGTTGAAACAATGCCAAACTCTCCATGTACTGATCTGTATGACTATACAAGTGAATTAACTTGGATTGAAAACATTATTGCTTTCATTTTTGCCTCACAACTTTATAGCTGACTAAATAGATAAAAGATGACTGCTGGAGATTGCATTAGATCCAAAGATCTAGATGCAATGCTTTCAGATCCAAGGCTCTTCATTGATGAAAGCCAAAAGTTAGAAAATAGTCTGGGGATGTTGGACGAATAGATTCTAGATAGGGATTTTATGCACATACCTTCTAGCCTCCACTGATTACCATGACTTGAACTGGATGGTACTACTGAATGGAGAATTTGCTATTGTGAAAATTTATTAGATTTGAAGCAGATCATGAGTTAATCTGCTGGGTTTTATAAACTATACTGTTTCAGTTTATATGAAATAACATAATAATCTTTCACCTGATATAGCAAGAAGACTAAAGTACTTTAATCTTATCAATCTGTAGCCTCATCTTTCCATAACTTTGTAAAATAATTAAATGCTTAAAGCTAAATTACAAATTATAATAAATAAAACAAAGTTCCACCAATTATTAAATCCTCTAGCCAAATAACTAATTTATAAAGTTCATAAAATAAATATCTAATCACCATACCTATACAAATAAAGAAAGAAATAACACATTATAATGTGTATTTTAGTTTGATCACATCTTTTTAGGACCACCTAAAAATACTTTTTTAAACTAAAATGTGTGCCTTGATCAGATATTTGTCTGCGTTCTTTTTTAATCGGTAGAGAACGACTGTCTTGAAGGCTAGTATAAGTTGAAGCATACATCATGATGAGATATTTGTTTCAGTGTTTGCATGGATATGGTGACTAGATATTTATTTTTAGAATTTTGCACACCAATTATTTGGTTGGAGTATTTAAAGATGGAGTATTTTTTTCATTTATAAATTGTAGCTATGTCTTTTTTTTTCCATTTATAAAGATGCCTTTTTTATTATTATTATTATTATTATTATTATTAAAAGCTAAACTTAAATAAAGGTTAGCTGATCTACTAACCTGAAAGATATTGTTTTTATTAGTAAAAATATTGCTAATATTATCTTCAAATTAAAATAATTGATGTCAGGCTGTTTGTTATCTTTTAAATAGCTTAAAGCAATCTAAATGAAATGAAATCATTTCTTGCATTGATTAACAAAAAAAAAAAAAACTTGTTTAAATTTTTTTCTCCAGCTTTATGAATCAATATCACATTCTTACCATTGAAGAGTTTTTCCCCCTAAGGATATGAATAAATAATTGATAAAATACCATATTTGTACCAAGTTATTTTGACATTAAATGTACTGTATATATATATCAATGGCAAATATTGGTTAAATTAAAAGGAAAAAGAAAATGATGCAGACAATAACTCTTTTTATCAACGTTTTTTTTTTATTTTAACTTTTGATTTCACCAATAACAAAATGTAGTTCCTCATAATCTAATATCTCAACATTTTAAATCTTTAATTTTCATTTTATATTGTTACAAAGTGAAGAAGCATCTCACTGATAGCGAAGCTAAATGGTCACGTATTTATATGCGGTTCAGTAATCCAAAACAGTCAATAACATTTCTTAATAATTAACAAAACATTTAAATATGGCGAATAAACCTGTAAACTGTTAAAATGAAAGGCTGAGACAAAAGTTGTTATATGAAAGCCATAGGCTAGTGAAAATATTAATACACATAAGATTGTGTTAAATGTAGGCAATTGAACATTAATGAATGTTATGTTTGTGTGTGCATAAATATATAAATTTAATGATTTATTATTCAGAAGTTAATAAAAAATTCGAACGCCAGAAGTGACAGAGTTGGAACCAAAATCTATGACCTTAAACTTAGAATCTATCATGCACACAAAACTCATAGGGCTATATATATATATATTGCATTTGTAATGCTATTTGAAAAACAGATATAATTTTCTTTCATTTATAGTTTTTAATTTTTGTAGATTACTTTTTTATCCACATATACATTTACCTCTAGTGTATTATGATATACTGTTTGTTTTTTTAAAATTTCTTTGAGACCATAAAAAGTGTATATTGGTTCAAAGTTGAATGGGAAAGGCATTGGTAGAAATGATGGGATTTTCTTCAGCAAAAAGGCTAAAAAACTGCATCTTGCTGATGTTATCAGAATTTCAAATCTAATAGAAAAATTACTAATTGCATAGCATAATTATTGAGAATATTTTTTTTTATTACCAAACATAGGCTTTATTAAATTAATATGCGATTATTTTAATGCTATGATGTTTTGATAGAAAGAAGTAAAATATACAACAAGCATATTTCATATTAATATGCATGAAATTTGAGGTATTTGAAGGAAAGTAATATTTGTAACATTATGTTATGTGTATTGGCAGATAATTGCACAATTTTTCTACAAAATACTATTACAATTTTTAATAACTGAAACACAGGCTTATTATATACATGTGTCTATATATATGTAATAATATTGTAAGGATTATGAATATGATCACTATACAAGGTCATATAATCCTTGTATGTGGAAAAAATGAATAGGTATAAGTAGATCTACAATCTGCCTTTGACTTGATTACTGTGAAATTTTATTTAAAAAGTTGGAACATTTAAAAATATATAGTAATGATTTAGTAATATCTCTCTCATGTAATTTTTAAAAAATGAAAATGTTGAGAAAAATCCTGATTATACTTCTGGGAGAAATTTTAAATGAATTTATCTGATGTATGTTAACATAAATTTTTCACATTTATTGATTACGCAAATGATAATAAATATTATGAATTATAGAAAACAGAATATGACATGTAATGTTATTGACAAAAATAGATGGTTTTGCAAAGTAATGCAAAAGTAATAAAAAGAAAATATGTTATAAGTGAAGAAATTGTAAGAATTTGCACAAGAATTTAAGAGTATATTTTGAAGACAATTTTTTTTTTTATAGATTATATTGAAGTGAAATGTGTGTCAGGTGGGAGATTTTTATTTTTGCAAGTAATAATTATTTTTGTCTATTCCTTGATATTAATCATCTTTTACATTATGTTTTGAAATTTAGAATAGTGCTATAATAACTTTTAAGAACAGGTTTCTAAAAAAAATATGGGAATGTCTGATGGTTACTAGAAAAACATATATCAAATAAAAAGATATATTTATTATGTAGTTAGTTATTATTTAATTATTTTTAATATTGTCTGGAAAATTATTTAATTTTCTATGATATTCCATGAAGTAATAAAGTAGCAGATGGATTACTAAGCTTCTTTCTTTACTTAAATTTATTATGAATCCCCAAGCAATAAACCATCTGATTATAATTATTATAACGATATAATATTGAAATATAAAGTTATGTATTTAAAGAAATGTATCATCTATCAAGTGTTAGTTAGATCATGAGTAATGGTAATTTGCTATTACTATTTTCTAGCAATTTATTGAATAGCTCAATATTTAGCCAATAATTTCTTCAAGAAAATAATGTTACTATAAAATCAAATAAAAATGTTAGTGTTGATTTGCAATGAATCCTAACAAGTGCTAGATTTTGATTTTTTTTAATCAATGTTAACAAAAAAAATTATTAATACAGTAGCAGTTGAAAATTTTAAATAATTATCTGTTCAGTATATGTATTTATAAATCTGTATAAATAAGTTTTTAAAATGACTTTTGGCAAAGGCCTTTACAACAATTTAATCTCAAACAATATTTTTTTATTGCAGGGACTAAAAGATATTTTATGTTTTTCAAAACTTATCTAATTACTAATAATTTTTATTAGTCTTTTGTTAGACTAGAGATTATCCTATAATGAACAATATTTTTGTAGTATAATTTTCACTACACCATTCTCAGACAAGGTAGGGACTGGTTTCTATCCACTTTTTAATCAATTGATAATGAAGTAGAAAAATAAAGTTGATCAACAATAAATTTTGATTTTTGATAAACAATTATTGCAGCGATAAACTATATAGAGAGCAGTTATAATTTTGTGAGGTAATTTATTTGGAATTCTGAAAGAAAAACAAATTATGTGAAGGGAACTAATTTTGTTAGGAGCATCTCTAGAAGACTGAGAGGAAATGACTTTGGCATAGATAGACCAACCATCTGAATTAATTAATAGAAAAGGAATCTGTGTGATCTTAAAGAAAATGTTAATTCATTACAATAAAATATCTTACTAAAAAGCCTTAAAACTAGCAGAGCTTCTATAAATAATGTCTGCAGCCTTTATTAAAACCTCATTTGAAGAATCTTTCAACATCTTGAAATAAGGAATAAATTATGAGAAAATCTGGAAGCTTGCTCAACTAGCTATGAAGATTGTTTATATGAAATTTATTTTGTTCAAAGTTAAGAAAATTTGATTAAATTCATTAAGTATTCCAGAAATAATTTGAATATTTTTATTGATTTATTTCTACCAAATTTTTGTTACTAGAGTAACTATATATAATTTATATACAAAATAATTAAATCTATTTTAAAAAAATACATTCAATATTGGAATAAGACTATTTATAATTTTGATAATTCTTTAGGCCTGTTATATATACTTCTACAGATTTATGTACTTAAATTGATATTTATTATACATCTTAAAAATATTATTATTTGTTATTGATTATCTGTCAAGAAAAGAGGGAGATAATTAATAATAAAAAGAATTAAATGATTCAAATTTTATTTTTGCATTAATTTGGCATGTGCATACATGTTATAAATCCCTATTTCTTGTATTCAAACTAAATAAGATACCATACAGATAAATGAGAATAAGAACATTAAGAAAATGTCACCTGCATTTTTTTTTATTTAATAGAGAAATTTGATAAAGTATAATCATTAGTACCCCAAGTGTTCTCACCTATCTTGTTACAATATACAATGGAACCATGAGTTTCACTATATTTGTTTCAAGCTACTCTCACATACAAAGATATATAGCATATAAAAGTTCACATTTTGATGATAAACTTTGACTAGAATAGAATAAGTATTGTTTATTGAACTGCAAGTGTAAGTAGTTTTGAACACACATGTGTATGACATGCTTTTTTATAAATATGCATATATAAATTAAGATTATAGTGTAAACAAAATTTTGAAATAATTATATAATTATTAAATAATAATTGAGGGGACACATTTCTATATATTTTACTAAAAGTATACTTATTTATTATTTCATTGAAACAAGAGTAAGAAAAAAAATTAACTGTATCATATTTTTATTTTTTAAGAAAATAAACAGCAAAATGTCTGACTTTCATCCTATTAAAAAAAATTCTAGGCAGTATTTTTTTCCCAACTTTGTTGCCTCTCATATAAATATAATAGTGGTATTATTATTTATTATCAAGAAATTGGGATCTCTTTAAATGTTTTGATGTTATTAAGTCAATATCAACTTTTAAAATGTTCTAAAATTTTGTAAAACTTTTAGCATTCTATTTAGAAAATATTTTATTATATAAAATAGTGTGAATCAAATTCTGAAAGAATAATAAAGGAAGAATAAAATGTATGTGTTTTCTTCATGACCCAAAGAAATAGTCATAATAAATATGTTCATATAAAGCACTTCAAGACATATTCCAAAATATAGTTACATTTTTTTAAAATCATTGCATGCAGCATTCAGAGATAGAAAAATTGTTATTTGCACATCATAAAATATATTAAATGTACAAATTTTAATAGTTTATTTTATTTACATTTTTGTTTATTTTTCACAATTTTATTGGGATAATATATAGATGAAGTCATGTACTTTAATTTAGTGTAGTTTGTTTTCATTGTATACAATATATATAATACCAAATTTTTATTGGTGTTTATGTATACTATATTTTTGAAATTTTATTGTAATAAATAATTCTGCATTGTTAAAAGTATTAATTATAACAACAGTATTTTTTGTGTGCTTTATTGATGTTTATATTTTAAAGTATCTACTTAACATTCAAGTGCTAAAATAATGTTTTTATTATAAAGGCTATATTTAGTAATGTGGTTCTAATAAATAATTATATATTTCTTAAAATAATGATTTAGTATTACAATTGATATCTAATTATTAAATCAAATTATATATATATTTGCGGTAGTATCAAGATGAATACAACTTTGAATTCTGTAATAGATATTACTATTTTGGGGCATTTACTTCTGTAGATAGCCTACCATATTTGGTTATGGAGTATCTAGTAATAAATTAATCACAGTAGTTTGGTATGTTATCATATATTTGACTATGAATAACACATTTAAACATATTAAAAATCCATTTTTTTGCACTTGAATATAATGATTTTTAAATGCATTTATTAACATTGAAAAATCTGTTTGCTTGATTATTTGTTAACTCATGAGAGGGCATTAAATATTTTTTAAGCTTTTTTTTAAAAAAAATATTTTTTATTCAAATAAAAAGATAAAATATCAACAATTTTAAATAGAAAAATTACTTAATGATTTCTTATACATACATAATATAACGATCCAGAGAAGGACTTCTTAACGTAATCTACACTACAGGGCGCCATCTAGGCATTTGAACCTAGAAAAATTTATAAAGTAGGCAGATATGTAAGTCAAAAAAATTTTTTTTTTTATTTATATATTTTGATATCCGTTCGTTAGCCCATGTCACTAGCTCAGGGAGTAGCAGAGATTTAATAATATAATATCTTATCTAATTATATTTCAATATTAAAAAATAAATAAAATAAGCCACTGCCAGTAATTAACATACAAAAATTTATTTATGCACATATAAATATAAGATTTAACATTATTATTTTAACATTATTTTTACTTTTATTTTAGATTTTTAATTTACATTTTAAATTTTATACTATTATTAGTTCGCACAGATTTGTTTAAAAATGTTGAGTATAGATCGGTTACATAGATTCCACGGTCAAAAACATTCCAAAATAAACATAAACGATCAAAATACAAAATCATTGATACCGTCAATTGCAGAGGGAAATTTATAAGTAACCCAATAGCATTCACTATAAGATGCTTGCATTAACACCAATAACTTAAAAGACATCCGAATAAATACATTTTAGATACTCACCGTAAGGTATCAGTATTTACCGAATGTCTATATATATTTTGATCGAATATGAAAACCAAAAACATAATCAACCAGTAACGAACCCATGCAAGCATCTATACCTAACTTAAATTTAATGCATCTTTATTTAGAGTGTCCAGTATGAATAGACTACATAGATTTGCATTTGAAAAGAACATATTCAATCCTTGTTTAACCTTAGGCCAAAGGTTCGCAGTCAAACCAAACTTCAATCCATCAGATATATCGATGTGTTCAATGTAATACGAATACGGCAACACAATTAGGTTAAGAGAAGAAACTGCTTCTCATCAGATAGGAATATTACATCTATCTGACAATGAGAGCAATAAAAAAAAAACTCCATAGGAAGGAACTGCGTTCTACATCTTATAATCCCTTCCATAGGCAAAACGGAAGTGTGCGACATATAATAGCGATTCTGCCCATAGCGAATCTCGTACTACATCTACTAATTACACCAATATATCCAATCCATTGACCTAATTCAACTATGAAATGAATAACCTAAGATTACCCTCCCCTAATATAACTTTACAAATCTATATAGCCATTCACGCCCGACTTAAGTTTAATATTTATATAACTAGTTTAATGAAAAACAGAAATCATAATAAAACTTAAAGAACAAATAAATGGAAATGAATTAACAAAAGAAATACATTAAATAAAATTATAACTAATTAATAAATAACGTTGGTCAGATAGGATTCTATTTCTTAATTATTTTAAATACGGAAAGTTTTTAATTTAATGTTCATTAATTATAAAGTTCTTACGGTTTTAAACAGTTCATCTTTATCTGTTGCTTGCCATTTGAACGTGAATTCCCACGCCGTCCTAAAAAGATTGGTTGAGTTAGCCGTTGTTTTTTATTTATTTATCCGGAGGTCTTTTAGTTTAGTTGGTCCTTAATGTAGAAAAAAAAAACGATGTCATTTCTCTTTTTTTTTTTAACAAAACTGAAGGGATTGAAGAGTGCATCTTTTCAATCCCTTCTCCTTCAACTCCACACTAACACATATAGTCACATCATAATAACTAATTAACCCTTTTATTTTCAAACCTTTCCTTTTATAATAATTTTGTGGATTAACTCAACATTACATCATGATGGTGAAAACCTTTTTGTTGAGGTCCAATTTCCCGATGGATTTCTTTCATTTGCTAAAAGTTTCTATTGTTTTCCTATCTGACCGATGCTTATACATTTAAATGCCCAAAGGCTAGTTTACTAATTAAAATAATCATTTCCATTTTACAAAAGATTAATTAATTTGTTTTCAAACTTAAACATATATTTTTATCTCTAAATCTTTTCTGAAAATTTAGTTTTAAACTACTCTTTTTTTAATAAAGTTTTATTGTAATAATTATTTATCTGTGCGATTTTATATATATATGCGAGTTTAAGATGATTTTTTAATTTTCAGTTTTTAATTCTTAAAAAAGAAATTTTTATTGGCGAACTTTTTTTTTTATGTTTACTAATAAAAAATAATGTAACGTACGTATGTACCCGTTACAATAAATATGTACACATACTAAATATGATATATACTTAAAGAGTATACATATTAATTTATTGCAGAAATATTTAGTGATATATGTATATACTATATATGAGGAATTGATTTAAAGTAAAATTAATATTGAGTGTAATTCATTTACAATATAATTTTGGTAAGCTTTTTTTTAAAACAATAAAAATGTTAGACACTTTTTACTTAAAAGAATATTTCATATTTTTAATCTCTTCTATATACATATATTATTATGTATACATATTAAATATGATATATATAAGGGTTATACATTTTAACTTATAGCAGAAATATTTAGTGATACATATTGTATTGGTCACTTGATCCCCTTTTAATCACAAGGGCACCACCAGATCACTGTGTATCTGGAAAATTTGTTTACCGTGATCAAAAGTGGATAAGGAAGATGGACTGCGTCAACTAGACTCAAAGAGAAAGCAGGAGCTCGAGAATATTGTTCAGACAATTGAGAAAATAAAAACGCTAAGACATATGTCAGCCAAATTAAGTTTAAACAATTTTAAAGTTTTATTTATAAAGTAAAGATTGGCACACAATAAATATGGTTATATCAGACATGTACTAGAAAGAATAAAAAGTCAAAGCTCTGGCAGACAGACTAACTTTCTAAAAGTGAATTAAAAAAGGAGGGAAAGATTTTTCTTTAGCTGACAATTCACCCACAGCAATTCTGGTTTCCTTATTCAAAAATTCAAAAAGAAAAAGCAAACCAGTACGGATGAGCGTTTACTAGTTTATTGATTAATGACATCATATTGCCATAGGACTGCTGCATGGGCAAATCACGTTTAAGATCACCAAGGTTGATTACAATGCAAGAACAATAAAAAGTAAATGAATACATCGGACTATAAATTATAAAACAGGATTAAACTTATGTCTCCAATTTAAAAAAATAGTAAAATTAGAAAATACTCTGGTGTAAATGATTTCAAATTAATAAAATATTAAATTGATGATTTAAGGAAAACAGATATAAAATATGGGTGAATCCCTAACCAAATGATTGGCCAAAACTCAGCTGAGTATAATAATTAAAGATCTCAATAAGTGACAAGTAAGTAATTTGAAAACCAGTTATGTCTACCCCAGCACTTCAAGGAAGTGTAATAATTAGAATTACAAAATAAATTTACAAACAAAATTCCCAGTACGTGCTCTGACAAATAAATTTAAAGCAACTTGTAAAAGATAAAATAAATCTAGTAAACAAAATATTGTTTGACCTAGATTTTTATAAATTAAATTATCAGAGAGTGCATGTGAGATAAAAATACGAAAACATTAAATGCCTTAGCAGAAAGAAACATTCTATCACCTAGAATTTAAATGGGAATTAAGAGTATCTCCCTGCTAGTGGTTCAGACAAACCAAATCCATTCCTTTTATAGAGATTTAGAAAAATATATGTGTGCAGAACCAATGGGACAGCGCAGATGAGCTTTTCTTAGTCCGAAAAAGAAATGTCGGAATTAAGAATGTCATAATTCTGCAAAATGCTCATGGTCAGGTGCGTTTAAACCAGCCAAGGTTAGTCTCACACAAGAAAAAGGGAGATTACAGCCTACGTAATCTGAACTGTAGAAAATTAAATCTCTACCAAGAAAAACAACAACAAACATGATAAACTGCCATCCATAAGATTTACAGTGTGCAAAAAGCACAAACACAGTGATTTAAATTAATTATTGAAGGATAAAATAGGAACAGGTGATCAAACTAAAATTTACACAAGACTGCTAAAGCATTTAGCAAGAGTTAGTAAAGTAAAGGAAGACATATTAAGCATATAAAAACATAATCTCCCAATACACTCTCCAATGTGCGAAATGGAAAACAAACTTGCAATCTTAAAATTAAGATTTCAAGACTATAAATACAACGATAAGCAAACAGAATACATGCTCTAAATATTTTAAATTTAATAAACAAACAATATAATAAAATTATTCTTTTAAGATTAAGCCGAGACTTAAAATTTTACCCTGGAAAGAATAAAGGAAACATGTTACTTTGAGGTATAAATTTAAAATGAGCTGATGTCTTCCAGCATGGCATATATAGTACATTCTATGGGGAACTTCAGCAAAGACCTTAGGTTTTCATTTCTATGAGAAGGCAGGAGGCAATATTAGGGAACAGTTCCAATTTGAGTTCTTATGGCATGATTTTGCAGCACAATTTGGCTCCGGGATCCATCTTTAAGTTGGCCTAGCCTGACATGGCAAAAATACTATAGAAGGAACAGTTCTTCTTTGCATATAGTTTTAGCATTGAAGAAATTATAGCAGTGCAGCAATAAAATTGGTGTATTAATAGTTGCAGAAACCCAAACAAGCAGTGTCAACAACAATAGCTGGATAATAGCCAGCCCACAATCCCACGTTTATTTATAAGAGCTCTTATCTTTCCGAAAATATTTTTATTTTTAACTAGTGGTTTTTCAACAGGGAAACTTTATCTCAGTCTTAATCCTAATTAAAGATTCTTCCCAGGGTTAATCTTATTTATAATTAATTCAAAAATATTTAAAAACAAGTCTCAGCTTAGTTAAGATAAATTAGAAATTAATTATAAACAAACAAGAATGCAATTGAAATTTTTCCAGCCTTTAATTAATTTGATTAAAAAAAAAAAAGTAAGAACAAGTGGTAAAAGAAAACTATTTTAGAAATCAATTTTATAACAAAACAAATAAAATGACTTTTTTAAAAACAAAAACATAAACGAGTATAAACAAACTTTTAAACGCTTTCTTGTTAAAAAAGTTAGTTTTATTTTTGGTGAAGAGACTTTTGAGACAGATACTATCTGGCTCAATATATATCTCAGCTTATGTCCAGTCAGTTTAAAGTATTATATAATTTTACATTTTCATTTACTGTGCCAATAAAATAATAGAGCTAAAAGTTTTTTTATATTATATACTCTTATTAATCATGCACAAAAAATAATAATTGTTTCTTCAATCATAATTGGGATTTTTAGATGAGCAGAAATTAATTTTGTTGATCTCTTTTTATAATAAGGAATTGACTTATTTAATTTCTAGACACCCCCCCCCATGTTTTTATTTCAAGTTAAATCCAAAAACCCCAATTATAATTGAAGAAACAATTTATTTTTTTCTTTTTAGTGCATGGTCAATAAACGCATTTAATATAAAAAAGTGTTTATCTCTATTATTATATTTTTATTTTGCTAGCAGTTTCAACTATAATGATATTTTTTATTTTTGTTTAAACAAATTTAGAAAAGCTCTGATAAATACTGTGGATCAACTGAAACTGTTAATATAATTAAAGATTACTTTAAAAAAAATATTGTATGCAAATGCATAGAAATGAATTTTTGAGTTTTTTCTTTTTAAATAAAAATAAAGATTAAACATGGGGGGGGGGGGGATTACAGTTTTAATGAACAGAATTAACTGCTACTTCAAACCTAGTAGTGCCACATTTCTTATTATTAACCACTTGTTACTGAGGCTGGTAACATTAAGAAATGATAGTTAAAACAAGTTATTTAATCTATATTATTTGCAAGTGATCTATATTCTTGTTGTGAATAAATAAATATTTAAGCTTTATTGCATCTCAGTATTTGTTTAAACACGCAGGAATAGAACAATTAAAAGGATCCTTTGAAATATGACCTACTAACAGAAACTTATGTCTTTATCTAAGAAGCCATTTTATATTACATCCTATAAATAACTAGCATCCTCAGAATAAGGGAATTCTACAAAATTTGTAATGCTTGAAATTATTATTAGAAATATTTTTAACATAATTTTGTAATTGTTGATACATTTAGGGTTTTACTATTCAAATAGATTATAAGAAATTGATAGCATTGTTTTCACTCTATCCCAAATTTCTACAACCCATGATTTCAGTTATTCATTATTTCAAAAAAATAAGTTGAAAAAATTAGAAACAAAAGAAAATTTTATTTTTTTAGTTATTTAACTATAAAGTGGAATCATGAACTATGCTGTATCCAATTATGAGAGCTCCAGTTATAAGCTATCCAAAGACAAACAAAAATATAAATAAACAAAAAATTATTAAAATTTGTAAATTTTATATTTGGCAGCCATTTTTTTTTCTGAGTGCTGTAAGTGATTATGCATATATTAATGTATATTTTTTGGTTTATGTTGAAAAGACCATATTTCATTTTTTCTTTATTATCCTTTTCGAATTTGATGAGCTGTATTTTGTGTAATAAAATATTTTCTGTATGTAATGCTAAAAATTTTACAGTTTTAGAACATACTAAAAGTTGATAGTGATTTAAAAACATTAAAATAGAGATCTTAATTTCTTAACAAGAAGACTACTTATTATATTTCTATAAAAGATAAAAGTTATTGAAAAAAATGAATATTGCATAAAGCATATTTAATAGTGATATTTTGCTATTTATTTATAAATATAAGAGTAGTTAATTTTTTCTTATTGTTATTGCTTCAGTGAATGCCTGACTAAATAAACACTCAGTAAAATATATGTAAATGTGACCCCTCAATTTGTTATTAATAACTATCTTATTTTTACAATTTTAGTTATACTATATTTATTGTACACATAAAAAAGCATCCGTGTTAATGTATGTGTTGAAAAATACTGTACACTTGCAGTACAAAAAAAAAAAAAAACTGTGTATTTTATTCTACTCAATGTTTATCAACAAAATGTGAGCTATTATATACTAAATACCTTTGAGGGAAGCTTGGAAAAAATATAGTTCGTGCTTACATTATACTTATGTAGGTGTTCATATACTCATATTTGTGTTGCACTTGTTTTCGATATGAATTTATTGCATGTATACTGATGTATTTGTGTATATTATAATACATTTTGTTACTATCTGAATTATAGCTTAGAATCAAATGTTATGAATATGGCATATGGAGATACAATTATATTGTAGGTTTATTTCTAACAATAAATTTTATTACTTTATAAATCCATTTGTTGAATTATAAAATCAGACTAATAGTCTTACTATATTTTAAACATATATCTTTATCACTCCTATAGTTAGTTTTGTCACTAAATGCTTGAGAAAAAGATGTATAACTACAGTTCATTTTTAAATAAGTAATGAAATATATTTTATGAAAAATCATATTAAAAAACCCCAGTTTATTGTGGAAAGAGTGATTTAAAAATGATCATTTTCTCTGAAAGAGTGAATATAGTCTCATTAATTCATTAGAAAAAAAAAAATGTTTTTGCTAACTATTATTAATAGTGAGCGGTCCAGATTCAGGTTTTTAAAAAGGTAAAAAAAGTGAATTTTTGATTACTGTCAGATAGTATGACGATTTACCTTTCAATCAGTTGCATTCACTTGTCCAGACAGATTTTTATTAATCATTTTTTACTTCATCATTGTTAAAAAAAAAAAAAGCATTAGTGAAAATATGTAAATGAAGATGTTAAGTTTAATTAGCATATGCTTAATCAGTTTCTCCCTTCCCAATCAAAAAATAAAGCTTTTTTTTTTCATTTTATTAATTAGCAACAAATGGTTTTTATTAATGAATTTTTGATTAGATGTCAAGCATTGGTGGTCGAGAGATCAGCGACGGCAGCTTTACAAGCAGTTGTCCCGTGTTAGCGGTTCGCTTCCCGGCTGATGCTATGACACATGAGGAAAAAAAACAACAACTTTTGATTAGATCGATTATTTATTTGAGAGTTGTTGTTTTTTTGTTTTTTTTTTAAAAAAGAATCTTATTTATTTATTTGTCATATCTTTAATTACACGTGTCATCAAACTTGTGGGGTCTGTTTATCAGTTTTTGATTTATATTTGGATGTTAGATATATAATTCTATATTTAATGGTATCCCATTTGGAAAGTGATTTCTCAAAACATAGAATTAAAGAAAAGAAAAAATAGTAATAGCATCATTAAAAAGCATAGCCTCTATTTTAAACCATATTCAGCAGATGAGTTTAAAGGGATCAGACCTTTTTATCAGCATTCATTTGCAAAATATTTTGGAAAAGTAAAAAAAAAAAATACTACTATGGAGTAAAATCAAACTTTTCCAGCATTATAAAATTTGTGTTAAAAATAATAATATAAAATTGCTAGTGACTATCACCAACATTTAAGTCTCTGTCATTTCCAACAGCATCACTTTTGCTCCAATATTCTTAATAAACAATTTTAACTAAGCCTTCATAAAATAAATAAATTAATTAGCAAAATACATTTTAAATGAATAGTGCAGTCATATTCCTCATTGATACTTTCCTTACTTAGTTGGAGTGTGACGTATCTGTCATACTAGCATTTAGGGTGTGATTTAAAGATAAATGAATACAATGTATTCCCTGTATATTAATAATTCTAATTCATTTGTTAGAAGTTTATGGAAATCATTTTTATGTTGTATTTGTTACTATATGTAAATTTTAATTGTATTTGTAAATAAACTTTATTTTAAAATAAAAAAATAGATCAGTGAAAAAATACAGTTCTGTTGACATTTCTAATAAAATTAAATGAAACTTTTATGGCTGTATTTGTTTATTTTTTGTATGTTTCTTCATAAATAAAAATATTTTATAAAGTATATATATATATTTAGTGTTCATATTGAAATGGATATGAATCTGTGAAAAAGTAGAAACTAAAGTTTTAGTACACTGTATTTGTAATTAGATTACACTGATATCTTTATGAAAATTTGACTTATTATTCATCAATTCAATATTGATAATCTTTTGCTGAAACCAACTAACTATATGTATCAGGGATTTTTAGAAGTTCTAATTTGTGATTATTCAAGATGACTAAAGCAATCAGTTTGTGTATATGTTAGAAATCAAAGTTAAGATTGTGATGTACAGTTTGGGAAAATGGAAGAGTAGAAAACTTCAAAGCTAATTGTTTTTATAACAATTTTCAGCTAAATAAAGTTTAAAAAAAAAAAAAGAATTTATTTGAACATTCCAAATCGATTCACTGAACATCATGTCCTACTGAGCATCTAACTGCTTATTTCTTTTTGAATATGCTAAATAATTTTATTATTATTTAAATGTATATTATTGCAGTTTTATGAATATTTGTTATGTCCAGATCAATATTTAATTCAAATTTGATTTCTATGTTTGTAGATAAAACTTAAATTTTATTTTTGATGGCATTAAAAGATTATATATATATTTTAATTAATTTGTAAGTGTATGCTTTAGAGAAAGTTTTTTTTTTTTTTAATATTATCTTGTCGAAAAAGATGTCATGCCTACTTAAAACTATGGTAATTAAAATTTTAATTATACTTGTTACATATGATTTATTAAAAATATGAAGGAAAAATTTGTTTGTAATCACAATTCTTGGATTTTTTTTATTTTAAAAAAAGTAAATTCCTTAATTGAGTCACTGTTAACTAAAACAAATTTATCAAAAAAAATTTGAATTATATAGAATTAAAATATTATTTCCATAATTAACTAATTGCATTTTATATATTTTTATTAAGTTGTCTACAAATTGAACATTAGAAGAAAATAGTATTGCTAAAGTGTATATAGTTATCATAATCACTATTCAAGAATTAAAAGGTGGAAAAAATCTCTATTGCAATTCAGTATAATATTTGGAAATTTCCCTTTTTCCTCATTCAAAATAGATTTATGTATATTGTGTATGTATATATATGTTAACAATAATTTCTGAAAAATAAAATAATATCATATATTGTAACGGTCAATTTTGTACATTCGCATAACAGAATTCAGAATCCAAGCAAAAAAGACCGAAGCTGACCAGACTAGGGGCTGCAACATTCCGAGTCCGACCACACTTCAACTCGTCAGCCAGTATTCCAAGACTCAAGACCCTACGAATGACCACCTTGAAATTAGACGTAGTATACCTCTATCCTCACAGCCGACATAGGTCAAAGAGACGCAATAAGACTGATAAATAAAAGAAAGGTTCTTAATTGTCTAAAATATATCATTAAATTAAAGGATTATTAATGCATAGTTCTCATATATATATATATAGACTATAAATAATAATTAAAATTGGATTGAATTAGATCAATAACGAGACAGAGAACGAAATACATTAAACTAATTATACATTTATTTACAATTCATATATATATATATATCTTATTTACAATGGGAATGACAATAATGTACAGCATTTCAGCGTAGAATGTACGCAAACATGGGTTAGATAAGAGAAACATATTCTCTTTTTATATTGAATTCAGAAAAGCTTTTTATAAGTAATCATTAAATTTTCATAGATGAGTTAACATATGCCCATCTTATGAATTTCTTTACAACTGATACATATTTAATCACTACGTTATGTCTATAAATCTAGATAAACCAAATCCTATTAAATTTGTGGCTGCTATATAAATAATTATATTGAACCTTGATCATGAATTCATTTACTAAAATACAATATGACTTAATAACGAGCGCATAAACCAGCTCAAGTAATGATCGATCGAACATGGCTTTTGAGAGAAAATTTCAGAGCAATGCTGAAAGCGTTATGTTAAGGTGGGAGAGTTGGCTGCATAAGATTTTACCAATGCGCTATGGCACAGGTAAACAACAATGGGAAAAGTCACTCTGCGGATGGATGAAATAACTTCAGGGTTCTTGCGACAAATGCCAGTACCCTGTAATCGATCGCAATGCTGCGTGAAAAGGAACATTGTGTTCAGGAATGGCGGGGGACTTACGTGCTAACCTGGCCTTGGCTCAGGCTTCGCTACTGCTCTACCCTATAAGAGAAGATGTGCTGGCAACGCCGTGGCTCCATCTTAAGATACGTATATTACGTATAGCAGCAAAACGAGAATATTTTTATAAAATAAGATCACATCCGCCAAGCAAAGAATGGTATATTTCATACTATGAAATACGAGTTAATAGCATATTAGCTCTATCAAATTGGGACCAACTCTTGGGTAGCCTGATAATAAATGTCTATGCTACTAAAGGGGATATTAATACATCTGTACTTTGACATGTTCGATCTATTAGGTTACTTATAGATAATAAATACTTAACTTAAATATAGATAATAAATACTTTAAAGGGGCAAAGTATATTTCTATGGACTTAAGAACTTAAATGACAAATATACTTATAAATACGATCAAGGCTAAATTTAATTCTTAATAAAACTATAAAGTTAAGTTTTTAAATGGTTGATTAAAAGAGCCACATTTCATATATTAAATCATAAATAAAAATGACAATGATTGCAAGGCAAGTCATTATTTTATAAAATAGGACTTCGAAACAGTGCGCAGAAAGTTGACACTCTAAACAAATTACATGAAGATTTTCCAATAGCTTCTTAAAAACATGAAATTAAGTGCCCACTGTTTCAAAATATTGGCATATAAAATATAATAAGCATTTAAAATAAGCAAAGAAATATAGACACAACCGCAGTGATATAACTTTAAATTAGACACTTATAATTTACTTTAAATGAAAGGAAAATATAAATTAGTCAGATAATTTTAACTTCAACAACATTGAATTTTGATAGCAATTTACGTATTAAATGGACTTAAATTATGGTTACATTTAGTTTTATAATTGTTTTAAAGAGAGAGTTAGCTAACTTATATAGAAATTCACACAGAGCTCTGTGGTTTGAAAAATAAAACGGTACCGGTATTATTTATCTGGACTGCAAGTTCTTGGCTGTAGGTTTAGTGAGTTTGACTGGGCGGGCTGGTGGCATCATCTTTCCCATTATGTTAGGCTTGTCTCTTCTATTGGCATGATGGTGATTCAGGCATTTTGACGAGAGAAATCCCGTTCTCCCCACGGAGTAACAGCAACAAAATGCCCGCTTTTAGCTGGACATATTAAACATTAACAATCGTGAAGAATGGCTGCAATTCTCTCTAAAAATATGGCTCTCCTTTCTTTGTTAAAAATACAGAGTATTTATAGCTTTTCATTATCGGAATCTATCGCCTCAAGACTCACTAAACTCAAGAATTTAATTACATATTTTCAAATTTATAATCCAGATTTTTAAAATCTTAGTAACTTATGTTAGAAACATTCCATAAGCTATTATTATAGTTAAGATTTTTCGTTGCAAACAATGTCCAATTTAGATTTTAAAAATAACTTAATCTTATCTAAGGAGATTTTAATTAGTAAATTTTGAACTAGTTTTACTTTTTACCGATTCCAGGTGTGGTCGTTAATGACACTTGTTTACAACCAAAAATCTTTTTAATTACTTGACCAGCTTTTATTTTTAATCTTACATATAATAGAAACTCTTTTTATTAAAAACAATTTCTTTTAACATTTTTTTTAAAACGAAAACCTTTTTAACATATTTTTTTAAAATAACTTGCAAACATATTTTGATATAACTTTTAAATATATTTTCGTGAAACTTTTTCCCTGAAATATATTTAAAACAAGAAATCTTTTAACAATTTTTAAAGAAACATTTAATATTATTTTTAGATAACGGCTTTTACATATTTTAAAATCATGTCTTCCTTCTATATAGCACAGATTATATATCCACATACGAATTTACAATATGAAACAACAAAATTAATAATTTACTCTTACTTAAATAATATAATAAACATTTTTAGAAATATTAAGTAAATTTAGTACGCTATAATTTTCCTAATCCTATCTAATTATAGTGTTGGTTCGCACGTAAATATATAATACTGTTTAGACAGATATGAGCTAATTTTAAATTTATTAATATTAAATAGGTTCGAACTTAGCACAGATGAGTGTGTCATTAGTTTGATGGTGAAACAATAGGGGCTTGGAAAGTTATCATTTCAATATATATATATATATCTTAAATATCTATAAATTATTTTTTGACTCCTTAGTTGACAGAATTTATGTAGTAGTCATACTTATTAAAGTGAAAATGCAATGTAAGATCTGAGTTTTATATTGTTTTGTATTTACATATATATAAAAGTCTGAACTTCTGCATATTTATGAATATTTTGGGTGATTTTCTTTGGTCTTTGTCTTTTTTTTGTTATTGCTATTGTAATTTAAAAAAAAAAAAAAACTGATACAGAATGCTCACCTCATTGTTACTATTACATTCTTATTATTGTGTAAAAGTTATAGTATATAATCTTATTCTAAGTAATTATTTTGCACATAGGATTGTCAACAAGTCCATATCCTTGTTGAGACTTTCCTGTATATATAGAAATTATCCTTATGCTTTTTGAATTTTTTTTATATTTATTGTGCTTCTTGTTATTAAATTAGTATTTGGATATATACAAGTAAAATAATGGTTTAGAAAGTATTCTATTGTAGTCACATGATCTTTCATGTATAGAGAAAAGTAAAAAAAAAATTTTTTTTTTTTTTTTTGCTAATAGTCTTTATATTAAATAAAGCAAAACTCTCCATACAGTATTGCTACCTGTGCTAAACAGAGTAATCAATGGATGCCAGAAGGCTTGTGCATAAAATCCCTATCTAATGCCTACTCATCCAATATCCCCAGACTAGTTTCTGGCTTGTGGCCTTCGTCAGTGAGGAGCTTTGGATCTGAGAGCACTGCATCTAGATCTTAGGATCTAATGCAACCCTCTAGCAACCACCTTTTATCTCTACTTAACTACTAAACTATGAGAATGAAATTGAAAACACAAAAAATATTTTCAATCTAAGCTCAATAGCCTATATAGTCATATGGGTCTGAACTCAGTTCAGCACCCATACATTTTGGTGTCTTTGGCTCTTTTACAACCATAGCCACCACTATCCTATTAGGCAAGATTGGTGTTAAACCATTAAGCATCACATGACCACATCTCCTATACTAGCACATTAATTATTGATAAACAAAGCAAAACTCTTCATACAGTATTGCCACCTGTGCTAAACAGAGTAATCAATGGATGCCAGAAGGCTTGTCATAAAATCCCTATCTAATGCCTACTCATCCAATATCCCCAGACTAGTAGGCATTAGATAGGGATTTTATGCACAAGCCTTCTGGCATCCATTGATTACTCTATTTAGCACAGGTGGCAATACTGTATGGAGAGTTTTTGCTTTGTTTATCAACAATTAATGTGCTAGTATAGGAGATGTGGTCATGTGATGCTTAATGGTTTAACACCAATCCTGCCTTATAGGATAGTGGTGGCTATGGCTGTAAAAGAGCCAAAGGCACCAAAATGTATGGGTGCTGAACTGAGTTCAGACCCATATGACTATATAGGTTATTGAGTTTAGATTGAAAATATTTTTTGTGTTTTCCAATTTCATTCTCATAGTTTAGTAGTTAAGTAGAGATAAAAGGTGGTTGCTAGAGGGTTGCATTAGATCCTAAGATCTAGATGCAGTGCTCTCAGATCCAAAGCTCCTCACTGACGAAGACCACAAGCCAGAAACTAGTCTGGGGATATTGGATGAGTAGGCATTAGATAGGGATTTTATGCACAAGCCTTCTGGCATCCATTGATTACTCTGTTTAGCACAGGTGGCAATACTGTATGGAGAGTTTTGCTTTGTTTATCAACAATTAATGTGCTAGTATAGGAGATGTGGTCATGCGATGCTTAATGGTTTAGTCTTTGTATTATTGAATTAAAATTTGGGATACTCTTCGAATTGTTAAGATGTGTTAAAATTTATAAAATAAAATAATTTAACAAAAAGTTAAATGTTAAATGATATCTGTATCTCCCCCTTCCATAAAATTTCAAATTAATCTTTAGGTGTATAACTCATATAAATTCATAAATGTATCATGGGGATCATTTGCTCTTTTGATGTTTTTATTCCTTGTTTGAAAGAATAATACTGGATAGAAAGTTTACAAATTTATTCATTTAGGATTTCAAGATAACATGAATTAGCTTCTACAATAAAGTTTTGTTTTAATTTTAAAAATATTTTTAATGAAATTTTTCTAATTCTTTTTTGAATAATTTATATATGTGTATTGTATGTTATGTTTAGCTAAAATGATCACATACAGATATTATACATTTTAATAATGAGAAGCACTTTATTATTTTATACTATGTCAGAAGTCATTAAAATTCATATTTTTAAATGAAAAAAAATTATTCCCATGTCATTTTTATTTAAAACATTTGTTTTCGTATATATATTTAACATTTTCGACTTTTTTTCTTTTTTAATATCAGGCCATAACTCACTGTAAATAAAGATTAATGTTGCTGCTGTCTTTTTATTATATATAGTAAAGCAAAACTTTTCAAAATTTCTATTTTCATTTTATCTGTAAATGTAGATTATCTACAATAGATGTTTTCCATCTCTTCCTAATTCCACTTGAATAATAAATTATTATATATATTTTATTATTGTTATTGTTTCAAAATTACCATTTTATTTTAAAAAGAAATTTATTATATAAAATAAATTTATACCTAACAAGTGAATGTGTTGTGCTTCAAAATAAAATCAATACTTAACATTACTTTTAATAAAGACATTGATACATTTTGTTAATTAATTATTACATGTGTTATTTTAAGCTGGCAAACTGTATTTTAACAATAAAACAATTTAATTTATATGCATAACATTATATTAAGTTTATTTTCAGAATTCATTAAAAGTATAGGTGTGTGTGTGTGTAGATAGCTAAATGTTTTATAAGATTATTTCTTTTCTTTTTATATATTCCAGTTTTTTTTTCTGCAATTCAAACTAGCTTATATACTTAATTTTTTAATCTTTTAGCTATACAATTTTAAAGAAGATAAAAAGGTAATTATTTAACTTACCAGCTATGGCACTCTTTGGAAAGCTTGGAATTTCATTTAAACCAAGAGTAAATAATCTAAAATGTTCTCTCAGATGCTCATAATTTCATAAAACTTAAAGACTTGTAACTATCTACTTTCATTGAAATTTTCATTATCAGGTCTAATTGAAAATTACTTTTTTTTTCCACAAATATAGAATAATCTTAAAATAATAAAGATCTACAACAAGATATAATTATTTTTTTCATTAATGCACATTATTATTCATCCACTTATTATTATATACAATATATGAAAGATATTGTAACATTATAATTGCAAATTTTCTATTTTATATTATAGTAGAAAAATATTTTTCAAAGTATTTTAAAATTATTAAAACATAACTATTTCATTATTTTTCATTTGTGTTATAGGTTTTTTATTTTTTTTTTTTGTATAGCTATCCAAATTAATTGATTTATGCCTAAAATCATACCGCAGATGTAATGTTTATACGTGATTTTAGATTTCATCTATTGAGAAAATCTAAAGTTAAAATAAAGTCTATGTGGGAAAAAAATTAAGACCAACAACTAATTTTAAATAATAACCAATTCTCACGAGGAACCTCAGAACACTAAGGCATTTCTTTTAAGTGAAAACTCATGACAAACAAAGAGTGTAAAAGATTTTCAAAAATGTTTTATAAATTTTTGACTAAATCTTATTGAAATATTTGTAATTTTTGTAATGATTATGGTAACAAATCATAAACAGTCGTGAAATTTGTGAATATTCCTTGATAGGGAGTCTTTAAGACTTGAATGTAGATCTATACTAATAAATAAGGAGTTAATAAGTTAAAAATGATATAGCTATTTAATGAAAATCATTGTCCAAAGGAAGTTTTAAATGACAAGATAGATTGTCAGCTCATTGTGTGAAAGGAGACTGCATGATATTGGACTTATAATGAAATCCCATTTGATATCTTATATCTTAGAATTCCTAGATATATCATTGAAACGGATATCTCATCCATTTTATTTTTTCTTCTTGGATCATTAAAAGATTTTTTTTCTTGTTGAACATTTTAGTGCACATATATCTCAAAGTTATTTGAAATATTGGTATTGACTTTTATCAGTTCTAATGTTATATTATTGATTATCATGATTATTTTGTGTAGATTAAAAAACTCATTATAAAAGAACACAAATACTAAAAGAGTTATACTTTTACAAATTATGTTATAATTAATTAGAAATCAGAATATAATAAAAGTAAATATTATATAAATACTTATAGTGGGAGAAAAAATAACAATGCAAAATCTCAGTCAAACCAAATGTGTAAAAGTCATCATGCCACTATAACCAAGGCATAAGTATATAAACATTATGTAACCTTTGTTGACAATAAAGTATATTATTGAAACATAAGTATTATCAGATCAGAATTTGCATACTTTAAGGTTAAAATAATAAATTTTTTAAAAAGTATTATTACAAAAATATTGGTAAACAATTTAATGGTCATTCTATGGAAGAAACTTATATTGTTAAATTTTAACAGGTGTTAAGCATTGGAATTGCTGAAATTGCTAATTTGGATTTTCAAGTTTGTCATAGTATTGAGGCATGAAATTCTCTTAAAAGATATATTGTGAATATAAGGTGGTGGTTTTGGATTCACTAAAAAAAAAATCTTGACTTGTTCTCTGACAATATAATATTGTCAGTGACTTGATTAAATCTGCACATAGTATTCATTTCTTGTCTGAATAATAAAATGAATATGGAAATCCATAATCAGAATTGGTATTTAAAAGCAGAAGTTCACTGATTGACAAGAAAAATGAAGGATTGATAGAATAAAACTACAAAGAGTATGCAATCGTTTGATGATTTTTTTTTTGACATTATTAAATTTGTATATGACGAACTTTTATTTAATAATGATGGAAGCAATTCGATCATCTTTTGAATAATAATATAAGAAATCAGATAACTGCTTTTAATAATATATACATTTTACTGACTCATTTAGATTTTATCAGAGATATTTGGCCTGTTGAGATTAAAGCAGTTTTGCTTCTAATGAGATGTCAGGAATTTAAAAATGTGAAAATGATTAGGCTTTTCAAAATATGTCCAATCTATTGTTCCAATTTTTAAAAATAAAGAGGATAGAAAAGACTAATAATTTGTTTGGAATATTATTATCTACTATAGCAAAGAACTTTCAATACTTTTATAGATAAGATGCTATGTGGTTTTAGCAGAACAAGAAGCACTTTAGATATGGGTTTTTTGCTGAGCAAATACTAAACAAGTGTCATAAGTATAGGTGTGATTTATATATTAACTTTATCAATATACCATATATTATAACACAATACTGTAATTGACGGAATTGTTTAATGCTGTTTTCCAATATAAATTAATCTGGTCTAGCTCAATCGGGTCGCCATTATATAATAAACCATCACAAAGCACAAATAATCTCTCTTAAAGTTTAATTTACTTTAGTTAAATGTAAAATGAAGAAATAATGAGATCATCTGCTCCAGACATCAACAAATCCGCTACAATTACAATATAAATTATATAGAGCAGTGAAATCAACTACTATTGCCCTAAACAATAATATAGGATTAGGCTAACTACTTGATTGGCAATCTAATCAAAACCAAATCCCATTAATAACTAACATAGACTTCAACACATATATTTTTACTAGCCTGTTACTTTTTTTTTTTATAGTAATTTAACTCTACTTTATTATTCAAAGATGCTGCTTTTATAAATTAATGGATAAGCTTCTAAGTACCTGTAATAGCACTTTACAAAACATTTGTTTGCATACAGACATTATTTAAACAACAAAACAAAATAATACTTGAACCCATATATGCCTATATCTATTTTAGCAAACGCTAAATAGAAAGATAAACACTCGTGTCAATAAGCGATATACAATTCTTTCTACTTCTATCTTTAATTAATAATTTTCTGTGGGTATTAACTGGTTTTATTATAATTTTATAATAATTTAAAAATTTATACACTCACTTAAATGTTTAAACAAATTAATAGACGTCGATGATTTACCAATAAGCTACAAAATAATCCATAAATAACTTGTTTGAAAATTTTAAACAATTGAATAAAAATTGATTGACAACAATTAAAACATATGATTATATTTGATATTTATATAAATTGAAATAATATTCAATTGAATCGGTCAATGAAGTTTATTCTCTTCATTTTATAAGAGTTTAAGAAAATATCCAAGACGAATTATTCTAAACCAAACGATAAAGTATAATCTATTTAGATTTTTATGACGGAGTCAGACAAACATGCAATGATTGACCTTGTGATATTAACTAAGATAAATGATAATATGTATATATAACATTCGAATGCAACCATAAATATGAAATTTATATATAAACAAAATAAAATACTAGTAAGTTAATCATACCTTATCTTATATTCCAATTTGCTTACCAAGCTGAGTTTGAATCCCGTTACCCAAATAGCTACGCCGTCTTACGTAATCCAAATAAGACAAAACAATTAAACCAGTCTTGATATTCAAATTAACTCAATTTATTAGATTATAGAAAAAAAAATTGACAATATTAATGATAAAATACATCCGAAATGACTTTATATTTTAGATTGGTTGACTAAATAAACTGATCATATTGCTATGTGTTTCTCTATATACGTGTTGCAATAACAATAACGACACACAAAAAAAAATGAATGAATAACTGATGGGAAAGGTCCCTAGATATTTTACTAAAATAAAGTTTACATATAATCTATACCGAAATGTGGAATAGGAGGGTATCAAAATCTATTTGTTTATCAAAATAATTACGGATAAATGAATATGAAATAATGAATATTTTTGAGCCTTTCCAATCATTTTCATTTAATAACTTATACTACTTTTAGATAAAAAAAATCATATTTTACTACATATATAAAAAAATATAACACACGTACATTTTATATAACAAAAAAAAATCATACCATATATTTCTAAATCAGTTCGTTCATTATTTATTGGTCTATCGATTGACTTCAGTTATAGTGTATAGAAAGGTTTCTCCGTCAGAAATAGTAATCGTAAACCCTGCAATACTTCATTAAAAAGTTTCCTTTTTCCCCTTTTTTTTTCTCTTTCCTCTTTTTCTCCTGAAGATGTGAGTGCACTTTGACTATTCCTATTATGAGGTGAAGTGATCCATTGGGTTCCTGTTCCGATATTTATGCAAATCCATTTTTTTTATTCACAAAGCATCATGTTTTTTTTTTTCTTCATAGGTTTCTTTTTTTTTTTTTATTCACATTGTTGCCGCCTTCCGAGACCCCCCTTCAACTGTCCTCTGAATGATTGAACGGACAGACAATTCCCTTATTTTTCCATGTTTTATAGTTTTACATCCAAGAATATTGAAAAAAGTTCATTTTTTTTTTTTTTTTTTTTAAAGACACGGAAAATAGATCTGTCCTTTACTATTGCAAAAATGATAAAACTTGTGTGTCCTTTTATCTTCTGAAACGTCATTTTTATATGTTCTCTTTCTGATGTTGTTTTATCTTGGCGACCACACATGGTTATAGATAAGAAGATACGTGAAGATTAAATCCAAATTCGATTACAATTTTTTTTTTTTTTAATATTATTTTACAAACCAAAATACAAAATTGATATAATAACCTTTTAAATTATTGATACACATCAATGATTTACACCTATCTATATATCTCCCTTTAATAATAATATTTTTATAAAAAAATCTATAAATAAAATATACACAACATATATGTAAACATTAAACTGTATGTAATAATGTTACTATGGTGTCTGCATTCATATATGAAAAGTATAAAATAATATCAATCCGTTTTAGTTAAATTTATATTATGCTGAATTGTTTACTATGTTTTTCTTTTCTTTTTTTTTTTTTTTTATATATATCTGGATCATCAATTTGAACACTCACAATACATATACAATCACTTTTTCTTTTAAAATATATATGTTCTTCAATAATATCAACAAATACACAATCCTCTCCTTTTTCTTTTCAAATATATATATATGTTCATTATTAGTGTAACAAAATAAAGTTTTTGAAAAGAAAAAGAAGATTATGTATTTGTTGATTTTATCAATTTAGTTAACACATTTGATTTAATTAATCAAATAAGTTTATGAAACTATTTGAAATGAACTGTTTGTCAAATGAAATTTATTTATATTAAATATTAAACAACTTCTACATAATAATATTAGAAAAGATACTGTCAAATTTGGTGGAAATGAAAACTAATGTTAAAACAGATAAGCTTATGTACTACTCTACCTTTGTTTTTATGGCAATAAGCAATACTTGGAACAATTTGTAGACAGTTTCATGAAGCAAAATGCAACATAGATTTGGTGATGTAATTTTTAATTTTAACTGATTCAAAGACAACAGACAACTTTATCTTCATATTTTGAATTCAACCTCGGAAGACTTTAACAATCAATTTAAAAAAAAAAAAACAACTTTATTATCTAGTGATGAAAAATCTTACCTTGATATTTTTTAAAAAATAGAAAGGTAAACTTGGTTATTAAGATGCAATACAGATTTTTGTGGGCTACAAACTGCATTTAATAGGTTAAAAAATAGTTTATTAGGTTAAAAAATAGTTTATTTTATTATAAATATATACTATTTTAACTAAATTAGTTGCATAGAAGACTCAAATTTATATGTATAGAAATAAGACATGTATCTTTATCAATGTAACATAAAGGCAATAAAGAAATTTTATTCAATGACATTTCATAAGATTCTGAACTTACAAAAATGAGATCATAATATCATTTGATTTATAATCTTTAAGATATTTTTTATCTTTTCAATTTTTTTTTTAAATATATACTACTTTACAGTCTTCACAATACTTTATTCAATTCCTTTATCTTATAATTTCTACTACCAAACTGATTTCTTTGGAGCTGCTAAATATTTTTTCCCAGTTTACATACTTATGAAAGAAATATAATTTTTTTTAGATATTTATTTAAACAAAAAAATGGAAAAGATATTTAATATCTTGAAAAACAAAACAGAAAAACATTAGTTTGTAAATTAATAAAAGATACTTAATTGCTTCGAAAAAGATTGCCAAACAATTAAAATTGTAAGGTAAAATAATTGAATGAATCATTATGAAGAGTTTCCAGAAATATATATATATTAGAAATTTATTGAGTGGTGTGTTCTTCAACATTTTGGATGTATTAATATTAAGTCTACTATTATAAAGATATATATCTTTATTCAAGTGATATGTGAAGCAAATGAATAACAATTGACTTAATAAAAAATTGCAGTGGACTTGAGCATGGTTTTATGAGAGAGATAGTCTCCATTTACTTCTCTAAAAATTATCTCAAAAGTCTTGTAAAGAAATACACTATTAATCTAGTTCATTGGGAGAATGTGACAAGGATAGAATATATTGCAGGACTGCTAAAGATTTTGCAATTTTTTGAAAAGGTTTACTGCAGATGTTAAAAGACTGAATCACCTGATATCAAATGAACAGGCTCAAGGTCCAATATGTGATTAATGTGTGTGAATTTGCATTTTATTTATTTGTGTAGTCACTTTTAATTTTTATGTGTCTGTAGTGTATCTTTCTGTTTTAGAATTAGTCTATAATTATAATGGTAATATTTATTTATAATTGGCTGCTAATAAAATTATAAGCAGGTGAATAGTTCATCTTAAGATATAAAATAAAAGTATTTTTCATTTATTTATAATACAAATACTATTAGAAGTATGATCTTCCAAACAGTATATGTTATTAAAAAATTGTTCATTGTAGGAATACTCTGTAAATGCAGTAGTTTTCATAACTGCAATATTTGATTCTAGGTATTATCACAATAATTGAAATTCTGGGATAATTGCAGACTCTATAATAATCTATAATTTAATATACTCATAGATACATACATACTTATTAAATATTTCCGTATATATATACATTCTGTATATACACGCAAAACTATTCATATGTTCATGTGATGTGTTAGTGGCTGCATATACATGTTGAAAATTGCAACTTATATATGAATGTGTGCATATATTAAGTTAAAGAATGAAAGTGTAGATTACTAATTTTTTTAATATTTTTCATTCAGTTTTTTTATTATTGTGAATAGCAGAAACTGAGAATATGGAAATTGCAGATTTAGGGGAAACTATTATACCAGTAAACATCACATGATCACCATTCTTTATGCTGAGTGACACTAACCTCTGACAAACTATTATACTTTATAAGGTGACTTTAATATGGCATAGCAATAAAAGTTTATAATTTTTGATTTATGCTTATATTGAGCTATGCAAATTCTAATGGAATACATAATATATCTATAATGTTTTTTTGTTTTTTTTTACATAAAAGTTGATCATGTGCAAATATATAGCTTCATTTAAATCTATGCAGTTTGTTTTGTAAAAAGTACATAAAGAGAAAAAAAAATGTTTTACTCAACATTTCTAAATCATTTTTAATGGAAAGATTAGCTTTTTCCATTTCTTAAATGAAAAATACAAATTTGATTTGATGAAATAAAAATGTTAGTAGAAACTTTTTTTTATTATCTAGTTTCAATCAGATCCATTTTGATTAAAAATTAGATCCAATCAAATTCATTTAATTGAAACTACTGGGAAAATGGAATAGCAGCTATAATGATGCATTAATAATCCTTATCCACGGTTTTTTTTTTTAAAAATTGCATATATAGTATGTGTGTTTGTTACATATGTATAATTTTTTTTTTTATAAGGGCAGAATTATTTCTTGCAACAACTCCTTACGTATACATAATTATAATTTCGATAATTCAATTTATGATGAACAATGGTTTCCACTTAAGATGCCTGTAAGCACACCCACACAGCATCATAAAAATATGTGTAACGTTTAAGGGTGAATGAATTTTTTTATATAGATATTTGATATCAATGTATATTAATGAAATGTAAATACGTGAAGTGTTTGATTTATAAGAATTTTAAAAAAGTTTTATTTATGTAGAAAATGAAATGCAGCAAATTAATTATTTGAATGATAAAGGATAATAATTTAAAGCAACATTTGTATTAATCATAAATGTCATTATAATGAAGATTTAAAAGTCTAACTTTTTCTTTATAAGAAAAGACGTTGACCTATTTGGAAATTCTGTAAAAGTTTTAAAACCAACGATTTAAAAAAAAACAAACAAGCGGGCACTGGTGTCCGATTACGGGTTTTTAAAAAAAAATTAGTCCGTTTCATTTTGATATAGAATTAATTAGTCATTTATTAGAGTAGAGATTACTCAATAATGAATAATTCTGTAATGTAAGTTTCACCACACTTCTCTCATGCAAAGTAGGGACTGGTTTCTATCTGCTTTTAACATCTTTTTAAAAGCAGATAGAGTGGTGTATTGAAATTCATACCGCAGAAATATTATTCATTATTGTAAGTATAATGAATGTTCTAATAAAGTACTAATTATGTTATATTTCTTTTTGCTTTGAAGTTTGGACTAATTGGTAGCGGTGTTTTATTTTGTTTATTGACTGGGGCACAACAAATAAGAAACCGAAAAATACTATTAAAAAGTAATCGAATGGTTAGTTGTTGTTTTTTTCCATATGTTATAGCAGCTGGTAGGCAAACCCGCAACAAGCATCTGCAACCAACTGCTTGCTTGCAAGGTCGCTGCGCTGACCTCTTGGCTAACAACGCGTGACGAGTGGTTAGTTATTTATGAGATCAGATGATTATTATAGACTAGAAATGTCATTTAGATTTTACTCAGAAATTTTCAGTTTTTGAGTTTTTCATTCTACTACTTCCTAAGGAAATAAATGTTAGATTTTTGACCATCAAAATAATGGAGCAAAACAGTTCCATTTTGGTTAAAGAGATTGAAACTTTTTTTTTAAATGAGAAATTGAAAAGAGATTTCATCTTAGTATTGAATCAACTTCTCAACTATTGTAAAGGTATATGTAGTCAAGAACTTTTGTATGCAAATAGATTTAATAATATAGGGCAGTCATTTTTCGATTTTATTGCAATACTTTCATTAAAGATAATTTAAAATTAATTTTTATGAATAGTATTATTTGAAATATAAATTATAAAGTTAAAACTAATATTTAATATTTGTGGAAAATATTAACCATGCCAATTATAAAATTCAGAATTATGTTCAGTTATTTTTGTAATCATTCTCAACTGTGAAAAATTTTAAATTAACCAAAAACAAACATATAATATCCCAAGATTCATGCATTTTAATGTCTACATTTTGTCTACAAATTAAAGATTTCCTATATTTATTTTTAAAAATTGACTCCTTGATTTTTTTATATTTTTATTATAGTTTCTTTCCTTATGAAAAATTCTAGTGTTGTTCATATTCTTTGTGAGTAAAGAAATCATACTAAAAGGAAAATCAGCAAATGTTTAATTAATAGACAAAATATTAATATTAAAAGTCATTAATTTTAGGGATATTGTATATTGTTTCTGAAAGGTTGAAAATGGTTATGAAAGTATGTACATATTCCTTCTAGTTTTTTTTTTTTTTTTTTACAGATGATAATATATGATGAATGTTTTTCTAAAGTAAATATTTTTGTGTACACTAAAGATGTGGTATACATATTTCTATCTTTTTAAAAAATAAAATTTAAATAGTGTGTTATTAATTAATTTTTCCAAAGTAGTATTGTTTTTTGATATTATAGTTGTTAAATGGCAGATTTGCTTTAATATATTATTATTATTTTTCATTATTATTTGTAATAAATTAGCAAAATGTTTTATATCCGCAGTTGAAAATATTTTATTTACTTTTTTGATACAACTGAGTGCACTTGCGATGTGGGAGACCAGAATCATAGCTGTCAGTGATTGACTAGGGGTACTGTCATTTATTGAGGAATAATTAGTCAATCAATGAAACCATGATTCTGGAGTCTCACACTGAAAGCATACTCAACTGTATCTAAAAAGGAATTAATAAGACCATTTCAGCCATGGACCTTAAAAAAACATTTTGTTAATTTATTTTAATATATTAATAACATTAAGATTTTGATCCCATTATTATTTTTAGCCATTAGTGATTTATTGCAGGATGAAAATCTCTTCAAGTTTAATCCAGTTACACTGGTCATCATAACCTCTCCTCAACTTCATGTCATCCCAGACAATATTTTAAAACAAATGTATTGTACCAAGATCGTATTGGTACATATATCTAATTTGGTCTAAAAATTATTAAAATAAAATACAGTTTGTTAAAAGAAAATAGTATGTAAAAGTTTAAGAGTTTTTTTATTGCAGTTTGTTTTCAAAGCGTAAATTTAAAAGTCAAAGAGTTTGTTGAAATAGAAGTTACAATTAATTAATTAGAAGGGGGAAGGGGGTTTGCTTTAGAAACGTCAAGTTAAAAGTTTATAAAAGAAGTTTAAAGAGTTTTTTGCTAAAAAAAACAACAACAATTAATTCATAGTTACAGAGAAAAATTAAAAGAAATTGATTTTCAAATAAGTAAAAAATATCTCTTTTGAGTTAAAGAAAGAAAAAATCTTAAAACTAATATTGAGTTTATTAGATGTGCTGTAAATGACGAATTAATGTGAGCTTGTTAATAAACTATATATGTGCGATTGTAAACATAGTATAAATATGTGTGTGTTAAAATGAAATAAATGAAAGTTAAAAAATTAAAAACACTCAGGGATGGCTACTAAGTTAAAAATCTACAAAACAACAAGTTTTGCGATGGCTATTAAGTTAAACAAAACAACAACAACAACAATAAGTTTGCAATGGTTGCTAATTAACATCTCCAACAACAGGATTAAAAGCTTATCAGAGGAATGCAATTAAAAACAAGAAAGGAATTTTGGCAACAGATAATGCTGGCAGACATCAAAACGACAACAGGTCTTATGTATAAATAGTCCAGTTTTTTTTATCGGACAGTTGAATTGAGTTGAGCAGTTGAAATTGAGTTGAGTTGAGATTACAGTTAAGAAAGAGTGCAGTTCACTTCAGTGAGATCACATTAAATTAAATCAGTCAATTGATCAGTTGACAATGCAGTGTTAAAAACCTCGGAAACATATGACTTTCTCTATCCTGAGTCCAGTGAAACAGCAAAACCTATTCCGTGAAAATAATGCCTGCCTAATAACTTGAAAATCTACTGTCAATATCTAAATGTCTTAAAGAAAAATATTTTGGAATACTAAGCATTAAACCTCCTCAAGGAAACTCGTATCCGGCCGGATATAAATATTCTCACTTGAAGCAGCCACAAGGAAGAAAACAAAATCCTATTAAAATAAAGATCACAGAAAACAGCAAGAAGAAATCCACATTTTAAAATCCTAGGTAATAACATTTTTCTTATTTTCATTTCTAAAGTAGCCATTGCATTAGTTTGAAGCCTCCCCGATTCCAGTAATAATGAACTCTATTATAGCATGCGTAGACGAACTATTGATGTGCATGTTCTAAATGTCTTGAATGTGAATACTCTTTGTTAGATTATATTGATTTCATTGTATTTTAAATGCCAAATATGATTTAACTCTTTGTTATATTATATTGCTATAAGTCCTTGCTCATTTAAATAAGTTTTATATACGTAATTATCAGTGTCTAAGTTAATAAGTTCTTATAAAGTCTAAAAGTCAGAATAATAAATGTGTTTAGTAAATAAATTGTCTTTAAACTTAAAGCTTAATTTTGTTGGTCAATTCTCTTTACCACTAATTAAAGCAATAGTTTGTGAATGTATTACAATAGACTGAGCTAGTCATGGGTGTATCTTAGGCATTGGATTAGTGGCCATTGTTCAAAGTGCATTATTTATCCTCTGGGTAAGTAACTGGTGCTCGTGTTTCTACAAAACAAAAAATTGCTTTGAATGTGGTGTTGAATTCAACAGTCGAGAAGAAATCTGTTTCCTTCAAATGTGGTCAGTTAGATATATTTCACATATATATCTGCTGGCTTGGATTCAGGTGCTCTTTGAGTACTCTCTTCTCCCCCTGTGGTGGAGCAATACATAAATTGCAAGGAATTAATAATAAATATTGTATTATATTTTAGTCTTATAATTTTGCTTTCTTAAGATAATTTTATTTCAGGAGTAAAACATTATATATATATATGGTTTGTTGACTCCAACAGGGATTTGGTAAACCATCCACCCATACAGTATATATATATTATGATAATTTTATTGCATTTAGAAAATTACTTAAAATCATTCACAAAGTGTGAAAAAAATTATATGAAATATAGAATTAAATAATGGCTAAAAATTCTGGTCCCTAATCAAACATTTAGATCTAATCAAAAAGAAAGTATGGAGACAGATGATTCTGCTAAATACTTTTCTGAGATTGCCAACCTAAATGAATGTCATTCTACACCTAATATTTCCAGTGTTTCTTCTACAGAAAAAATATCCATTGATTTCTTTCTAAACTTGATATCCTGTCTTCCATCATATATAACTCTCATGTAGATCCTTATAATATTCCTTTTGTATATATAAAGGATGTGCTAAATTTATTGTCTTTTCTGTCATATTTTTAACTGCTCTATCTATTAGAAGTAGCAGTTTTCCCACAATCCGGGAAATAGCAAAGATTTTTCCTATTTATAAAAATAGCTATAAAAATTTAGCAGCAAACTCAGTCCCCAATCAATATAATTTCTACTTTAATAAATAAATAAAAACTAATTTTATCATTTCTGATCATATTGCTCATTCCATAAAAGATTATACCAGGCTTGATGTCTTTTATTTTGACATCTAAAGCCTTTGATAAAACTAATTATAATATTCTTCTAGACAAGTTATATAATTTAGATTTAAAAAAAAATTTTTTTTCAGGCTTGATGTCTTTTATTTTGACATCTAAAGCCTTTGATAAAACTAATTATAATATTCTTCTAGACAAGTTATATAATTTAGATTTTAAAAAAATTTTTTTTTTATTAAATATAATAATTCTATACCTTCACTTTACTCTTGCTCAGTTGGAATACCCTAGGCAGAATTCTTGTCCCATTGTTCATTATTTATATATTAATTATTTTAGGAATAATATATTCTCAGCATTTCTGCATTGCTGCTGATGGTAAAATTTTTTGACATATTAATTTCTTTTGTAATTGCTCTTTACTACAAAATGATATAGACAATTATACTACATGATGCACTAACAAAAATTATTATTAATAAAGATAATTTTTTCATCTTCACCTTCTCAAAAAAAAAAAAAATCAGAAATTTTATATTCCCCCTATCTTATCTATGAAAAAAAAAGTAATTATTATTAGTCTTAACTCCATGTTCATTCCAAGAGCTCCTGTTTCAAATCCTAAGAATTTGCATAATATTAGTTTTTTTAAAGATCACACAGACTGAACTTGACTTAATTAGATAATATTCTGGTTATAAAAAAATTTCTGTCTGTATAATGGATAATTTACAAGAAAAAATATTTTATTAACTGTAAAAAACCTTAATATTGCTAGGCGCTAAGGAAAAATTTCCAGATTTAAATCCCCAAAATATCACTCAAAATCTGCAATATTTCAAATAAATTTAACATATATAGAACCAATTATTAACAATTAACTATGTCACATGTCTTTTCTAAGATAATTTTGAATTTACAAAAGCTTTTTATTAAAAAAAAATGACATTTTTAAATTGTTAAAACCAGTCAAAATGACTGCCATACAACTACATAACTAAGTGGTTAGTGCCAAAAACTATTTTATCATATTGCCAGCTTTATCTCATGAAAAAACATATGCCAGTCTCTTGAAAAACAATTTCCATGTAAACAATAGCAAAGATATTTTAAGTCCATTAATGAATAAGCCAATTTGAAGTTCCAGGATAACTAATGCAAACATTTAAAACTAGACTTAATAAACATGATTGTAAACCCCCTCCCTATGATATGGCTGCCTGACATGCTGACAACAATTTTGACAAAATTTATTATTACCATGCTACAGGGGATATTTTGCATCATTTAAGACATTTTCCTTTCAAGTCCATCTCTATATTAGCCACAGATTCCAACTGCTCTATATCACTTACACCTCCCTCTCTGGAACCTCAACCACCTCAAGTGCCTACTATGCATAAACTCATAGCTTGAACATTATATCATGGTGAGCTCTGGAATAAATACTGTACCATTTGAGAGTAACAATATACCCACATCATCAACCAACTAACTAATTCAGAGAAATTTACAAGATCACCCCACCAACTTACCTCAAATGAACTTTAAATGTCCAGCACATGAATAAGTCTTAGCCTTAACACCCATCATGCTCATCAGCTAATAAGTACATTTTATGTACAACCACACTAACTCCACTCATACTCCCTAATTCTTTAACAAATATCATCATGTGCTTTCATGTATTTATTTCATAACACTTTTGTAAAATTTATGTAAACTTAATTTGAAACATATGTGTTGTTATGCAACAATTATTCTTCTAGCTACTGTAAATCATCTTTTTTTTATATTTATCATAAGCAAAATTGTAAACCCTCATTGCATATGTAATCTCATTTTATCAAATTGTATCTAAAAACTCAAGTTTTCACATATAATTTATGTAACACATGAACAATAAGATAGCCATGAAAACTATAATCCTTCCTACTAAATAGGCCTAATTAATATACAATTATTTATTAATCTAATACCAACTCCAATCCCACACCCCATATATGTTTCACCTTTATACTATCATGTGCTTCCATGTTTTTTTCTCAAGATCTCACTTAAAAATTCTATGTAAACCTAATTTGACACATGTATCTTGTTATTGAAGCAATATTATTTTGTAAAACATCTTGTTTCACCTGCTATATTCTATAGTAGTATTTTTTTCTAGCTTAACCCATCCAAGTTCACGTATAATATTGTTTAAATTAATCATAAAATATTGTGAAATATATTATAGAGCCAGATATGTGTGGGTGTTTACTTAATGAACATAAGCTATTAAATTACATATGCATATAATAAGGAACACGCAGTTATACTTTAAATAAATATATATAATTTAAATAAATAAATAAATATAATTTAAATCAATTTAATAATATATATATAACTTCTTAACAAGCGCGCATAATTATTGATATTATAAATATATATACTAAGTTAAAATAAGTTGTGTAAAAATGGCTATATGTGTAAAGGAGCACTTATGAATATGCAAGGGAAGTTATAATGTAATAGATTTTAGAAACATTAAATTTTTTAAAACTTATTTTACTTCTGATTTATTATAGGTTTTGTAGATAAATGTGCTTGCTTTCACATATAAATCTCAAGTTCAGGGGTGACCATGCTATACATATAGTAGAATGTGGCCAGAACTTAAATCTCTTTTAAAAAGACAAAAAAAAGGTAATTGGTTTCTTGAAAATATATCTCATTAGTTTGTAAACTGAGAACAGAAATGTTAAAAATGATTTGAAAATAAAGGTAAAAAACAAAGATAAAATCATTGGACCGGCACTACTTGTCAATAGCCTCAATGGGATCTTTTGTCTTTACTAAAATTTATTAATGCTATTAAAACTTAAAATTTAAAACTAAAAATTGTAAACAACTTAATGGCTTGTAAGGGGCTAAGAAAGGTTGCTATAAAACTCCAATTTTTTTTAAAGACTCACTCTTGTCATTTTATGAATCAATTGTTGCCATGTTATTATGCAAAAAAATTTACAATGAACATCAGTGACTAGAAGGAACCCAATTACTGTCTTCCTCATGGGAGACAAATCTATAGAAATGGAAGAAGACAAAGAACATCAGCCTGCTGAGAAGGGTAGCAGATGAACCAGCCTATTAGTGAATGTTTGTGCCATGCCAAGCAAGCCATCACAGCCAGAAGATTGGTAATACTTTCTGCAGAGCTCTTAAACTAAACTCTAAATTAATCTTAAATAATTCTTAAAGCTAGCTATTTTATATAATAAATGTGCACAAATCTAACTTAAATTAATCTTAATAGTAGACTCAATAAAATAAATTCGCTTCGAACTGTATAAATAGTAAATGTAAGTTTAAGTTAATAAGGTTAATTTGTAAAATCTTGTCTAATTTAAAGCTCAAATAGATTTCTGAATCAAACTCTGTAAAGATAATAACTGTATCCACTTATTATTCTATCTATTCTCATCTACGTTTATGCCTATACTTTATTGCAATATATTCATTAATTTATGCTATGCCTTCAGAGTGGAGATTGCTAATATCAAGGGAGGAGAGACAGTTACACTCTCAAGTAGTTACTTACATTGCTCATTGTTACACACACCAATCTCTTTTCTGGAAATCCATTTATATGTTAGTTAAGCTACTATGTTTTAGTTTAAAGGAAGTCTGCAGGATGATAAATATCTGAGTTAAGATTGAGCAAGAGCAATAGTATAAAGCATCTCGATGATAATTAAGTTTGTAAGTCCAAATATGTTTTATCTCTCCTCTAGTGATAGTCTACACTATGCAGATTGCTTTATAAATTAGATTGCTTAATTAATCCTTTTAGTAGCATGTTTTATAAATGCTATTTCATGAACTGGCATATGGTAGTTTCACCAATGAAACTACAGAGTAGTGTATGGTAATTTTAATTGCTGTTATTATAGTTAGCATTGTGAGTGTGTTCTTGGGAAGCACATATGTGCCTTACGCTTTGCTATATGTTATTTTATTAAGATGGGTTTCTGATTTATGGTCAACCCATTCTTCTAGTTCAGATAGCTTTCTCTTTTAGAATTGGTTTTATATAGCTGCTCCGATCACCCAAACTTAGGTTTATATATATTTGTAATAGCAAGTCATGCTGTTGATGGGAACCGATTACATGGTAATAAATCCCATGATTAATGTCACATTCAAGGTGCACATCTGTGTTAATTTATATAACACCATAGTATATGACATTATACTACTGGTCACCAGTTCATCCTTCAATATTACTCTTGTTAGTTCAGCAATAATCTGAACCTGGAATCTTGTTTTGTATGTACTTTATCTGCATAGGGGGCATGTTAAAGCTCAGTGTGTATTATTAATAAAATTTAGTCATATTCCATTATGATCACTCTTAACTGCAGCTAACCTTGTAGCCATAACATAGCATAAATCAGGCATATCCAACCGTAGATTAACTAAATTGATAATATTGTAAAAACTTAATTACCTAGAGCATTATAAAAATGCAGTCAAAGCTGGGAACTTGTAATTCACCTACTCATCAATATTACCTGCAAGTGTAATATTAAAAGCACTTAATTGTCATTATTATTGTTATTAAATAAATTTATTATGATTAAATTATATTAAACGTATTAGGCTCTATTGTCTTATTCACTCCAATCCATATTGAATCACTTTCCAAATTTATATGTTAGTTGGGTTATAGATGAGCACTCTTTAACAGACATAAGTGTGGGTATTAGATAAATTAGTATTAGTTTCATTATATTTCTTTGAGTCTCATACTCCATTCTTTGCTGAGCACTCTTTAACAGACATAAGTGTAGGTATTAGATAAATTAGTATTAGTTTCATTATATTTCTTTGAGTCTCATACTCCATTCTTTGCTACTGCCGGAACATGAATTGAGAGTCCAAGGGTTACCTCATATATGTTATTCGTAGGGTAGTAAATCATGGAGAATGGGTAAAGGAACTAAGATGTGATCTGAGATGAGGTCTCAATCTCTCATCAAGATCTGCCATGGGATAATTTGCCAAGACTCTGGATTTTGTTGCATGAATGTAAAATATGACTATTACATAGAATTTTGTTTTCCTGGAGATGGATGCCCAGTCATGAAGAATGTCAATTACTTTCCTTGGCCCTGAACTGACCACATGTTGACTCATATATATATATATTAATTCTTTCCAACAGTATAATACTTTTTTTTCCTGGAGATGGAGCACCAGCTTAGGGGCTTCAAACAGAACCACACTTCCTGAGACCTCGGAGAAAGAATAGCAATTTTTTACATGTGTGTAAAACAAATTTTCCAGAATTATAATTTAAGTTATTATATAAGTTTATAGCATGAGACTCATAAATTGTTAGGTAATGTAAATTGAAAAGTGACATACTGTGGCTTAATAGCACTGTTTTGTGGTTATATAATTCACTAATGGATACTGTGAGGACCAATATCATTCATACATATATATGTATCTCATCTACTGACAACTGGCACCCAGGGTAATTTGAACAGGTTAGAGTGATCATCATTTAAATTTGTTGTCGAAGGGAGACAATTTAAAGGACTCATTTTTTGAAAATGTTTATTTTGTGATTTAAGGGAATTGGATTAGACTGTGAATACACTAATGATTAGGCAAGTTTAATTATATATACATGTGCTTGGAGTACCAAATTTAGAAAAGTCACAATGAAATAATCATGGGTTAACAATAATAAAGTTATCTAATGACACTACAGAAAGGAAGCATGGGTAAGACAAATTTTACTATTAATAAATTTTTTTTGTTATATGTTAAATAAGGCACTAAGGGCTTGGTTAGGTAAGTATAAGTAAATATCAGTGGTAAGGCAGCTAATTCATAGACTGTCTTGTCATTGGGGGAGATGCAGAATATTACTAAATGGAATGCAGTACATAAGAGCAAATAATGGGAGAAGTGAACAAGGCAAGGGAGGAAAGATTCAAGAAGGGGGTTAGGGATAAAGGAAAGATGTTTACATCAGAAAGAGAAATAGTAGAGGATAGTAGCAGTACAGAGGGAGATATAGAAGGAAAAGTAAGTACGAGCATGAACACAGAGGCTGAACCCAGAGAGAGAGAGAGAGACCTGTATATTTTAAGGAATAGTCTAGAGTGATACAGGAGCAGAGTCCAGAGGAGAAAGTGAATACAAGAATGGAAATGTTAACAGCCATGTTCAAAATGATGGAACAAAACAGGATAGAAAAGGAAAAGAAGAAAATGGGGAAGGAAGCTTAAAGAAAAGAGAAGGAAGAGAAATAAAGGGAAAGGGAAGAGAAAGATAGGGAGATATTGACTATATGTAAGAGGGTGGAAGAAAGTTATAGTAAGGTGAGGGAGGAAAATGAAGCTAGAGATAGGGACATGGGCAATAAACTCCAGACCCAAGAAGAGAAAATAGAAAGCCTAAGAATAGACTGTCGAAAGAGTTATGTAGAGGTACATGATAAATTCAAAGGACTCCTAGTGTTCCATACAAGGGAAACAACTGAGGCTCTTCAGACATTGAAAGGGGAAGTTGTTTTGGCTCAAGACAAGGTAACCAAGCAAAAAGTGTCCTTCCCTGGAGCCATATCTCAGATTTGTGATGGCCTGGAAGAAAGATGTAGGTATTAAAAGGAACAGGAAGACTATTAAGAGCCTGCAGGTGTCACAAGAAGAGATACAAGAACAATTATATGAAGTTAAGAAAGATATCATCCAAGGAGGCAAATTAACTGCAAAGGAGAGAGCCGAGATAATTAACAACCTCCAAGGGCTGAAGAAAAGGGTAGCCAAGATAGAATGAAATAGTAGGGAAGCCTTACGGGTTAGTTCAGATACTACAGATAGAGTCTGAGAAGAAACTAGCAAGGCCATTAAAGAAGCCATTGTGAGAATAGAAGTAGAGAGCATTCAATGGTGATTAATTATTTTCCTGAATATATCAAGGACAACATTTGGTGTGATGGCAATATTTTTATATTTTCCAATATGAGGTGCAGAGTTAAACAAAATTGCATTTTTGCCCCTTTCTCCTTTGGAATCTTATATACATATATTCAAGCTATTTAATGTTTCTTTTTAATACGAGTTAATTTAAATAAAATTATAATATAGTCTATATTACATACTGTTTGCATTTTTTTTTGCATACCTCATTGGGCAGAGAACTCCAATTTTTATCTATAACTTAGTTGTCACAAAAGTTACTGACTTTGCTTCAAAGTTGGATTGTTAATGCATACCTAAAACAAACAAGTTTGTTGGTAAAGAAAAATGCATATTCAGCATGTTAAATTTGTATATATAATTATAAATCATTATCAATATATGTAATAAATAAATAAATCATTGTTAAAAAAACATTAAATAATTTGCAGAAGCATTTTCAATTACTAGCATATAATTATTATCAACTGTTTTCACTTATAAAATGGATACAATTAATTTCCATAACACACCATTCATATTATTCTCCATGTTTTATGAATTTTCCCATTAGTATGTTGTCTATTAAACATATTGCTTCCTCTGTTAATAAAAATAATCTTTTGTTTTTTACCATTTTTTTTTTCTTGCAATATTTCTACTTTATCCAAATTAAATACAAACTGTACAGCATTGAAGTTTTGTGATCATTAACTGTTTAGGTCCAAGACACCATATTGAATTTTTTAAAATACTAACCTGAGACACAATAACTTCAGTTTTAATTATGTTAGAGCAAAAAAAATTACATTAATAGAAACTAGAAAAACTAAGGAAAACAATAAGTCTAAGATAAATAATGATAACCATTTAAAAAATAAGGAAAAAAAGAAATTTCAACATCCGAAATAATTATTACTTTATTGTTTGTTCATAATTTGTAATTCATCATGAACTAAGTATTAATTACATCTTCAGATATAATTTCATTGTATTTCTCACAAAATTATCTTTCTAACCATGTATAATATGTCTTACCTGAGATAAGCTTTACAATCTCCAAAAGAAGTCGCATATGAATTTGTCATTTTTATCTTGTACCCCAAAAGTTCCAAATGTCAAAGGCATCTATAAAGAAAAAGATTCATCCTAATAAAAGATATAAATCATCATAGCAATTGGCTTCTTGTCTATCTAAAACTAGAAATTGTAGGCTGCTTTCTATATCACTGTTAAATGAGTTTCATCTTTTTATTTTATATTTTTTTGTGTACATCAGTGATGTTTATATTCTTTATGCACACCAGTAATGTTTATATTCTTTATGGGCACTAGTGATGTTTATATTCTTTATGCACACAAGTGATGCTATCTTGTTACATTTATTGTATCATATAGATATAATTTATTTGCATATGGTCCATTTGTTATCTATAGACTTGAAAATAATGTGATGAAACATATAGCAAAACCAGAGTGACTCCAAAGTATGAGTATAAAGGCATAAACAAGAATCAGAATTTGATTATTTGCCTGGATATGCAATCTTTCTATACATTTGATTATTAGTTTTGTAACTCATTACTTTTAAACACAAACATATTATATAAACATAATAATAAATAATAAATTATTAAGCTTTTTGAAAATCATTATTTTTATAAAATAAGTGGATTAGAACTTTAGAAAATTATGGCAGGTATGAATTCTATATGAGCATAAATAATTAACTACAAACTAAAATTAATAAAAATTATCATTTTTTAAAAAAATTTAAAAAAAGATTAAAATATTATTAAAAAAAATAAAATTTTATACTTACGAGTCTGATGTTGTGCTGTACGTTGAAGCTCCGTTGTAGGCCTTGTTTGTGAATAACATCCAATAAATGTCCATTCGAAGATGGGTAAATATTTTTTATCTTTATCACTTCATGAAAATTACGAAATTGATAAAAAAAAATAAAAAAAAATTAAATACTCTGCCAAAAATCCAAATTTCAATGGATTTTTTGAGGTAGACATCTTTGGAAAGCCACATCATTGAGCTATCAAATGCCCATATATGATATCATGCTTATACTTTTTATGTCAGTAAAGAAAGAAAACATGTCAACTGATAAAAAAAGATGTGCAGCTAACCTGCTCAAAGAGTCCAACCCATTTTAAATCATCATCATTTTCATTCATTATTTATCCACTACAAATCTTCCTTTTCAAACACATGTTTATTTTTTTTATTATTAAATTGTTTCTACAAAAGTTCTTCAACTAAGTTTAATTCTATGATTAATTTCATTTATTATGTTTTCATCTGTAATAATAATTGGACCAAGATATTTGTAGTTTTGTTAACTTTTTCTAACTCATCATTATCAATCTTTATTTTCTTCTTTTGAAAAAATCCATTGAACATTACTTTAGCCTTTTTTTAACATTTACCTTTAATTCTACTTTCTTCATAACTCTTGCAACATTTCCTAAGGTTTTAAAGCATTATTTGCAAAAACAACTGTGTCATCTACAAAATCTAGATGACTTAAATAATCTACTGTATCTATTTTATATACACCTGGGTCTCATTTTATGCGGTAGATAGGTTTCTCAGAAAATGCCCACAAAAGAAATTGCACAAAAATACACTTAACTTACCTTGAAAAATGCGGGATACATACTGTAATTTTCAAAAATCACATAAAAGCAAAGCAACACCATAAAATTACTTTAAAATTTGCATTATAAAAAGGAAATAAAATATGACTAATAAAAATTTTCAAATTTGAAAAAAATTGATACAAGCCAACCTTTTTTTATTAACTACAGCATTTAATTTTATTCAAAACAATATATTTTTATGCGTAATTTACAGTATTTTACATTTTTTCATACATGTACAGTATTTTAATCATTATCGCTATTTAATGATAGCAAGTTCATTTGTGAACTTGTAAGACATCAGATTCGTCACAAGAGGAAATACAACTAGCGCCAACTTCATTTTTTTAATTGCTCTTATAATACACTCACTCAAACTAAAATGTTTTCCAATTGCTGTTGATCCTTCCCATTTTGCTAAGTGATCTAAAATTGAAATTTTTGTTTCCAAAGAAATTCATTTTCTTGGGTGTTTTTTCCTTTCCATTAGAGTAAACTAAAAGTTTAAAATAAAAATAAGAACTTAGACTTATGATAATAAAATGACACCTATTCATCACTATTGAGAAAAATTTAATTAAAACTAAAAATTAAGTTTTTATTTTTGTCTATTTTTTAATTTTAAATTCCATTTAAGAATCAAATTTCATTGTTTCGCATCACATTAATTTCAGGTCATGTTACACGTAATTTTTAAATTGTTAATTATAATTAAAAATCTGATTTTAATTTTTAATTGTCAAATTTAATTGTGCCCACCCCTCTTACCTTTTAAAAATAAACTTGTGGACATTAAATGATTAATTGATTACATACTCTTTTTAAAAAGCAAAAATAGAATGTGATTTAAAATGCAAAAACAACAACATGCATAGTATACATATCTATAACATTTGAACACAATTGCATTATAATATTGTAAAATTTATTACTTGTGGACACTAAATGATTAATTGATTATGTACTCTTTTTTTAAAAAGCAAAAATAGAATGTGATTTAAAATGCAAAAACAACAACATGCATAGTATAGACATCTATAACATTTGAACAGATTTACATTATAATCTTGTAAAATGTAATGTGTGTATATAAAATGGGGAAATCCTGACTTTAAGTGAATTTATTAACTTCTTTATTGCATAAAATTTATTACAGTACTATTATAAAACACTGAAAGTATTGAAATTATTAGGTGGAAGTCGAACTCCGATAACGCTATTACTTTAAATATGACTTGTGAGTGCATGAAATTTATATTTAAAGTAATAGTGCATTATCGGAGTTTGACTTATGATCTAATAATTTTTATCGCATAAAAGAAAACCACATACAAAGATATTAAGAAGAAACATGAATTGCATAGCTTCAAAATCGCATTAAAAAAATCCGCATAAAACGAGACTCGGGTGTACTTATATTTTTTAAATCCCATTTTCAATGAACACTGATATTTTCCAGTATATGTTTTAAATTACTTTTATGCTTTTTATCAATGCTATTTTTAGAATTATTAAATAATACACGGTAGTAATTCTGCTCAGATCATTTATTATTTAATGTTGTTTTTTTTAACTTAAAGCTTACTGCAATTTATTTATTTATTTGCCTATTGTATCATTTTTAAAATTATAAAATTTTAATTCTGATTCTCAAAGAATTTCTGGAGTTGAGAACTTTTGACAAATACCAAAAATTAAAATAATATATTAGTATAAAAAGTTGAAATGGGAAAGTTGAAAATGATTTTAAAAGTAACAGCTTAAGGCAGAATTTTTTGGAGGAATTAGTTGTTTGTTAAAAATAGTTATGGTGTCAAGTATTTGCTTTCTTAAATCTGTATAGTTAGTTGTAAGTTGATTTCAATAATAAAAAAAATTAAAAATATTTATTTTTATTACATTATTAGAATATTTATCACTATTGTTTTATTTAAAAATCCAAACTTTAATCACACTAACTTGAAGAATTCAGAGTACTTGACCTATCTCATGAATCAAGCTAATACATTGCCGATTAGTAGCATACTTTTCCACCTTCTCTTTGCCATTTTCTGTAGCCTTTAGTAAGACACTTTATAAATGTCAGATGACAGTGCTTATTAAATCTCTATCTTGTGTTACACTATTCAAACTCCTTAGACTAGTTTTAAAGTTATAGCTTTCATTAGTGAGGAGCTTTGGATCTTGGACTTTTAGGATAAGCTTGAAACTAGTCTGGGGATTTTGAATAGGACAGCACAGGCTAGAGGTTTTATAAGCATTGTCATCTAGAATCTATAATTACTTATTAAAGCTTACAATAAGTGGTGTAGAGAAGTGGAAAAGTATGCAGCTAACAAATTTTTATTGTCTAAGAATAATTAGACACCTATCCTGAAATATCTGGAATAATTGTGATTTGGTTACCTGTCAGTTTTATTCTAGTTGAACCCTAATTATGGATATGAAGATTAGTATGTTAACTATTATTCCAGAAATATCATTAATTGGGGGGGGGGGGGTTGAAAAAATATGAGCATCGAAGAAAAAAAACCCAGTGAACCTTTTTTTAATATTTATTTTGATATTATGCTAAAGATTTTAAATGGCTATATTCCCAGTCAAATAGCTAAACATTTGTATAGTAATAAAAAGAATCTTACATAGAAATGTATGTGAGGCAGTATTTCTAGTTGAATCCTATTTATGGTTGTGATATATTAATATGCAGAATCAACTGAAGAATGGACAGTATTCTGAGACCTCTTTCACTGAAGCTCACCCAGAACTTAGAAGTATGCTCTCTTCTGAACAGTAGAAATATCGCTGAAACATTATTGACATTTCTGAAATATATAGAAATGTATTCAGTATGATATCTTGGTGGATTACAAATTGAACTTTATGAGTTAGGAAATTGATATTGCAAAATAAATATTTCATGAAGTGAGGGGGGGGGGGCAATAATAAATTTTTGTGCAATATTATTAAATATTTTGTTTCTTAACACATTTAAATTTTATTTTTTTACACTTTGACAGTTTGGTATCCTTTGATGAATTCTGATGTCCTGACACAATGCAAATTCTTTCTCAGTGTGTTATTTGAAGAAAATTTTCAAATTACCGACAATAGTCAGATATAATTTTTATATATTCATTAGCTCTCCCTTTTTATAAGTCATAAATTCCAGAAATATTTAAAAAACAGAATTGTTAACGTCAAAATTTCTGGATTATTTTGTTTTGTTGCTAGCAGTATGAAGCTTGGACAGTTTCATAAAATGTTAAAATAATTACAATGACTAATTAGTCTAAGGCATAATGAATTGATACTGAAATTTAATTTGAAAGCTAAATCGATCTCTCTTTTTCTGAAAATGTGCTTTTATATTGAAATACACGAATGGATGGATTGGTTGTGATTTATATCATAAAGTATATAGCCTTCCAGATTTGCAGCAAATAATTATCCAGTCACAATTCTAAGAAATTTACCAATCACAACACAGGATTTTTTTTTAGAGAACTAATATTTCTTTCATGTTAGACTTAATGTAAGAAAAATCCTTCATAGTATCTCCAGGTCTACAATGGTATATTCATTTTAGAAAAAAAAAAAAAAATAATTGGAAAATACGTTTTTTTATAACAGTTACCTCTTCTCCTCTTTTATTATTCCATTTTTTTTTTTTTTAGAAATTATTTACATTCTTTAATGTTGATAGTTGACAATCATTGTTATGTACACAACTACCACTGTTCAATTCATGTTAAATTTTATATATCCACTAATAATTCATCATAAAAAGATTTTGTGCCAAATAACAGAATTACATGATTATCATGGATTAATTAGCATTTCTTCTGTTGTTTTCATATTTGTCAAATTTTCTATTATTCAGCTGGTTAATAGAAACAATATTGCCAATATTTGGCTTATCTATAGATGTCCTGACAATTTCAGTTTCAAAGACTATTGAAAACTATTATTTATGTCAAATTTTCCATGTATAGGATAGTGTGAGAAAAAAAAAGTTACAAGGTTTGACATGTGATTGCATGTTGATAATAATGTTGTGGATTTTCACATTCTGAAAAATTTTTGGCATATGCATTATATATTACTAATTTTATCTGGATACATTGTTCAAAGAGCAAATTACCTGTAAATAAATGTACTTGTTTGTCAGTATATCCAAGTTTGGTTGATTTTAACCATCTACTAGCTGGATTCCAGGTGGCAACAAAAATACCTGGTGATGCAATCTTATCTCTGATTCTCGTTTTCTCTCATTTGTTTATTATTATGTCTGGTTGTCATCTGGGGTTGTAATTACAGACAAAAATACATCTTGTGTATGACAGTACATAAGAGGCTCTTATGCTGAGGGAAAAAAACCTTCTGTGAAGCTTTTGAGAAGATTTGGGATAGATATATCTGTTTTTTTCTAAATGATGTCAATTTTAATTGAGAGTTTGTGAGCAAATGTATTCTTGGAGAAAATTATACCGAGTTTCCTTTTCTCTTTGGCTTAGTGAACATGTACCATCAATATTATATTTCCTTCTATATTTCAAGGAGTGTGTTGTGGATAATGTATTAAGGCTAAGTTTGAATAAGAAATCAAAGAATTTGGATTCCACTGACTAATTATGAACTTCTTGATCAACTGTTTATTATTTATACCAAAAAAGAGTTGCTGGTTGTCACATAAATATTTAGGTTTGACTAACCTAAATGTCTTCCAGTAGTTGATTTTTGACTGTGGAATAATTAATTTTATATTATCGTTATCTTTCAATGGTTATTAAAATGTGTATTGATTACATTCATATGAATATCTATAATCTGATAATGATTTGACATTAATTGCATTCTTAAACTGATAAAATAAATACATGTGAATTATTGAAATCTTTATATGTAAGTTTGACTTTTGGATCTATTAAGATTTTTTAAAACTTTGATTATTTTCTTTATTTTTATATACATTGTGACATATACATGTATGTACATTATCTTGAGTGTGAAAAAAAAAAGAATAAAATTAAATAAAGTGTTTTTTATATAATGATAATAAGTTATAAAGGTCTATTTCATCAGCAATTTATTTATCTATTCGTTAGCTATCATTTTACATCAGCACCATTCCATGGAATAAATAAAAAATGTCTAAGTTCTACGATTGACTTGCACAGAAAATGATCATAAACTTGTCAGAAACATGTTTTATTTGATCAATTGTCTAGTAAGTTTTAACTATTCTTTGTCTAATCTGGTTTTAGTATCTAATAACTTTTTTTTTCTATACATATGTTTTTTTTCCCTTCAAAAATTACATAGTGATTTAGTGAAAACAATAGCAAAAAAATATGGCATTGGTTATTATGGAGAAAAACAATTTTAAATTGCACAGTATTCATGTAATATAAATTATTAGAAATTTATTAACTTATCTTTTATGACCAATATTCTCTCACTGACTATTTATATTCATGAATATTTTATGAATTGATTATAAGTCTAGAATATTCTTCTCATTAAATATTTCTGTTCAAGAATGTTTGATGAACTGATGACAAACCCAAGGTGTTTTTCACAGACTTTTAGTTTCTAGTAATTGTACTCATTCAGTAATGATATTATTTTTAATGTTTATTGTTTTCATATCCTTTTGTATTTTTTTAGTGTTAGTATTAGTTTTTGGAACAATTGCAATCGCCAGCAGAGCAAATAATTTTTATTTTACAAAGTCATTTGTGAACTAATGTAATTTTTATTCTTTATATGTGAGATACCATAAAATGACCAACAGTCAGCAACATTAATATAGTTTATATTTTTATTCTCTCATTTAAACTTCTGCATAGTTCAACTAATTAATTCTTACAGATATTTTTGAGTTTGTACATGTTTTTTCCAGTTGTTTCTCAGTATATATATATGAATATGTTTATACTTTAATACATATATTTTTTATTATATATTTGTAAAGACACTTATGTCAACCTTTTTTTTTTATTAAAAAAAAACATATATCCTTTAAAGTCAAAGTTTAATCTTTTGTTGTTTCTTTATTTAATAGTATTTCTGTACTTAAAAATCATTTATTTAATTTTAAAAATCATTCTGAATTTGTCATTGTTTATGTTGGCTAATATATTTTGAAAACCAAAAGGTCTATGAAGTTAGTTTTTTTTTTTATGCAATAGTAAATAAAAGAAAGTAAAAAGTAATAAATTTTCTTAGAATGTCTGAACCTTGTAAAGAGAATTATAGAATTCTTTGTTTAAGTAGTTTGACTTTATTCAATTTTTTTTTTTTTTTACAGCCATGAATATTTTATTTCTATTCTATTAAGGAATATTAATAAGTAATTATATTACTGTTAGTTTCAGTTTTGGAGTCTGGATAAATGATATTGAAAATAAGTCGATACATTTTGTATGAAGGATAGAGCAAAGAACTTTGAGAAAGGGTTCATCCATGTGCTACCTTTTAGAAGATATCTAATATTGATTTGTGAACGATATATAATGATGTAATGATAGGAAATTTAGATTGTAATTAAGTTTTTGATAGACATGATGAAAAATATTATTATTAGTTTTTGCATTTAAAAACGGGGAGTATTATATATATGTAATTTGCCTCTTATAGACTTATATGAGAAGTAATTCATGCTTTATTTCATTAAAATATTAATTTATTATCTTAGCATTTTCATAGGTATAGTTATTAATGTATTTAAATGATTGATGAAACGTTTAATAGATATGTTTGAATATTACTAAAATCATAAAGTGAAAATTCTGGCTTGAAAATATTTTTACTTAAAATTTGTACTTAATATAAATAATAGGTTTATAAGATACAAAAGGTTTAATTCCTAATGTACTGTTGCCATTTATTATCATTAATTGGAAATCTAATGGAAAACAAATATATTTCATTTGTGTTATTGACATAAAGATCTTTCAATTATCCTAAATTTGTGCTTTTTTTTTCTTTAGTGATTTTCAGAATAAATTGGATGATTATTCATTGTAATGGGAAATCATTTTGTAAAATAAGTATGTATATCCAAATTGGAGTAGTCTGATCTGTCACTATTTTCGTAAAGTAGTTGCTTAGAGTCATAATGTCAAATGAAACCTATCCTCATTAGGTGCTTCCAAATTCTCTTTGAAGTTGTGTTAGTTAACTATAATTCCTAAGTTAGGAATTTATGTGAATATTATATTTGAAAATAATTAATCAACAATTAAGACTTTTCATTTGAAATCTTTATCAATGAATGATTACCATATGACTTTTTAAAATCCATCTAGATTATGGTATTAGAGCTCTCATTGGTTGGGGGCATTTACTGAATAAGATTGGTATTTGATGAAAATAAATCATATTTTATATGCTTAATGATATGTGTTTTAACTAAAATCTAGATTGATAGAATTATTAAGAGAGAATTCGCCATAAATGAGACTGTTCTTAAGGAGAATATATAGAAAAATTTAATATAAGGCTAACATTAATAAGTCATTTTATATACAATTTTTAGAAATAGCCTAAAAACGATTTACTCGCTGACGAAGAAGCTTCCAAATAAACAAAACAAATTTCGCTTAAAACTATTAAATGGGCCAAGCGCTTTCGAGGTTTGCCCTCATATTAATATGACAATAAAGTGTTAAATATAAAAAAGAAGGAAGTATGTAATTGGTACAAAAGTTGCTTAGTTAAGTCTCACTTAAGCCCCAATTCTTTTGATATCAGTAATATACTTTGTAACATAAACTATGTGCATTTCTGCTGCTGTTATATATATTTGGACATGGATAATTGATTTAAAGATGGTGTGTATTAAATTGTCAAGATATTAATATGTTTTTTGCTGAATTAATTTCAAATTATCAATCCTATCATCGATTTCAGCCATAGGATGAAAGGTTTTCCAAATTAAATCCTAATTTCTCCCAGCTATAGCCTCTTTTCTGTATAGTATCAGTAAACTTTTTTATAAATATCATATGATCACCACAAGCCAGAACTAGTCTGGGGATATTGAATGAATAGGCACTAGATGGGGATTTTATGCACAAGCCTTCTGGCATACATTGATTACTCTAGCTTGCTGTGAATGGCAATACGTATAGTAAGTTTTGCCTGTTTTTTAAACTTTCTTATGTTATATATCCATCTAACATATATTTTTTTTATTTAGATCTTTTGTTATCTTTTTTGATCCATTTTAGAACATGTAGCTTTCTCTGCCAATTCATAGTTATATTTTTATATCATTATTAATTCATTTTAATTTTATTTTTCAAAACTCCAAATATTCAGTTTTTTTTTAATAATTCATTTTAATTTTATTTTTCAAAACTCCAAATATTCAGGTTTTTTTTAATGAATCATTTTAAAATATTTTCATATTTTTTTCTTTTTTTATACATTGTCTTACCTCATTTGAAACATTTTTGGTGAATTGCTGTTTTTTTTGTTTTTTTTTGTACCAGCTATCTTTGTTGCAATTCTTATCAGAATATCAGTTATCTTCTTATTGAACTCAAATCAAGTCTGAACCATCTTCAAAAACTGTCAGTATTCTAAAGAAATTATCAAGTTCTAACTTAATATTATTGGACTATTTTTAAAAGTTAGAAATATCAACTATTAATATATTTTTTTCAATAGATTCTATTCTCTAGTTTTGCTTTAATATATATCTTTTATCTAATTAGTTAATGATTACTTTCTGTGTTAAATGTATTAAAAACATTATCTCTGTTTACAATTTTTCTCAATGAAAGAATTTAAAGTGCACTAATTTTTCTTGCCTATATAAGAATGTGTTTTCATTCTTGCAAATAATTTTTCTGTAGAAGAATGTCAAAGTCAAAAAGCAAATTATATTCATACATTTACATATTAAAGTTTTTATTGAATATAATGATGTTAAATTATTTGTTACTTTTTTTTTTAAGTGATAGTCCAGATAGAATACAATTAATTTAAAATCCTTCCTTCAAAAGCATTTTTTGAGGTGTAAATTTTTCACATTTCAATAGTAAACATTTTACTCTCTCCCTCATTGTAAACCCAAACTTTGCTTGAAATTTAAATGAAATTAATTTTATTATCTATAGTTTTGTATCATCATTACTTTTATCTATTGTAAACTGCAGGATAGTCTCTTCAAGATTAATCCTGTCTCTTCAATCCATAGCCTTTCTTTTCCATATCACACTAGCAAAGTTCTTTATTTTATCTATCTCATGTGCAGACTTTTTCTAGGTCTTTATACAATCTCTTAGAATTCAGCTCAAGATTTTAACTGTCCATCTACTATCATATCTTCTAAAAATATGTCTATCCCAGTTTTATTTCAATCTGTTAATTATTTCTATGATGTCATTGGTATCTCTTTGTTTTCTTATCCATGTATTTCCTTTTTTGATCTTTTTTCATTTGTATTGTATCTACTGAAATTTGAAATGTATTTCAATATGTGGTAAGATGTCAGTCTTGTTTGATTTTTGGATAATGAATATGTTAACTTATGAAATATTGACTGTGATGCTATGACAACACTAATATTAATATAAAATTGTTTATTATTAATTGTATTATAAGATTGTAAATTGACTTTATTTATTTTTAAAAGAAAAATAAATATGTGAATAATAAAGTGTATAGTTTGGATGAAACTATTATTATTTTTTTGTTATATGTTTCATTTTTGTTAATGCATTCACAAGTAAATTATAAACAAAATAAATAAATGTTTAATATTTCAAATATATTAATCTTTTTAATTTGTATGATATTATACTAAAGAAATATGTATATAAATATATTTCCAATGTAATATATTGAAAATGTAGTGTAAATTGTTTATCTTTTACAACAATATATCTTATTAAATAACCACCATCTTTTTACACCTTTAAGCAAATAATGTTTATTATTATAATAACATTTTTGACTGTTCCTTGCAGTCATCTTCAAATCTCAATCTATTCCTCTACCTTTCCCTTTCCAACATTTTATTTTACTATCAAAGGGAAAGGTAGATGAATAGATTGAGATCTGAAGAAGACTGCGAGGAACACTCAAAACTGTTATTACAATAATAAACATTATTTACTTAAAGGTGTAAGAAGGTGGTGATTATTTAATAAGATTAATTGTTGTATATGAATAAGCAAAAACTGAAGAAGAAAAAGGAATAAGTATATATAGAATTATATAGAATATTATCTTTTGTTGAAACGAGAAATGGTATTTTGAAAACAAAGTTTTGTTGTATGTAATATTTCTAAAATGTTTATTTTTATTAGTTGAATAATATACTTTTTATTAGAACACTATCAGAAATTGCTTAAAAAAGTGAATATAGATAATTACTATAGTTACACTGACATCAGTAAGAAAATCTTATAAATAGGACTGAAAAGTTTGAACTGGTTCTTCTCTTGTTTTTGCTTTAAAGAGATATTTTTCTTTATATGATTTTTTTTATTATTTACCATAAAAGTATATAATTGATTTAACAAAATGGAGGGATAAGAAACAACATTGTCTACTCATGGACTGGGGCAGCTTATTGCTAACATTTTATGTGAAAATGACAAATTTATTATAAAAAGAAAAATATTAAAATTGTTTAATTACATTGCAAACCATCAGAATATTTTATTTTTTAAAATGAATGTTGCCTATATTTTAAAAATGGAATACAAACATTAGAAGGTGTACAAAAGTCACTGTACTTACTTGTGTGATTTTATTAAATCGATTGATCAAATTTTTATAAGATATGAATCAGCTTAATTTTTCATGTATCATCCTAGATAAAAGCTAGCATGTATCCATTTATATTATTTTGAAATAATACTTATTCATGAAAGGATATTTTTTAATTTCATTGTAAATATAAAATAATACGTGTGTAATGTTGCAGGAACCAAAAAAGTATTATTTGAAAGAATAATTTGAATATATAAATAAAATATTGTTGACAAAATGTACTTTGAATTTAAAATTTTTCACATCTACCTTATATCTTCTGGAATAAAGACATACTATTGATTTTGTAGTTTGAAATATAGACATTTGAACTGTGATGCCATTCTGGAAATATAGTGTTTAAAGACTCATTCAGGTAGTTTGTTTGTTTGTGTTTACCATTATTATTAATATATAAATATATATTTCCATCTAATTTGATAGATACAAATAATTTTAAATTAATTAGTAATCTGTTTACTTATCAAAATATAAGAGTTAAATTTTCCCTAAGTTTAAACTCATATCTTGTAGCATAGTAGTTATTATTTTAATATTCAGAATATATATATATTATTATTTTAAATTAACTTCAAGTGTATCATTTAAATTAGAAGTTCAAAAAGATTTTATTGCAATAAATATTAACTTTATTTTGTTTTTTTAAATTTTTTCCAACAAAGAACTAGATTCATCTTTGTATATGTATTTTTTTTTTATTAAAAAAAAGTGTATATATATATTGTAACATGATAAAAAATAATGATGACACTGGAAATGATTAATATAATCTGAATAAAACATATCCCAATCATTAGCCACTATTTTGTAACAGAATAATAATTTAGAATATGGGATAATAATATAAAAACTTTAGTATGTCTCAGAATTGAGACAACATTCATAATAATATAAATCTAGCCTAAATGTGGAGTGCCATTTTGTAACAGCTCCAAAGTTTGTGGGATTTTGTAACAATCACTCCCTGTATATGATCATCATCAGCCAGCATTGGGTAGCTATTTTGTAACAATAATAATGAATCTTCTATCCCCTTATCTCTCTACATTGGGTAGTCAGCATTTGTCATAAAATAAAAAAGATTGCCCCGTGGGTTTTTACACAACCATCTATTACTGACACAAAATGAAAATAAAAGACAATGAAGAAATGCCCTTACGGTTTAAATATTATTTATAACAGAGCAAAAGATACATCAATAAATAGTAGCTCTATTATAACCTGTATAAATTCATCTACCTCTGTCATTGATCACACTATACAATAACAATATTTCTAATAAATAATTATTTGGATTGTCTACTATACTAAAATAAAATACTAATGACAATCTTTATTAAAACCTAATTTATTCAGATAGCATTTAAAACAAAAGAAACCAAACAAGATCATCATCTCAGATATCACCAAATCTATTTACTATCCCAAAATAAACTACCATAAAATAAACTACAATAAGCAGTGAAATCGTATATCATTGTCCTAAACAATGACATATGCCTAAGTTATCTATTTAATTTATAATTGAATGAAACCAAATTCAAATCAATAAATAACTAAGTTACGATATACTTTACTAATCTAATATTACTTATAGTAATGTAAATTTATGTTAACATTTAATGATATTTCTAATTAAATAAACTAGTTTTTAAATAATTAAAATATTTTGAAAACATTTTATAAACCTACAATATTTATAATGTTTAAATAAAATAAACCCTCACTCAGTTTTATATCTAATTTAATAAAATATATAATATTAATATTTTATCTACACTTTACCTTCTATTAATATGTAATTATTGCTTAAGTTATTTATTAAAATGAAACACGCTACAAGAACTCATTATCAATAAATCTATTAGATAATCTTGCTTTTACAATATCCAATCATATCATTATATCAAATATACAGAAAGTCCCTATTGAATATTTACTGAATCATAATCAACTAATCCTATACATCTATTTTAAATTTCCAGTCAATCAATAATTAAAATGGATTTTATCATAATTAAACTATACAAACAATTATTGGTAGTTGTCCAAGCTAAAGATAGATATTAAGCTATAATAGTTAATAAAATTTACGATCCATCTCAAAGAAGTTTAGAGATAATTAAAGCAAATTATTCTGATTAATGACAGAACAAAATCTATTAAGATTTACAAGTGAACAAGATAAGCATTGAAGTCATTTATACTACCAATATTAATTTAAAATAAACAAACAAATATTTCAAATTAATGATAATATAAAATTTATATGTAATTGGACTTAAATAATAATGTATAAAAATAGACATGTTTATAACAATATCTCAATTACTGGTATTGGTTCAAATTTAGGTTATGAATTTAGTTATCAGTAAAAAGATGGTTTTCCTATATAGATCATTCATCTTATCTTGTATAGATTCATTGTTATAAATTGTTTTGCATGCTTATAAAACAATTTTAGACAAGTCTGTTAAATTGTAATTAATTTCAAATTTATTTAATGAGAATTAATAATGACAGTAATGAAAAAAAAAGACTATATGCAATCGTAGTAAAAAAATATATACAAATACTATTTCTTTTTAATATATCTAATCAATTTGGATTAGTCTATTATTCTATAAAAACAATAATGAATATATATATATATATGAAACTCAGAAGTGTGTTGCATGACAATAATACTATATAAACTGAAGGAGAGGTTCCAAATATTTTTCCCAGACTTTAAATATAATGATAAAAAAAATACGATCAAATAGAATTTATTTTTACTTGTCCATTAATACATTTAAATAATTAAACCAATATGGAAATCCATTGGATTTAAATCCATCTATATAAATATCCCCAAGTTAAATTTTGAATATATATATATAAATATTTGAAAACAATATCATCAGATAAGAGTTTAAATAATAATAACAACAAAAAAAAAAAGAATCTCTCTGACCTTTTTATTGTGTGAAACATGTAATAACCTATATATACTATTTAATTGTAAATTTTAAAATAAAATATGAACAAAATGTACACATTTTTTTAAACAAAAAATATATATACAGAGATGTCATACCATAAGTGAAAAGTCTTATTCCTCCTTTTTATCCACTGGTCCATCATAGTCCTGTTTCTCTGTTTTTGATTCCAATGCATAGGGACAATTCTTGAAGTAGAGAAGACAAGCATGAATAATAACAATCGAGGATATGAATTCACTTACTTTTGTTTTTAAATTCTGATATTTTTCTTTCAAGTATATAAATATATCCAATATTTTAAAATAACAGATACTTGGTCGATACAAAATCTGCACCTCACTGACTTTATTTTTTCTTTTATTAGTAATAACTTATGAAGTGAATTTTTTCATTGACAAAATTCAATTAAATCCAAATGAATAATAAAAGCTAGCATTTTTCCAAGTTAAGAAAGTGAAATTTCAATTGCTTAATATCACATATAAGTTGAGTTAATCAATCTTGTGAAATTCATTAATCAAAATATATCCATCTACACATCATAGGGTTTATATTTATCAAATAAATATAAAATCCTAGATTTTAACAATGGAATATTTTATAGCTTATTTGCAATAGAAGAATTTTGATGCTTTTTTTTTTACATGTTGCCATTTCCCTTGGAATTTAATCAACAAACTGCCCCAATTGAATGGAGAGATAGGTAAATTTTTATTCTTCCATTGTCTTATAAATTAATCACTTTAGAAAAATAAAATTGATAATTTTTTAAAGATGAAGGTTACCATCCATTCTAAGCAATAATAAAATTTATGACTTGAGTTGAAACATTTCAGTTCTATTTATAACATCTTTGCTAACATTAATGTTTTTAAGGTAACTGTTCAATATAACTCAATGGTAAGTCTATGTGTTTAATAAAATTTGCCTCCAATTTCATAAATAAAATGAAGATTTTAAAAATATTGGATACAGTAAAAATTTTCATCTCACAATTCCAATATAATTATAAAAAAAAACTAAAAATAAAGAATTTACATGATGTTCCCAATACCTTTTGATGAATTTTTTTTAACATATATCTTTATAATATATTCCAATAAACAAATAAATAAATAAACATATATGAAAAGTGGATATTTAATTTTGTAATAAGTAAGTTGTTTTTGTGAATATAATAACAAAGATGGACATGTAATGATTAATAATAATGATTTTATTCAAGTGGTTTATTTTATGATTCACATATTTATTTCCCAGTATTCATTTATCCATTCACTTATTTATATTTTTCTTAAAATTGATCGCAACCAATTTATGATTTGATGTTAATATCAATAATAAAATATTATTTTAAAATATTAGGTTGCCATGGTTATCTAGTAAACATCTATATTTCAATATCTCCATTATTCATAGGTCAAGTGAAATGAAATTAAATACGGTCAATAAACTTGTTTATTTTTTTTATATGTACTGTGATATACAGCTCTAATCTGGGCAGGTGCAATGTATATATGTATTTAAATAAAGCATATAAGAAGATATATATGTTAAACTCTTCTATTTTGGAAAGTAGGAACATCCTGCAACATGTTTTGTATTTCATAGACATGTATGTTTAGTATTTGTTATTAAATAATAGGAGATTGTTAGGCAGTCATATATGTAAATATCAAATTAATGTCAATTAATGATTTATTGTATATGCAAATAGATAGAAGTATACTTATCAATTGTTTGTGATCTATTCATTATATATATATAATTGATATTCATTTTATTAATACATTTTAATTTAACGTAAATCAAATAAACTTGTCTGAATATTGTCCATGTGTTCAGTATGAATTCATTGATTAATAACATTCAAATGAGACAAGATAAATTGCCTATATTGTAATATTTATTTGAAATAATTATATCACATAATCCAGAAAAAAATAGATAAGTATGGTTAAATTATTTTTTTTGTATTGAATTCAATAGTTATTATTTAACTAGATATAAACTTTATATGGTAATCATGATCAAATATTTGTAAGTTTTATCTAAATTATTATTGTTTGGATAAGTACTGTATTGGGTTTATGGTTGATCATTAAGATCTTAATCTTATTCAATTATAAATCTGATAGCAATATAATTTGTTCTGCTACAAGGCAAAATGGTTTGCTTTAATTATATTTAAATTTAATTAATGTGGATCATAAATTCAATTAACTATTCAATTTTAATACTCATACTCGATTATAATAAGTCCTAATAATTTTTTATATGTTTTGATTGTTATAATATACAATTTTAATAATTTAGTTACAGGAAACTTAAAATAAATTTATATGATTTGTTAATGGTACTTAAGTAAATATCCAATAGAAATGTACTATTTCTTTTATATACTGGTATAATTGGATATTATATCATTATTAAGTATTTTTATCTTGTTATAAAAAGCATGATTAGTAAAAGTAAATTAATATATGAATATAGCATGGCTAAGTTAATATTTATCATTTTATTAAACTAGTGTTTAAAATTAATTATTGGGTCATATATCTATTTAAATATTATGAACATTGTAATCTTATGACATACTAAAGTTGCTATCTTAATTATTCATGAATTATTTTATTTAGATATGAACATCTTTAAATTTTTGCATAAGTTTATATTATTATAAGCAATGATAAACAGAGCAAAACTCTCCATACAGTATTGCCACCTGTGCTAAACAGAGTAATCAATGGATGCCAGAAGGCTTGTGCTTAAAATCCCTATCCAATGCCTACTCATCCAATATCCCCAGACTAGTTTCTGGCTTGTGGTCTTCGTCAGTGAGGAGCTTTGGATCTGAGAGCACTGCATCTAGATCTTAGGATCTAATGCAACCCTCTAGCAACCACCTTTTATCTCTACTTAACTACAAAACCATGAGAATGAAATTGAAAACACAAAAAATATTTTCAATCTAAGCTCAATAGCTTATATAGTCATATGGGTCTGAAAAAAAAACACCAAAATGTATGGGTGCTGAACTGAGTTCAGACCCATATGACTATATAAGCTATTGAGCTTAGATTGAAAATATTTTTTGTGTTTTCAATTTCATTCTCATGGTTTTGTAGTTAAGTAGAGATAAAAGGTGGTTGCTAGAGGGTTGCATTAGATCCTAAGATCTAGATGCAGTGCTCTCAGATCCAAAGCTCCTCACTGACGAAGGCCACAAGCCAGAAACTAGTCTGGGGATATTGGATGAGTAGGCATTGGATAGGGATTTTATGCACAAGCCTTCTGGCATCCATTGATTACTCTGTTTAGCACAGGTGGCAATACTGTATGGAGAGTTTTGCTCTGTTTATCAACAATTAATGTGCTAGTATAGGAAATGTGATCATGTGATATTATAAGCAATGTTTGATTCATTTAATATATTAGAATTCACTTATTGAATGATTTATTATTTTCATTTGATCATAAGTGAAATACATCTTAAGCATATATCATTGTTTTGAGACAGTGATATTTGATGTAATTGCTTTACTTTAATCTATTTAAGTAAGGTTTATATTTAGAGTATCTGAAGTGGTAATCTTGTTTGTTTTATTTTAAATGCTGTCTGAACTCATAATACTATAATAAAAATTATCATAACTGTTTTGTTTTGTTATATGATTAGACAAAGAGTTATATTAAGTACTGGATAATTAGTTATTGATTGGTATTCATTTAGTTTAGTATATTATATTTATTCTCTTATGGACAATATTATTATTTATGGATATTAGAAAATTAGCATTATATTCTTTGATTTATATTTTATTCAGTTACAAATGATATTCAACTTCAGGGATCATTTTCATTCTATTGCATAGGGTGACCAATGACTGAGCTATATTATATTCAGGTTATATTAAAGTTATTATTTCCTATTGCATATTTTCAATTTGTTAGAAATGCTGCCTAAAAAATTGGGCTATAACAGGTTAACATGCATACATATTTATTCTATTATAAATGACACTATAATTTTCAGGGCGTAATTGAACAGGATCACTTTATCATGATTTTGTCATATCTAATCTGTTACAAATGATTCCCAAATCTGTGGTGCATTAAAAGAAGAGTATGCTCATTTTTATCCTGTTACAAATGGCCCTCAAACTTTAATGGCAATAATGTTATTTCATCATCATCTTTACATGCCAGTTATAAAGTGCTGCCTAAACATGTAGGACAACTTTTTATTGTGTTATAGTATATAGAAAATATTTTATATATACTATATAATATTTATTTTATTGATAATAATGTAATATTTTAAAAATACAGAATATGCTTATATTTATAACTGCACAAAATTTTTATATAATGGCAATTAAAACAATAAGCCAAAACAATACTTTGTAATTTTGTCTAGGTTGTAGAAGTTTTCAAACTAGAGATATTTAAATTAATAATAATAATCTGCCTGTATTATGAAAACAATAATGCGGATTTCAGTAAAAGTATTTTTAAGAAAGAAGTATTTAAAAGATAGATTTGAAATAGATAAATTTTTGACAGCATTTAAATTTTAAAGTCATAGTTTATTTTTACTAGTAAAGATTTGATTAATAATAAATAAAGTCTTTTATAATGATAAATAATTGATAAAAAAAGAATATATAAAAAAATAATCATTTGGTTAGTTGTTTGATATTAATAATAAATAAATTTCCTTATAATCATGAATAATTTATTATTAAAATAGTAAATTATTTATTTATAATTAAATAATAAGTCTACTATTGAGATATTTTATTATTATTATAATGTAATTTGGTTGGTTATATTTTTTTTTACACTGAATCTATTTCGTATAGATGACCCAGATTATAATATTTGCAAATTTTAAACACACGTAAATTAAAGAGCCATTGTAATATTGTACACAATTTTGTTATAGTGGGAAATGTACTGTTATATTACATTTTTCATATAAATGTCATGGATGAATATGACAAACTCTACAATGATGATAAAGAATAAATAATTATTTATATTGAACTTATAATCATCATCATCTATGGTTACGCTTCAAACAAACATAGTCATTCTAACTAGAAGAAATAAAAAAATGAAGAGACAAAGATAAATAATAAAAAGTTCCAAAAAATAACAACAAAGACATAAAAGCTTGGAGTCAAAATTGCTTAGGATGCAATTAAAATGGTGGAAATGTAGTTATATAAACATTTATTCAGATTACAACAGCTAATGTCAAGAGATGTGTGATAATATGAAAAGTTGATGATGAACAAGTCCCTTACAAATTTAAATAATCGTGATAAATATTCGTTATCTAATTATAGTTTAATGTGTTTTATTGACCGAAATAAAAGATCATTTAAAGTTATCTTAAAGATAAGAAATAGTAAATTATTGCAAAATTAGTGTAAATTAATCGTGTGTATGAGCAAACTAACAAAGAGAAAACATATATTTCATCTTAAAGTTTATTTAAATAAAATGAGTCCATAAAATTTTGCTCTTTTCATTAATTTATTGTCATTTACTCAAAATTAGATTTTTTACATATACGCAAATTTTTAGAAAATAGAAACTTGCAATCAATTGATTAATTATATATACAGTATTTAAAAAAAGAAGATAGAAAAGAGAGGAGGCTAATGCCAACGATTTTATGAAAATAAATTAATTTTTTTTTTTTTTAATTAGCGAGTCTAACAATAATTTATTTTAAATCACCTGATTGGGATTAAATTTAATAGTAGTGTAAGCTTCAATGATAAATATATCATTGCCCTGAGAGATTATCTTCTGGAATAATTAAAATTGGCATAGAAATTATCATGTAGAGGAAGTTAAGAATTGCAACCAAAGTGACCACAATAAGAAAAAGTGAGATTAAACATGCATCCAGTATTCTTGGTAAAAAGAGGAAACTAAAAAAAAAAAAAAATGAATCAATAAATTTTTCAATCTAGTCAAACACTGAGATATTAGTAACTAGTGCAAATCAAAATAATTTAAAATATTAAATAAATTGTATAGATGTATGATTTTAAAAAAAAACAATTATTTTAGAAATTACATTTGATATGTCAAATGGAAATAATAATAAAAAATCAATATATCGATTTATAAATTAGCTAATCAAAAAATAATTATAAATTAAAATACACACACACACAAATGATTAAAAACATAATATTATTTTTAAAAAAAAAAAAAACCCATAATATTAGAAGCAAAAATTATTCTTAAAATGAATGAATGAAAGATAACTTTTAAAACTGCCTTTTTCTTAAAACTAAAAATAGATTATTCTTCATGATAAGAATAAAAAAAATTATGCTGCATTATATAATAATATAATAGAATTAATGAAAGAATATTAATTTTTAAATAAGAAAAAGAAATTGAGCAATAAAATGAATGTTAAAAAAGAAATTGATAAAACAAACTTTCTTGTTGCTATGATAATAAATTAACTTATAAAATCATCTTAATGTCATAAAAGTAATGAAAATAAAGCATCATGAATCAGATATTTGTAATGATTAAATATGGGCGGGGGGATAATTAGGTGCTAATCGAGTATATGTCTACCTGTTAATAGAACAACTATCTTTTTACTGTTGTAGCAAAAAAAAAGCTAATTGTTAAATATTTTTCGTGGAAAAAAATAAAAAAAACATTATGAATATATGTTTGAAAATATATGAAATTTAATATAATTTATTTAAAACACAAACTTGAAAATAATATATTTACTGAACAGTGATTAAAAAACAAATATTTTTAATAAATGTAATCAATGCAAGCATTTCACTAAAAATTAAATTACTGATGTTAGTAAGTGCTAATTTAATTTCTGCATTGATGACAGTTATTGAAAAATGTTTGTTTTTTAATCATTTGTTTGCTATATATCTTTTTAGATTTTTGTGTTTTTGGTTGATATGAAATTTATTGATTAGCTTTTTTTTTTGTTTGTTTGCTACATTACTATGTGTACTGTAACTCTACTAACACCTTTAATTAAATAAGAAAATAAAATTATTTACCCATCACAAAAATGAATACTTATTCAAGAATATTAAAAAAACAAAAACAGCAGCTAATTAAGTAGTATTAATCTATATATATATATGCCAAATGAGATTTTTTTCCCCATGGTGATGAATTAAATAATAAATAAAAGATTCTTTATTCTAATCTGTACAATTTTTATGACTTGAGAAGATTAAAAAAAGTTGTAGCCAAGTCTAAGTTAAAAAAACAGATAAAATGAATGGTTATATTGCCTTCACTCAAAAAGGGCTAAAATGATACAACTAATGAAATTATTATTATTTTATAAATGATAACAATAAATAAGTGAAATATGTATTCAATCATGGAAATTATTTTGGAACATTTTTTTTATTGACTAGATCAAGAATTCCCATAGTGGTTGATAATGACCCCCTAGGGTCAATTTGAACTTTTAGGGGTCAGTAGTTTCAATAAAAAAATTTGGGTGTCAACAATAGCAAAAATAAACCCCCCTTACTACTGCTATTTGTTTGGTACTTCAAAATATCTATGATTCCAGTAGGTATCTAATTAAGTAAAATAATTATAAAAAAAAAAAAAAAACACTTTTTTGATAAAAACGCATTACATACCAAACTTGTGAATGAAAAGGTAAAATGTGTCATTAAAAGAGTCACACATAAGAATGCATGAAAATATATGTAGCACAAACATGTCTGTGCATTGTCTTATTGAACTTATCAAAGTAAGTGCGGACATGAAAAAACATTGCTTGCAGTGTGATGGGACAATATTCGATATTCGCAAAATTGATTTGTTTGATGTGACATGTACTTATTTGTGATTTGAATTTTGAATATATTATTTACTGAGGAGCAGTATACAAAAAAATCAGAGGACATAGTTTATTTGTTCGAATTTGAATAAAATGTTCTGTTTCAAATAAGTACATATTTTATTGTTTTTTTAATCACAGTGTCGGTTGAAATTGTTTGTTAATAAATTACAATAATAATATAACTGAACCAAAAAAGAAATGCAGTCGGTATAGCTTGGACTATTGAAAGCTAGGATTTTCCCTTCATTATCAAACAAACATTTACCAATGTGACTCATATGTGAAAACGTCTTTAGCAATGATATTATGAAACCATCATAACTAGCAAATCATTTGAACAGAATTCATCCTGACAAAAAAGATTTGTCATACTTTCAATTACTTAGTGATAAAATTCTGAAGAGAACTATGATAGATAATATGTTTGTTTCATCATTGAAGCAAAATGATGATGGATTAAGGGTATTGTACAACATATCCCTACTCATCGCGAAGTCTGGCAAGTCACACACCATAAGGAGAAACTGATTTTACTGAATGTCATGGAGGTATTGAACACTGTATCTCACAAACCTGAAGAAGCTATTATAAAAAGGATTTCTTTGAACAATAACACAGTTGAAAGTTGTATCGACAAAATGAATCACAATGTGGAAAACTTTGTGTAATCATTTGCCTTTTTCTAGAACTTTAGAAACTGACACCAGAGGTGAATCAATTTTTAATTTAATGGAGCTATTTTTCAGGGAAAAAGCAATTCCATTGATAAATATAATATCTGTTGTGACAGATGGAGCACCAGCTGTGGTTGGTCGTTATTGCAGTTTCCTAAGTTACCTGAAACATGTACCTGAAGTGCTTGCATTCACTGCATAATTCATAGGGCAACATTTAGTAGCCAAGAATCTTAGCAACAATTGCATCAATTACTTCAGTTTGTTATAATAGCTGTGAACAAACTTGAAGCAATACTTTAAACACTAGACTGATTGCTCAATTATGCAAGGAAAGCAATAGATTGCTATTGATTGGTTCTCCATATTGGGGTCTGCTGGCTTTCAAAAGGTTTATATTTGGTGAGATTTTTTGCACTTTTTCAATTCAGTTTTAGAGTTTTTGAAAGATGAGGATTTCAGTTTGAAAGAAAATTTACTTAGGAGTAAAACAGATATTGCTTATTTAATTGACTTATTTAGCAAGTTTAATGATGTTAATTTACAAGTACAGAGACAATTTGAAATCTTATCAAAGCAAAATTGGTCATATCAGCTTTTCTTACCAGATTAATGGTTTTTAAGCAAAATATTGCAAGATCTGAGTTTTTCCAGTTCCCCAACTTATTTAAGATAGGCACAATTCAAGAAGAAACATCTTGTTGTATGTGAACTATTTGAAGGCTCTTCACTTAGATTTTAAAACTAGGTTCGAAGATATTCTATCATTGGAAATACAGACTGGATAATAAACCTATATGCTACTATTGCAGAACCAAATATAATTTTGCAAAATGAGCTGATAACCATCAGCACGAATGGGGATCTCTAAGTACAATTCAAATAAGGTTATCAAAAGTTTTGTCTGCAACAAGATATTCCACTTCTATATCTAGCTCTATGGACTGTCGTACAAAAGTTTGCTGGCCTTTCCATCATCATATCTGATAGAGAGAGGCCTCAGTATAGTTTTAAACCTGGTTCAGAATAGACATCCATTACATATCACTGAACATAGAGATTTGAGAATGCAATTCACTAATTTAAAACCGGACATTGATAAATTGTTGTCAAATCACCAGGTTCACCCATCGTATTAATTTCCAATTTTCCAAGCTAATTTATTTGATATTTTTATTTTTATAATTCTGATTAAAATCTTTCGTTGTTGTAATTTCATTGATGTTTAATTCTGTCTGAATATGTTGATTTTTTTCACTTCGTTTTTATGTTTAATAAAGTGATTTTCAGTATTTGTACTTATTTTGAATTTACATATTTATTTCGTAAATGTCAAAAATTAAAATAAAAAAAAACTCTGCTCGTATTTTTTTGTTTTAATTTTCGTTAGTGCAGATTTCGATATTAAATGTTGCACAAGATAATGCCATATTCCGTAGTCCTTTTATCTTTTTCAATCATTAATCACTAGTGATTAAAATGAAAAGTTTGATATCTATTGAACTATTTAATATCGAGTACTGTACACATTTATTAATTTGATTAAGTAAAGTAAATGGCTAGGGGGTCGACGGTTTTAAGTTTTTGGTAAAGGGGTCTGCAGCCGAAAAAAGTTTGGGAACTTTTGGACTAGATTTTTTTTTTAAAAAAAAAAAAGATAAATCTTAATACTTTTGAGTTTTTTTTTTTCGTAGATGGATCATAATCTTTTGAAATTGATAACGAATAATTGACTTCATTTACTAATTCATTTATAAATTAAATAAATAAATCGTTTCATTTGTTATTGTAGGTTTAATTCTCCTCCCGCCCTTTCTTTCTAGAATCATTTTTGCTTTGCTTTCCTGCATAATGCAGTAGCATGTAATTATTCAATACTTGTAGCTTTTAATTATATTTTAGCTATTATGTTTGTTGGATAACTTTTTTTTAGATAATTCGTAATATACACAAGCGAGAGTAAATAAGCTTTTTATTTCTTGTTTATTTTTAAAAAATGATTCATGTCATTTGTCTTAGTCTGATTATTTGCACTGAGAAGTTATTCCTTACTCTAATGCTCATTTATTATTTTTTTGCTGACTATATTTGTCAGCAAGTTTTTATTTTTAAAAGAATAAATAAATAAAACAACGACAAAACGATAGTTTTGAAGTTTTAACGTGAAGTTAGTAAATTATATTGGTCTTCATGAAGCTTTAGTGAATTACCTCGATTTGTTTATAGGTGAATAAATATTATCATGTGTCTGCAAATAATTTTTCTGTCTACACTGCGCCACATATATTCTCTGATATATATTTAATGTGAGAGTAAACGATGAGTATATATATTATTTATACATCTTAGATAAAGATAAAATGCTTAATTTGGTATTTCTGAACCCTTTTGGCAGGCATTGAGTTAATAAATTAATTAATTTGAAATTGTTAATAAAAAAGTTTAAACATATTAGATTAATTTTAAAATTGCTAACTATAAATCAAACATTACAAAAATAAAAGTAAACATTGCTTTAAAACTGAGCAACAGAAACTTATTGTTAAAAGTTATTGGCGGGGGGGGTAATAAATGTTATTTTTAGACCTATCCGTGCTTAAAGAATGCTATCTTGAAACTATAAATATATGGTTAGAAATAGAATTTTCATTGGCAGAAAAACATCAGGTAATTTAAATGCTTTGAAAATCATTAAAAATTATTACCATAAAAACGTAAATCTTTGCATTAAACTAAACAACAAAAAAGTGACCTAAAAATAACTAATAAAAAAAAATACCAGAAGAAATTCATTTTTAGATTACTTTGCGTTTAAAAATATGTACCTAATTTTATATCTAAAGTGTAAGTGGTATGCTTTTATTATTGTAAAATTTTTTAGTTCAAGCCCATTTTAATGGCATAATGGTAATAATTTCTTAGGATTAAATATATAGATAATCATAGAAGTGAAATCCACACACACCTTCTATACTAGTAATTAAGGTCGTATGTTTTTGCAATCAAAATTTTTTTATAGTTATGTCTATATTTATTTGTCAACTCATTAACTTAAGGCCTTTACATAGTTACCTGAGGAAATTGACTAGCTGTGAGCCTTCTACCTGAAAGAAAAATCCTCTTTACGATCTGATGTTTTTTTACTTTCACTCTTTTCAAATTTATACACAGGTAGGATATGATAGATAAATATGCCAAACAATATATCATGAATCCCTTCTAAATTAATAGTTTAATTAAACTAGGAAATATTCAGCACCTTTGAAAACAATCATTTGTTTTAAATTATTTTATTTGGGGAGGGGGGGTTGTGTAAATAATGTTGGGATAGTTTCACATTTATTTAGTCACTTAATTATGGGCAATTAATTAATGAAGGCTAAAACATAAAGCTCCTACTGAGCATTCTAGCTTTATTAATGAGTGCAAATTCATTTCTTTTAATAATTCTTGGTTGTAATTATTATATCCAATATTTTAATTTAATTTAAAAACGTAATTTCTACAGTGGAGCCACAACGGCTATTATACTTGTTCCAGGCTTACTAGCGGATGGCATAAATTAGCAGATCATATGATTTACAACTTTATTTACTGTACTTAACATGTATAATAGTTTTCAACACATATTAAGACAAAAATGTCACAATGATAACTAACATGTAAGTAGTTTAATATAAGTCAGGCTAGTGTTTTAATTTGTAAATTAATGATGTAATGAAATATTGAAGGAGAGGGGAAGGATTTATATTATTTTTAAAAGTTTAAAAATACTATATATCATTAAAACTTAGATATTGTTAAAAGTATAAATCATAAAATATGTTTGTACAATATCAAAACATAAACAGCAATGCAAAATACTGATTTCCCTTTATGTATATTTTTGTAATGTAATTTTCACTACACCATAGGCTAGGTAGGAACTGGTATTCATTAAGTGGATAACTTCTAGTCTATTGAAAGACTAATAAAAATTATTTATAGGCTTCTCTTTATATTTATCTTTTAAGTAATTATTTAAACATAGAGTTAAAATAATTATGTAATATATATATATTTTGTAGAATAAAGTTGGAGGAAAAGATAAAGTTTTATATATAAAGATAAAAATAATAGAACAACTTTGCTCACTGAACTTGTGACTTAAATAAGAATTTAAGAAATTAGATGTCATAATATATTTTAATTTATGTGTATTTTATAATATAAATTCAAATGTAAAAATCAATTTAAAAATAAGCTAATTGACTAGACAATTATTTGAGTAAAACCAGTGATATGTTTTCCAAATAATATCAATAGCAATTAACCTATTATAAATAAGAATGTTGGCTGAGTTATCATTTATTCAGCTGTTCAAATGATTCAAATGAAACAAATTATTGGAATTGTCATCATGCCAAAAGCTGTGAAGAGAACTTGAGAGTTTCTAGGAAATAATAAATTACCAGCATTTGCCAAGCTGAAAGCAACGTCACTGAATGGATAATTTTACTATAGCAAATTGAATTATAATCATAATGAATTAATCTGTATTTCTAACTGAACTACTTTTCAAATTTATGAATAATATTCTTAAAATTATCAACTAGGGACACTTTATTTTTGAATTATCTTGATTTAGCCACATAACTTTATACTCTAAAACTCCAAATGCCTAAATTACCCACTAACTTATAAATTTGGAAAATAATTGACCTGTCTGAAATGTATTGCTTACAATAAGATGTTGAATACAGAAAAAAGATGTGATACACCATGTTATTAAATGCTAAAGAATCTAGGAGTAACAAAAAATGTTGATAAATAAGAATATCAAGATGATCAATATTAAAAGTAAATGTTAAATTTAAAAGCTCTAACACTCTCTAAAAGTTCATTAACAAATTTTAACTGTTGGTAAGAATTTAAATTTTATAAAATGTATAAATATATATTTTTAAAGGGCTCTATTATTTAAATATATTAACTTTGTATTTTTTTTTTATAACTTTAATATCCATGTATTTTTTTTCTAAATTCAATATTTATCATTTTCTTTACAAGTGTCGATATGAAAGAAACGATGTGAAATATGAATCAAGATTTAGCGCGCACACACACACATATCGTTCCATTGCTATTTGCTAAAATAAATAGCTATTTTGCTTATCATTACTAATGTATATGCATTTTGTCTATAAAGTTAATTTTTAGCATTTTGTTTTTGCCTACTTAAACCAAAAGTGGAATGGAGCACACATATATCTCACCATCACCATCTAACAAAGTAAAACTAATAAAAGATTTAACTAATCTTTTTTTTTTTTCGATTAATTTGTGAGCTGATTGATCTATGTGTCCAGATATTTTATTTACTAATTTAATTTGTGTTAATCAGTATTAGTCAAATTGATTTCATGTCGTATATTAAATATTTATTAAATTCCTGTGTTGAATATAATCTTTATTCTCTAACAGTATAATTTATCTTGGGTTATACATTTTTAATATATTGTGAATATCTTGGTCACCATAATGTGAGAGTTAAACTCTACTGCATTAGACAACCAGGAAATTTAAGTGGTAGGGTTGATATTGGAAAAAGACTGAAATGTGGGGGAGTCAGTCCATCTAAGAAAAGTGATGGTGCCTTCATAAAACAAAGTTATGTTAGAAAGTAAACGTTGTACTTTACTGTTTAATCCTTTATATACATGTATATATAAATATGGTATTCCCAAACATGGGAATTTCTAAACAGTATTGCATGAAAGTGTGGAGACAAAGTTCCAAGTACCCAATATTCTATTATAACAAATGACATAACAATTATATGTCAAAATATTTAGATACACCTAGCCATTGGCATGCACAATATATATAGAATATATTTTTTAAATGAGTATATGTACATCTAATATAACTTAATGTAAAAATTATACTAAATAAACAAATTAAATTTATAAACAAAAATAATTAAAAAAAGAGTAACGAAAATAGCATGTATTTACATATATAAGTATTTGAGTCGATGTGTATTTATTCAACCAAACTCACCCAAAAAAATTAATAAAACTTAGTACATTTTTTGTTATGCCATAAAACAAATTTGTGTTTTTTTAATATATTTGTACTGACAACTAAATACATTTTATGATTTACAGATTTGAAGCCGATAGAAAGACCAACATCGCAATTTATATAAAAGATTTGCTTAGCGTAGGTTTCAGCTACAGATCAGTTGCAAAGAAAATTAAGCAATTTCACAGTAAACTAATAGCTAACCACAAAAATAAGGATAAGCCTCAAATTACACTCCCTTATATTCCCAAAGTATCACAACAGATAATAAAGACTTTAACTGGGGAATTTAAGGTTGGTTTTCGTTCTCCCCCTAATTCTAACAGACTCATTAATAATTCAAAGGATAGAACAGACCCATCTCAAACACCCCAAGTGATCAACAGCATGTCATGTCCACAGGCCAGATGCAAACCATATACTATGGGGAAACTAAGGCACTGTTCACAACAGAGCTGCTCAACACTTGTATACCTATAGAAGAGCAAAAAAGAACAGCGATAACTTTTCAATATTTCTGGAACATGAAAAGCAGACTGTCCATGTGTTCGAACCAGGCAACCCCAGGATTGTATGCCCTGAAACCAACGACTGTAAAAGAAAGATCAAAGAGGCGTACTTTATTGTTTGCGACAACAATTCTATCAATAGACGCAACACGTGTTTTTCCATTTCAAAAAAATGGTCAAACTGATTTGCATTTACATTTGCATATTTGTTATTTAATAACACTACGTAAAGATTTATTACTTTCGTCGGCCATGAATATGAAGGCAAACCTCGAAAGCGCTTGGCCCATTTAATAGTTTTAAGTGAAATTTGTTTTGTTTATTTGGAAGCTTCTTCGTCAGCGAGTAAATCGTTTTTAGGCTAGAATGTACTTCATATTTTTTTTGTGTGTTTCATGAAATTGCTATGCTTATTACCATTACACTTTAAAGCAATTTTAAATGAAATTTTAGTTTTTGAGTAGAAAAAATTTGAAGAATATCTAACATGCTGTAAGATTTGACTTATGGGAGGAAAATGTAAGATTCATAATTTTAGCATTATATTTATTTAATATGCATGCATTTAAAAAGTACAAATGTCATTCATGCAATTTACAAAAGAGTAAATCTTTAAATAAATTTATTAGTTATTTAAAATTTAGCATGTGTTGAAGGTTGGCATATCAATTATGTTAATATCTAAATATGTAAAATGTTGTCATTTGAACAAATGGCAATTATTTATAATGATGCAAAAAAAAAAAACCCCCAACATGACTGATAGATTTATATGTCATAGATCTTCTTTAGAAAAATCATTACAGAAAATAAAATATTTATATATAAAATAATCTACTTTTAAAATTTGCATCTTTCTTATTAATTTATGAATTTTAAAATTTTTGTATATATATATATGTGCATGTTGAAATGTATTATACACTTGCATTTCAATAAACAAAACATATTCTCTTCTAATCAATGTTTATTAATAAAATGTGAGCTATTATATGCTATGTGTTTATATATGAGAGAACTTGGTACAAAATATAACATAGTTCATGGCTCCATTATATTGTATAATTCACTAAAACACATAAAATAGTTATTGCAAAAATAGAATAGTTCCCCCAAACACAGATATTATGATATAATATGTTTTGATAACAAGAAACATATTAAAACTAATCAAGATGAAATCTTAGATAAATGGAAAAACATTTAATATATGTAAATAATATTAAATAAATTCAATATGATTTGACCAGAATAATTTAGAATCCATTAACTCTACTATATTTTTACAGATTTTTTTATTCTCATTTACTTTAGGCTTTCACTTTAATAGTAAACCATTATCAGAATATAATACATTTGACATCATTTGATAGATATTTTTGTTTAGAAATTAAATAAATTTGAAAAAATCACATTTGATTTTTGGAATTATTTTAAAAATTAGATTTTAATCAAAACAAAGTTTCGTCATCAAATTTGAGGTGGAGCAGATTACAAAATGAAGAAAATGTTCCTTGTTTGATGTTTGTTTAAAAAATGTGAATGGATTTTTAATACTTAATAAATCTATCAGTATATGCTTTAAAAGTTATAAATTTTTTTGTAATTTTTATGATATTGCTAAATGTTATAACAAACTGTTTAGTGATTACATTTCTAGACAGTTGTATTTCCCATGACTATAATCTTTATGGTAACATTATTCAAAAGAATTATTTAAAAATAAAAAATTTCCGTAAAAAATAAATGTGTAATATATATTTTTAAATAATTATTATATAATTACTATACAAAAATAATCATAAACTTTCCAAAAAATTTAAGATTTTAGATCATAATATTTTCTCAAAGTAATTTGGCAAAAATTGAGATCACCAAATATATAATAGGCACCCATCATCATGGAGTTTAAGAAACTTTGAAGACCTGCTTATTTGATTACCCTAACATCTTTTGAATTTTTTTGAAATTAAAATAATAGAAAGTATATATATGTGAATTTTAAAGCTGTAAAAAAAAAGATTTGCAAAATATCACAGTAGAGAGTGGAAAATGCAGAATCAATATCTTGATTTCTGGCCCAATAAAACATCATAATGAAAATCAGAAAGATTAATATACCAAGTGAAATATAAGTACAAGTACTATTGCATTGCAAAAAAATAATTATTAGAAATAGTGATGTCAAAAGAATATGGTACAAATTTATAAGAAAAATGGATCATTTTTGTCTTGTTCATATTAACTGATAAACAATTAAAATTTAAATATTTTATAATTAAAAATAATGTAATTAATTGTTTTTTCTTGATAGTTATGTGAAATTTCAGCACAAGCAGTATTGGGTATACCAAACCATAAATCTTATTGTAAATATAATGAAAATATATCCTTTACATAAGTTAAAAATAAAATAAGACTTAGGACAGAATCTTGTGGTACACTATGAATTACTACTAATAATAATATCATAAATATTCATTACTTGCTTCATAGTCTTTATATAAGTTGTGCAAACCAAGTTGCAAAACAACCATGAAAACCACATGGAAATAGATATGTAAGTAACATTTTATGGGATACTGAGTCAAATGCTTTGGTAAATTTAAATATTATCTAGGTATGATATCAAATTGTATACATAATTATAGACAGCATTCAGTATATTTCTATCAGAAACAAATATAAGTCAGACAATTTATTAATTTTAAGCAAAAATTACATCATTTTCTTTTTAACCACTATTTCCCAAAAGTTCATTTTAAAAATAGATATAATAATACAAACTTTCAAACATGTGAGAAATAACTCAGTTCTTAAATCCTTGAATAAGAACCATGGTGAATTTGCATAGGTTTTGACATTTTGGGTGTTATTGTGGTACTATATTTTCTCTACATTATTTAAGCCTATCTATAATCTTATATTGCAATCTGCAGTTTCTTTGTTTATGCAGCTTCAGTTTAAATGCATTAGTTGCAAAAAAATCTGAAGGTATCAGTATTATACAGATCTTTTAGGCAATGATATATATATTTTCATATATCAAATGCATTGACCGGGAAGAGAACCCAGGCCAGCTGCTTGGAAAGCAGCTATGCTAACCACTAGGCTACCAATGCTTGACTAGGCAATGATATTAGCTTATTGCATGATTGAAAACAGCCTATTTGAATGATAATGCCATACAGGATGTGGGCTGAGTATTTTAGCCAAAGCTAAATATTGGGAAATTTGTAATTATCAATAATTTGTTTACAAATTAAAGATTATTTACTCAGTATTTTTGTAAAAGATTTATTTTAAATCAAAAAATGATGTCACCAAAAAAGATTTTTTTTGAAAACATTTATTTTTAAAAAGACAATTCTTAAAAAGTTCATCATGGCATAGTGGAAGTAGTTTCTACTTGCCAAATATAGAATCACCTTAGTCAAACCATAATTATTTTTTAAAATTTTAATAACTATAAATAACAATTTTAATTTTTTTTTGATGATAACTAACCCTAAATGTATCTTACTTTTAATAACACAAAATTAAAATATCTAATATTTTGTTCTAATGTTTTGAATAGGAAAATTTGTCTAATGATTATATAATATTTCATTCTAGTAACTTTTTGAATAGATAAATGTATCCAATGACACCAAGCTCTATTATTGTAGGTAAGAACTCCATTTAAAAAAAAATATCATATATTTAAAATACCAAATATTAAACTTTTAAAATGTATATCACTTAAAAGCTTACATTTGCAATAAATAATGTTAAAATTATCAATATCTTATATAGAAAAAAAAATTAATTGTAAAAATAAAATGTTCAAATATGGAGGAATATTTAACTAAAGGCTCACTAGGTTCCATTCATAATGGGCATGAGTTTTTAACTAAAGGTTAAGGAAAAAAGAGCAGCTATAAAAACATTTATTTATTTTTGGAAAATTTTGATGTTAAGCTATTAAATTCAGTTGAAGAAAACAGTTTTAAATTATTAGTTAAATATGACAGCTGGAATTCAGTAACCCTCATACATAAAAAGCACTTACAAAGACACAAATGAAAATCTTATTTTTAGTACACCATATTATTGGTACATATGAAAAAAAAACTATTAAGGAAATCAGCAATATATTTTTAATTATTTTGAACTTCCAACAAATTAATTACCATTATGTTTTACAACTTTAATTTGACTTTAAAAAATTATTTATTAAAGAATTAATAAATTTCCATTTCAGAGAAATATTTTTATCAGTAAATTTTTTTTGATAATATTGAAATTTTACTTTCTGGATATCAGATTTAACTTCTGTAATTATTTTTTTAAAATGTATTGAATTTTCATTCAAATAGTCTTGCATTGGTGGTCGAGAGGTCAGCGCGACTGCCTTGCACTTTCAGGCAGTTGCCCGGGTTGCGGGTTCGCATCCCGGCCAATGCTATGACCCTTAAAAAAAAAAACATTTTAAATATTTTTTTAATTAGTCTTTTCTATTAAATTATGAGTTATCCATGCTGAGCATCTTCTGATGCTGCTTATCAATTTAAAACATCAAAATTTTAAAAATGCAGAATTAACATCTGATTAGATAATTAAGTTTTTAGTTTATTATGGGATAATATTAATTTATGAATGAATATATATATATATATTGCTTAGTGTTAAATAATTTTAACAATCACAAAATGATCCAAAATAAAATTTTTTAACACAAATCATAATTTAGATACTGAATTCATCTCACAAATATATGATCCAATATTGATTGACAAGAATGAGTTATACATACAATGAATTCAAGTAGGCCCACAGATTATCAAATAAATCTGGGTTCATGTCACTCAGAAGTACTACTGAAATTGAAAGTAAATCAGATAACAATATATCAATTTAAAGCAACAGTAAAAACAAAGTGAAGAGAACTCAAATTAATCAAAATACATTCCATAGAAGGATATGTTGAAATATAATTAAAATTAATACCTATTTTTGTAAAACCATTACATGTCCAGAACATGATTGAGTCTTATGGAGAAAGAATGCTTCATGTCCATCCAGAATATGTAAATACTACTCTTCCCTGGAAACCTCAGATTCAATATTTATTTAAAATTAAAACATCATCACAATTACTTTAATACTTAGTTTATTCAAGTAAAAATATTAAAAGCAGACAGTTTTTTCTTGAGAATAAAACTATATCAGGCTCATTTTTTAATTAAAATACACTGCAATTCAAGCTATTCCTAACATAAATAAACCATTTTATATAAAAGCCACACCTTTGTGTTGTCTTTTTCTTTCTGCTTTCAAATAGAGAACATACATAAATAAATGTCCTACTTTTACAATATTGGATATCAGAGTTTCTGAAATCCTAACTCTTCACTGAGGTGAGCCATTAAGCTCGAAACCAATTGGTCTGGAGATGAGGATTTTCCAATAGAGATTTTGTATTCTTTCTCTGTTGGCACTTATAATTAAAGCTTTTTTGGAGCTAATGGTAAGCTCCATCTAGTAAACATTTTAGCAGTATTGGATATCATTTATTTTATACAATGACTTCTTTTCTATTACTAGTAAATGTTCTTTTTTAAAAAAAAATATTTATATTATTTTATCATTCTACATATATACAATAAATAATTTTGTATTTCATCAATTTTGGCCATATAAAAGTTTGCCTCCACAACCATTATTTTTATCTTGTAAATTATTTTAAATTTATATATATATGCATGGGATTCTGAGTCTTTGAATAAAACAATTATAAAAAATAAAAAAGCACACATACATTTCCAAAATTATCAAGATAAATCAAGTATGTTAACAATAAGCCATTGTAATTATGTTTTTAATTTGAAATATTTATTTCTCTAACTCTTAATGTAAATATTTATATCAAATGTTTAAGACTGATTATTTTTACTTATGATTTATTTTCTGTGATTTATTTTCTGTTCATTATAAACTGATCTGTTTTCTTTAATTACGTTTTTTATATATAAATAATTGATTAACTAAATACTATATATATACAACTTTTTATTTTTTTCAGTTTGGAATAATTTTTGATGCAGGATCTACAAAAACAGATATGTTTGTTTATCAGTGGGATGGTGCAAAGCTCAACAATACAGGAGTTGTAAAGCAAGTAGCTTTACAAAGGTGTTCAGGTAAGCATATATTGAAATAGAAAAATACACATGCCTACATACTGCAGGTCTGCATTGTTATTTGAAAAAATAAATCACAAACAAAAAAGTGAGGATGATTTTTATTCATTATATAGATTTTATTATTTTGTAATCTAACTATAAGCATCAGAATTCATTAGAGTTTATAATGAGCTCTAAAAGAGAGCTGCCAAATGAATCGTGCTAAGGAATAGTAAACAAAGATTTAAGGCCACTGTAATGACCAAGTGTTATTTTTTAATCATAATAATCTACTGCATAGTCAATAAACTTGCCTTTGGTTAGAAACTTGACATACATAAAGGTGAAGAAAAAAAGTTTTAATTAGAAGGCTATCTAACATCATATGACCACCATCTCTTATGCTTGTGTATAACTGTTGTTAAAACAGGAAAAACTCACTATACATATTGCCACACACAGCAAGCTAGAGTAATCAATGGATGCCAGAAGGCTTGTGCATAAAATTCCCATCCAATATCCCCAGACTAGTTTCTGGCTTGTGGCCTTCATCAGTGGCTTACAACCAATCCTGCCTAATAGGATATTGGTGGCTATGGTTATTAAAGAACCAAAGACACCAAAATGTATGGGTATTGAACTGGGTTCAGACCCATATGACTTATATAAGCTAATGGGCTTGGATTGAGAACATTAAGGTGTTTCAGTTTAAGACTCATAGTTTTGTAGTTAAATGGAGATAAAAGGTGGTTGCTGGAGGGTTAAATTAGATCCTAAGATCTAGGTGCAGTGCTCTCAGATCCAAGGCTCCTCACTGATGAAGGCCACAAGCCAGAAACTAGCCTGCGGATATTGGATGAGTAGGCACTAGATGGGGATTTTATGCACAAGCCTTCTGGCATCCATTGATTACTCTAGCTTGCTGTGTGTGGCAATACGTATAGTGAGTTTTGCCTGTTTTAATTAGAAGGCTATCTGTAGGATAAGTAAATTAATGGGTTCAATTTAATTAGCTGTTATAATTACAGATTAATTTATCATGTAGATTAAATGAAGAATCTTGGTAATGAATTGATTAGTTGCTGAATTGTTTATATTGTTTTCATTTAATTGCTATAATCGTTTTGATTAAATTAATTTTCAACAACTTATATATATATTTGATTTTTGTATGCATAATTTTTATATATGAACAATTAATTGTTTTATTATTATTAATTAAAATATTGAAATGTACAGTTTCTAAAGAACTCTTATTATAGATTAAATTTGTTTTAATAATTAAACAGAAATTGTTTTGTTTGTTATTATAAAATTATAATTAACATTTCTTATTTTGGCTTCACTAGACTTAAATATTCGTATATGTTTTGAAATGGCTCATATTTTCTTAGCAAAAATGTTTTCAAATGTTAATCTTAAATATTTATTGATTGGTTTTATTTTATTACATCGTGCATGTATGTCTATTTTTATTATTAAGATTCCTATTTTAGATTGTATGTTCTTTTTAAAAGAAATTAAGAATATCGATTTTTTTTTTTTTTAAATAAATAAATTTATTTAAGGTTATGTAAAATAATTGCGTTATAAATTAAGATAACTTACGATAAAGGATGTTAAAAATATGTAACAAATTGTTTTATTTTTATTTTATTTATCGAGTTAAATTGTAAATATTTGTTATTTCTTTCTTTCAGTGTAATTCTATTAGTAGAAAGTGATTTTTATTTTTAACGATTTGTAACCATCTTTTGTTTGCTCATTTCATTTTTATTTTTTTTAATGTACTTTAGATATATAAGATGAAAATAAAAACATAAACGATTTACATTTAAAATCTTTGTTGAAAGTAAAAAAAAAAAAAAAATATTGATTTAAAAAATAATTATTTTTCTGCTTCAAGAATTTTTGATTTAAATTTGTTTTTATTAATTTAAAAATAATTAAGAAGAATTTGCCTTTATTTGTTATTATAAAATTCTGATTAATATTGCTATTTAATATTTAACTGCACTCATATAACTCAATATTCAGGAAAGAGTTTAAGTAGTAAAAAAAATCAGAAATATGTGATTAAAAAACGTTATATATACATGTAAACATACGGGAGTTTAGATACCACTAAAACGTGCATTACTTTGCACCAGCAGATAGAGATCTTTCAAAAAAATATTAATACATATCAGGAGGGTGCTTATCCTATATAATTGAAAAAGAGCATGAATTCGGAACACCATATTAGATTTTTAAAAAAAAAAAATTGGGACTATGATCTATTTAAATCTATTTTTATATATAGGCATATTGTGGTTTCTCCATATCCATGACATTTATTTCCTTCCCTTGTTATGGATTCCAAAATTCATGGGGGATAGTAATTGTATAAAAAAAGTTGCATTTTTAATACATATCTAAAATGTGTATATATTTATGCATCAAATATGTATGCATATAGAGAGAGTCCCAAAAAAGTATATGCAAAAATATATACACATTTTAAGAGATGTTATGTGTATTGCTTTTTGAAATTGAATTATGATAGCAATGTTAGTATGACTTTCATTCATAGCATGACATTAAGCAAATGAATTCTAACATCACTGTGTGACAGGCAGGACAGTCAAATAAAATGGTGAAAATATAGTTGACATTTGAGGAATGCAAAACCAGTAGTATTTGAAATTTTAGGATATTTAAAAGTACAATAGTAATGGAAATGTGAGTATTGAACAGAATTTTCAACATGTTTAACAATTGCACACATTCATTATAAGTTTGAGGTGTGTGGGACTGTTCGTAATGCACACAAGAAAGATCCAGGAAGCCTTACAAAGAAATAAGTCACAGAACAGTTAACTTTTTTCCCACAGAAGTCTATCAAACAATATGCACCTGAAACATGAATTAGCTAAACAAGCCTACAATGCATTTTTAAAGCAGCAAAATAGGAAATTTTTATCCCAAAATTATTCCATGCACTAAAGTGAAGATAACTTAGAGTGAGTTCTCCAACATTGTTTTTGATTTTTATCTATGGGGATCTTAAAGGATGTGATAGAAAAGCTACATTGATGGTACTTTAGGAAGAAATTGAAATGACATACACAATGATATATGTGGACACTTTGATCGTCATTCCTCAATCCATAGTTTACCATAATCAGTAGTATATTGACAACCATTTTGATTACCTCTTGTAATTGCAGAAGTCAAACATGACTTGTATTCATCTTTTGTTATCACTATATATAGAATATTACAATTTTAATTTTTTTTTTCATTTCTTAAAATGGGTATTCTCTGTATTTATATAAAATTGTATGAATTATATATTTCAACTTTATAAACATGCAGTAATTCTTAAATTTATAACTATTAATATGTACTAATATTTCTGAAATAATAGTTTTCATATGCATGTATTGTATGAATGTTTTCCAAGTTAAACTTTCTAGAGTTTTTAAATAAATTTGCAAGTAATGCTCTCTCCTATAAATCTACTAGTTATATGAAAAATGAATCTGTTTTCTATGTGGTTAGTAGATTGGTACAAAAGAGTGTTTTTTGAAGCTTTTTAAAATAACTGTAGAAAACCTTACTTACATAAAGATTTCTGTATAAACTCATACATTTAAAAACAAAATTAAAGAAAAGACAAGTGTTAATGTAGTAACTGTCCAATTTTTGACCAGTGCAGTAATTAATTCAGCTGAAATTACTGACAAAAGAATAATAATCTTTTAATTTTTAAAAGCACTTTTTTATTTAAAAAATTAATTGACTATAAAGAAAGTTACTTAAAAAAAGAAGGAAAAAATGTTTTAGAATCAGAATTTGTTTTAAGACTTTTTACTAGAAATAGAGTTCTCAGATACATGTTATTCAAGTTTAACTCTTTATAGGTCGCTATTTTTAATCAGCACATTTCAATGAAAGGAAATTATTTTATCTGTTATTTTCTTTTTTTTTTTAAAAAAAATAAATAAATATACCTTTTAAAAATAATCATGTTCAACGTGTTTGTCAAATTTAGTATAGATTCTAAGAAAAGTGATATTTCATTTAACAAGAAAAATACAGATAAAAAATATTTCATACATCATACAAAAATAATTCAATTCTATAAAACTTGAAAATAACTTCTTTTCAATTTTATTCAATTTTTTTTTTTTTTCAGAAAATGACCTATTGGTTCTAAAGTCTTATGTACAGAATTTTAAATGCTTATGTTATCAATGAAATTTATGTCTATTTGAATTTTCAACATATTTTAAATAGTTTTAAAAGATTTTCATAATAAGATGATAAATGATCTATTATTGCTTTTTGCTTATGATTATTTTTTATTACTAATTTTTTATTTTAATTTGATAATTACTGAAATTGATAATTATATATGATTCGGTTCAGTATGATTGTAGGCTCAGAGATAAAATTTAGTTGAATAAAATAAGTAAAAAAAAAAATCTCTGTTCAGTCATTTCAATCATACTCAATCCCCAGATATCACAATTTCTTAAGAAACTAACTATATGATTATTTATTTTATTTAATTAAGAACTTCTAGTGTATAGACATTTTTAAGTCAGCCATATGACAAACATTCATTTTTGAGAAAAATCAGATCAAAATATACTTGTCTACATCCTGCGTGAATACTTATGAATTTTTATTTTCATCTCTATTCAATTCTTAAAAGTATCAAACAATTCAATACTTAAAAGTAATGAAGGTTTGACATTACAGTTTAAAAATTTTGCCCCAAAACAAGTGGTAACAGGAAAACTATAATACTAAAATTTTTGGGCACTTTTTATGTCAGCCATCATCAAATATATGCAAAAGGATTAGAGTTGGCATAGAATAATTCTATGAAAAGGTTGAATTATTAAAAAATCAAAATCACTTTATCCATATCTGTATGAATAGAAATCAGTGATTATCAGTTATAATATTATATATAAAAGCAAAAAATTTACAATTTTACTCTTTTCTTTTTTTTTTACCTTCTGAAAATAAATGCCAGAAAAACTATGAAGGCTAAATATGATGCCACTTTTGCATCCTGCCTACATATACAAAGAATACGTTTTTCTTTAATTGTTATTTTTTTTAAAACAATTTTCGCAAATAAATTGTTTAATTTTATTTGAAGCAACATTAGTTTTTTTTTTTCCATATGTCAAATGCGTTGACCGGGGAAGCGAAGGCAGTTATGCTAACCACTAGGTTATCAATACTTGACACTAATTTTAACCAAACATAGTCAATATATTTAATTTTTATTTAATGAATAATCTTTTTAATTAAAGCACTAATTACGGTAAATGCTTTCTTAAACATTTTTTCTTTATTATATATTTTTGAAATCTTCAATATTTGTTAATACTAAAAATTGAAGAGCCACGGGCGTTGAAATTATTGTATTCCACCTTTATAAGTTAACAATGAAAAGAATCTAGCTGAGTGAGATTCACAGTCCATCTTTGCTAAAAGTTTTTTTTTTTTTTTTTTGCAATATTATTTAAAATAAACTTCCTGGTAATTCTTTTTAAATTAAAATTCATAACTGGATCTTTTCTTCTTTTTTTTTTTTAAGAAAAGTAATTTAAAGCATTTTCAAGTTTACTTAAAAAATTTAAGGCTTTTTTTTTTGTTGTTTTTGTCAGCTTGACCACAATTTTTATTTCATAAGTTATCAGCTGATTGATTTCTGACAGTTGATCATTTGTTAGCGGTAAAAAATGTGATTCCAACGAGTTTTGAACATTACTATTATTCATTTCATAAAATCCTGTCCTTTTTGTGAAAGTTACAGTTTTGATATTCATAATATATATATTTCTTTCTTCCAAGGATTAGCTGAAAAGTTTAGCACGATCAAAACTATCAAACTCCTTTATAAAAATCTTAAACAGATTTCATTATTTATGTTTGATTCATTTTTTATTTTTTTTTTAAAGAAAGATTTTCTAAATATTAATCATTATTGATCTGTGTGATGTATGGTAGATGTATTTATAGTTTCATCATGTAATTGAATTGTAAAAAGTTTTTTAGAAAATCGAAAACTATGTATTAGTGTAAACAAAATATTTTGAGTAGTATTATTTTTTTCTCTTCTTCAGATGTTAACTGGACTGACCAAAAATAGCTAACATGGGAACTGCTTTTAGTTTATCAATACTGAATTTAAAATGATGCTCTAATTGGTTAAGCTATCCTCTCAAAAATAATGATAAAATTAATGAATGTTTTTTAAACATGGATACACTAGATTGATTCAATGGGGTTAATTGTCATTATCATGTGAGAATTTACTATACATTTTCTTTAAGTCTTTTTTTTATTTATCTTTATCCAACATGTTTTCTCAGCTGAATATCTGTTCATTGGTATATGCATGTCCTTTTATATTGGATACTTCAATTTTTTTCTTTCTAATCATTATTTTGTGTTTTTTTATTCATTTTTTAATGGGGTGGCTAGTTTCTCTGATGTATATTCTTTCACATTCATATGATATTTTATAGACGTGTTTTTTTATTTTTCAACATTTCAAATTTAGAGTTTGTAAAGGTTAGGATTTCTCACAGGTTTGCTGTGGCTTTGGAATGTAGTTCTAATATTATATTGATTGCCTATATAATGCCAGAAAAGCTTTCCAAAACCATGGCACAGTGTGAAGAATTCTAATATTTATTAAATCTAAACTTGAAATGCTGAAAAATAAGAACTGCATCTATGAAATATCATGATAATGTGGAAGAACATACATTGGTATAACTAGCTATCCCATCAAAAAAGTAAATAAAAGAGTGTAAAATAATGATTAAAAATATAGAATTATCTAAAATAGAAGACTGTGCATATATCAATAAACATATTTTCACTTGAGAAAGCAAAAGAATGTTAAACAGAGAGAGAAAGTTAAATTTAAAAAAAATTAAATAATGTTAATGATAAATAACCCCCAAAATTAATCTAACATTGTAATCCAGATTTGAAAACCATTCATTGTTTTTGTCTTTAAAAAGAAAGAAAAATTGAGAAATCAGAATCTTCAGGTAAGTATTTGGAATAGTCTAATTGGTTAGAGCTTTAACTTAATATAGTATTCACAAATTTAAATGTGATTGATTTAATTCCTGCGGCATCTGTCTCTGGATAAATCTATAGCATCTGTAGAAGAGAGGACAAAATGTCATGTTCAATATTAATGTGCATGTTTTTAAGAGTTAAACGTATTTAGAAAAGTATAAATAAAGTTTGATTTTTTTCCTAATACCATTAACAATTTAACTAGATGATGAAAATAGTTTAGCACATAACTACAAATAAAATGCCATAAACAGTCAGATAATCATGACATGTGTAGTATGAGGTGGTAGAGTGTAATATTATTACATAAGCTATTATTATCTACAGTGATTTTAATATAAGATCTAAACTTTGTCTTGTTTCCACTTTTAGCCAAATTTTTTTGGACTATTTATTTTGTTAACTTTTTAAATATTTGGTAAAAAAAAAGATTTGACAATATTTTTCAATGCTTGAATATATTTGCTTCTATAAACTAATAATGATTTCATTTTTATGTTAGCATGTGCATCATCAGAAGAATTAGTAGTCTTTCTAAGCATTAAAACTGGGGGCATTCTTTAATGCTGAAATTCTATAATAGCATTTTTTTAAAAATCCAGTTCCATTTTATCAATGCAAAAAATTTATTTTGAAATTTAACTTCTCTCAACATTCAGACATTTCAGTTCATATCAATAACCTTTCATTATGTTTATACATGAACTAGCATTTTTTCTAAGAATTTTTATTTTAAATCCATAAAACTTCTGAAAGTGTTGAAATAATTTTATTGGATATGCAAATTTTTATTTTCTGCCTCATAATAAAGATTAAAATCAATGTAAAAGCAGAAACAAACATATAAAAAAGTCATTTACTCTTGATATTTTTGCTTTGAAATTGGTTTTTCATATTGGTTATCAGCTTTTCAGAAAAGCTTTGAAATGTCACCTGCCTTCATATTCTAGCATTTTTATTATTTTACAATTTTATAGCTTTTTCATCATTTCATTTTTTCCCCCTTATTTTTAGTCAGTCTTTTTTTAGCATTTCAGAAAGACTTTGAATCATTGAGTACATTGTGTCTTGTAAGTCACACAATGGTGTTCAACATGGTATTTTCATTCAGTGTCAGGTTCACTACTTTTTTGTTTGTAAAAAAATTGTTATTCTTAAAAAAAATGATTTGTTTTTAAACTCAGATTTTTAGGCTTATAGCCAAAATTATTATAAATATGCAGCAGAATAATTTTAAAAATTCACTCCTAAAAGTGCATTTATATAAGTTTATTACTTGCCATTTGAATATTTGTCATATATATTTGCATTTGTTGTGTAAATTTTAATTTAATGAAGAACAATTGTACAATTTTTTTTGCTGTATACATCTTTGTTGTCACAGACTTCACTCTAACTTTGAGTAATATAGATATAACACCATGAATTCTGTATTCATGGTTTCCTAGCATTTTCAGTTTATTAATTTGAAATGGAAATGGGGAGTTAGATAATGTAATAAAATATTAGTGTATATTTATATTTGAATAGCTTTCTTGCTTGCTCAAGAGTTTATAAGAAGTTTGAGCACTGGAAATGTCAGACTGGAAACAATTCTAGGATCATGCATTTTGGCATCTGACACTACCGCTGTGCTAAACTACGCAGGATAAAAAAATATTATTTACCTTATTATAAATGTTTAGTATTTTCACAGTCACATGTGCTTTTAATTACTATTAGATACATTTGTTTAAATCTTTATATATATATATATATTGGTACATTTTTATAATAGTGGGAAAAGTAAATAGTTAATCATTTAGATATTTTTTTTCATATTATTAAATATAAATTAACTATATGTTACCTATTAAGATTAATATTTATCTGATATTTCATTTATGTTATCCATATTAACTAATTTTTATATTGGTACCAAGCATTTATAGCAATCAAAAGTAAACATTTTCTAATTTATTTTTTTTAAATGTGAAGTGCATGTTGTTTATTTAGTAATTTGTTATTGTTGATTTCAGTAATGTTTTGTTTGGTTTAATACTTAAAGTTTCTTATTTTTACTATAGTAAATACTTTTTAAAAAATTAGTGATTAATGCTTTCAGCTTTTGGTTTTCTAGGAAAATAAGAAAATCATGTATTAAGTTTGAACAATTATCAGAATGAGATAGTCACAATAGAAATGCGACCATCAAGAAAATTAGTCTTATTAATTTACTGATATTTTGTGAACAGTGTTTTTAAATTTTTATTTTAAAATGTGCATCAGTGGAACCATGATATCTGCTATATTTTGTGCCAAGCCCTCTCTCACACATCACTTATAATAACTTGTTTTGTTGATTACCTTTGATTAGAAGAGAATGTGTATTGTTTATTGAACTGCAAGTGCATGGTACTTTTCAACATGCACATGCATATGTAACACATAATATAAACAAATTTTTTTAAAAATAATAATATAGTTATTAATAATAAATTGAAGGGGGCACTTTTATATATATTTTACTGAATGTGTCTTCACTCATTTAATCAATGAAAAAATAAAAATAAGGGGAGAAAAAAATATTTTTAATTTTTAAATAAAGCGAATAGCGAAATGTCTGGCTTTTATCTTTTTTTTCAATAGTTTTTTTTTTCTCTCAATGAAATATAATAGTAGTCTTATTATCAAGAAACTATGAGCTCTCTAATTGTTTTGATGTTTGTAAGTCAGTATCAATTTTAAGTATGTTCTAAAATTTTGAAAAACTTTTGGCATTACACTTAGAAAACATTTTATTACTCAAAATTCTGCACATCAAATACAAAAAGAATTATAAGGGAATAATAAAATGTATGTGCTTTCACATAAACTAAAGAAATTTTATTATTAAACATGATTGTGTGTGGTGCTCTGAAACAGAAAAACATTAATTTTATTTTTTGTTTTTTAAGTGTGATAGAATCTGGTGCTCAGAAATGGAAAATAATTGTAAAATGTATTAAATTTACAAATTTTAACGTCTTTTTTATTTATTTGTTTGTTTGTTTATATAATTATTGTGTATTTTGACGAAGCATAATTTGGGGTTTTCTACATATTATATAGTCATTTTTGTGCATATTTATTATTTGTATATGTGTGTTTATTCAGGATTACATTTTATTTATTTATTTTTTTAATAAATTAGTTTTGTATACATTACGTAGTCATTTTGTGTGTTTATTCAGAATTACATTTAAATTTTTCTTTTTTTAGTAAATTAGAATTAATGATAAAATTTGATGTATTGGAAATATGAAGAGTTTCTCTCCCTTATAAATTTATCTGAATTAAAGAAATGCCAAAATATCAGTTTGTAGATTAGTATATTGGGACTGTAACACTTTGTTTCATATAATTAATTTAATTTAATTTAATGTAAATAATACATACAATATATATATACTAAGAAAAGCTTGTTTAATACTTTAAAATAAAAATGTTAAATATATCATCAATATAGTATTTTAAGCATACTTTCAACTAACTGGTAGTCATACTCCATAGCTATAGTTATCCAAGAGGATTGTAAGATTGTAGGTTGATATATTTAACATTTTTATTTTAAAGTATTGTATTAAGGAAGTTTTTCTCAGTTTACATGTTATATATATTGAATTATATTTTTTCGAAAAAAGTTTAAAAAGATTGGAATTACATAATTAATTTAAATAATCAGCCTATTTTGTATATATACACACACTATAAAACAGTATGTGTGAAAGTACTTTTTAAAGAAAATGATGCATATTTATGATGTTTATGATAAATAAAATTACTTCCAGTGTAGTGTAATGCAATGATAAATTGTCATCCTGAGAACTGAAGTTCAACTTATTGCTTCTGATGCTTAAACATCAGATCGTCTTTCAAGCAGTTAACTATTAAATTGTTATTATCTTCATCATCACTTGTGAAGTTAAGCTACCATATTACATCTAATGTAAGACACACTTTTTTCCAAATTTTGGACCCACAAAAGAGGGGTATGTCTTAAATTGGAAACAAAAATTTTTGACATCTTATTTTTGTGGATCTTTGCTTTATGCTATATATATGCTCTTGGTATTATGATCATTACTTGTGTAGAATAGCGTGTTAATTCTATTTTAATCAATATTTTTGGATTACTTTTGTAAATGACTTTAATTCTCTCTCAAACTTTTAACATTATTTTGCCAATTTTATCAAGAAAACTATCAAATAACCTTTAAACTTTTTTTACAACTAACAAATCAATATAACAATGAAATAAGAGCCTGATTTCCAAGGCATTGATTATTTTTTTTTTGTTCTCTACACAAGAGAACACCTGTCAAAATTTTGATAGTTTCAGTATCTTTGTTTTGATTTCCAAAATAAAAATTTATGTTTTAGATTCTTTATTAATAATTTTTTTCAGGAAATATTTGTAAAAATATAAATTGTTTTAGAAGGATGATTCAGATTTTAGTAGAAAAGTGTACTTTTACATAAAAACAAATTCACAAAGAAATTATAGTATTCACCTGCAATTTAAATGGCCTGAAGATGATGTGCTCAGGTGAAATAGTGAAGATGAGAATTCAGGTTTTGAAAGTGAAGTAAAAAGTGAAAGTACTATATATCTGAAGAAGATTCATTATAAATTAGGTGAGCTTATAGTATTTATATTAGTTTCTATTTAAGTATATTTATGCATCTTAAACGGGGGAGGGGTAAAAAATTCCAACTTTTTGGGCTTAAAGTCTTATTTCATTGTAAATTCGGGGGCATCTTATATTGAAAATAATAGGATAATTTTTTTATAATATGCTTATTACATTCCATTATAAAAATCAATATGATAGAGTTTATATATAAAAATAAATAAATAAATAGAGGAATTAGAAGTAGAATATTCTTCTAAACAATATTGTGCTCTTAAAAAAGGCACATATATTTAATAAAAAAGATTCTTAAAGTGTTTATGAAACCAGTTTAATAAAATAATTTTTAGAACCAAAGAGAAAGTACCCTTTATACCAAAAGAAGTTGTTAATAGAAACTGACAAAAAAAAAATTTTTTTTATAACTATTTTTTTTTAAAAAAATTAAGAAAAAGAAAATTAAAAAGTAATTAGAAATTTATGCTTAAACTTTAACTTTTTTTAAAAAAAATTTAAATTATTGAATTAATCAAAAATTCTAAAAAAGATTTGACTTTTTCTTTTGAAATTAAAGCAGAAATTACTGTAAACTGCCAGTGAGTTTTATATATACTAATATAAATTGATCAATAAACATAAAAGTACAGAATGAGCCCAACTGTTCTTTAGCTCAGATCAATAAATTGAAAATTTAAATGTGATCCTAGCTAAAGTGCAGGTGGTTTCATTCCATCCTTTTTAATTTTTTGATGGATTTGTATTAGTTGATATATAACTTGCTGGGGTTTTACAGTAGCTTCTGCCATAATTTTATTCACATTTGAGCTGTCATTATTAATATTTGCTTCTATTAACTGGTTTCATTTAATATTCAGGGATTAATAAAAATGAAGCATGTCCTTTCACTCTGATTATTTATGGAGATTTCAGAATAGTTCATAGTTTTATTGAGATTGCATTAATATATATATATATATATAATGCCTCTGAGGCATTGTAATACATCAATAGATTGAATGCTTATATAGCTAAAGAACAAATGGTCTTACTCATTCTACACTTTTTCATTTATTGATGGATTTGTATTAATTGTTTGCATGATTTGACGTGGCAGTAGAGCATACGACTTGGGATTGGGAGGTTCTGGTACTCGCAGATCTGGCATTTGAACTTCCTATGAACTCCTGAGTAATATAGTTTTTAGTCTTTTTCTTTTTTTGTATATATAGTTTGCTGGGGATCTACGTGACTTCTGCTTTAACTTCATCTATATTTGAGCTATCACTATGTCTACTGAATTTTTTTTTTTTAAATTTTTATTTTTTTGAATTACAATTTTATACTCCAAAATTGACTGTTATGTGGAAAATTATTCTAATGGACTATTTGATTTCCATATTAGTGTATACATGTTTTATAAACAAAATATGATTGTTTAGCTTTATAAAATAATAATAATATTTTGTTTCCAAAAATAGTTATCAAGATAAATAAAATAATTAAAATAATAATGCATTTGATCTTTGAAATCATGTAAAAATAGTAATGCTACAATTGTCATTAATTTTTATGTGTTAAAACTAATATAGTTGTCAAGCGTTGGTGGACGAGCGGTCAGCACAGCTGCCTTACAAGCAGTTGTCCCAGGTTAGCGGGTTCGCTTCCCGGCCGATGCTATGACACATGAAAAAAAAAAAGAACTAGATAGTTGAGCTTTAAACAAATTTATATTTTAAAAACAACAATTATAATAATTATGATGTGAATAATGTGTATTGGAATAAATGTAAAAATATTCATTTTGTTGTGTGTATTTGTTTTATATATATATAAAATAAACATTTAAAATATTTAATATATCATTTATCTATTTATTTTTTTTGTTTTGTGGTATAGAAGATATAATAATATGTATAAGTATTTTAAATATTCAGTGAATGTTTAATAAACATACATTTCTGTCAGTTTATCAGTCTATTTTAAATTTTATTATTATTTAAATATAAATTTATATTATTTTATTTTATCTTTTCATGAAAATCCAATTTAATTTAAATAATAAAATTTAATTGTCTGCAAGTAAGCATACTGAGATAAGTTTGTTAGATCAATTGATTATTGCCAATTTTGCATAAACTCCTAGAACTTTTCTTCCACATGGTGATAATTAAAGAATTATTTAGCAGGAACATCTTTTTATTAACAAACAAGGAATATTTTTCATAAATATAATGAATTTTTATGAAATAAGTTACTTTGTAACATTTGGAAAGTCCTTTGGGAAAAGACATTTCATCTACTATTTAAATAAAATGTTCTTGGAGAATCTATCCAAAAGGGAACAAGAAATAATATACTTGAATAATATAATAAAAGTAATTTATGATCTTTATATTTTTTAAAAAATCAGTAATAATGAGGTTTTTTTTAAAAATTCAAAATATATCTATCTGATAAATTATTCTGTTAAATTAATTTATACATTGGCAAACAAGCATTTATGTATGAATATTTATTGAAATATTGAAATGTTATAATGTAATTACATTTATGTGTTTGTTTTCAATATGTTTTTTTTTTTGTTATTTAAACCATATTTTATTCAAAATGCAAAAATAGAAAATGTATAATACGAAAAGTTATTTTAAAAAAGGAGAGAATGTTATAGTATCAGTTAAATTCTTTTTTAAAAGATTTAAAGAATTTATGATTGAAATATATACAGTCATGTGAAATAATATTTTGTATCATTGTTCATAAAGATATTAATCTAGAATAAATATATGTTGGTATACAAATATTACCTTAACATTTATAATTAAAAATATATATACTTAATGCAAAATGGACAAAAATACATTTCTCTATTTGGATGACTATTGTTTCTATTAATTCTAATGTAGGTACATTTTGTTATAATAAATATCGTACTTTCGCTCATTTATCTTGCGTTGTGTGTGTGTGTGTGTGTGTGTGGAAAAAGGGATGTGCATTAATGTGTAATACTGAAACTTTCTTTATAGTATCCTTCTTTTCTTTTTATTACTAATTAATACTGTTATTTATAGATTTTTATTTTTTTATTTTTTTTTAAATCTGAAATTTTTACTGAAAAAATTGGAATGCATTATATATATAGGAGCTATATATACATCAAAATATGGTATATTAGAATAAACTATATTACTATTGCATTAAATTATAGCTTGAAAGCTGTTTTTTTTTTGGCTATGTATACAGTATTTGTTAAGAGAGAAGAGATTAGAAGTAAAGAAGTTTCTTTTTACTGTTATTTATTATGAAAGTCATCTTTGGAGGAAATAATTTCTCCAGAGATTGATTTAATATTTTAGTCATGATAATAATGATAGAAATTAACTTTATATATATTCTTGCTGTCAAATGGAATATTTATATTCTTGATAAATGATTAATATATATTTCAAGTTAAATATGAATGTATTGTAAGTGAGCTAATCGTATTATGCATGAATATTGGGAACATATGAGATGTTTGGATTATAATAATATAATGAGTGAAAAATTAATAAATGTATAATATTCTACCTTCATATCTATCATACAATGAGTATTAGTGTGTCAGAAAAGAGTAACTTCTATTATATGTGACTTCATGTACTTGTTATTAAATAATTTCTTCATTTATGATTTAATTTATACATTTGGTTCTAAAAGCATTAATATTGATAATTTAAAATAAAATGATGTATAAAAATAAGAATAGTATTATCATAAAGAAATGTTATAATTGAATATTGAAATATAAAGTTTTAGTTATTGTTTAATGTTGATATATATATATAATAAAGAAATGTGTTATATTAAACAAAGATTTAATCTTTATTTTTAATCTTCATAATCTCAAGCTTTTTCACTACTTACTCATGGGCATATAAACATACTAAATTGTGTTATACAGACTTATTTCAAGTTATAGAATTATTAATTAATGAATTTATATGGATATGAATTCATAAATAGTTTATTGATAAGATTTATAGATGTTCGAATATTATTTTGTCTTTTTTAAAAGTAGAATGCAAAAATAAATTGTCTAAGATACAATGATATAGACATGAGAGCTTATATCTCTAACTATATATAATTTAATTTTCAAATGTGGAAATATGTTACAAAAGTACATAAATTTAAATATACCAAACCATAATATTTTATGACAGCCGAAGTAGAATTGTATATATATATTAAGTGGCAGTCTTTAAATAGTTATTAAATTCAGATTTTTTTTCTTTCTAATTTACCATTATAATATATATATAGGTCTGTACACTTCATATGCATACAAACACCAAACTTATTTTTATGCAAGATTTATATATAATTTTAATGAAGAAATTGATTACATTTACTTTATACTGACAATATTTGTTCCTAAACTTTGTATTAGATACTGAAATTCATACAAAGTAAATTATTTTATAATATGCATTTTTAACCTATGTGTCTGTATCTATATATACTTTACATATAGATATAGATAGGTGTACATACTTTATATGTAGTTTATTAATGGAACAATTAAGTTTGAATACATTACTACAATAATTTACAAGTCAGACTCCCAAAGAATCAATCATATGTGCTGCTTTGATTTTCTATAAATTTTACTATCATGTGTTATGTTATTCATAGAGGAAAACTCTCCATACAGTAGGACCACTCAGTTCAAGCCAGAATAATCAATGTATGCAGGAAGATTAGTGCATAAAATCCCTATCTAGTGCTTACTCATTCAATATCCCCAGACTAGTTTCTACCTTGTGGATTTCATCAGTGAGGAGCCTTGGATCTGAGAGCACTGCATCTAGATCTTAGGATCTAATGCAACCGTCCAGCAGCCACTTTTTAATTTTTTAGTTAACTATACAGCTTTGAATCCAAAATGAAAACATAATAATGTTTTCAAGCTAAGCTCATTAGTTTGAATAGTTGTATAAATCTGAACTCAATTCAGCATCCATACTTTTTGGTGTCTGGTTCTTTAGTAACCACAGTCACCATAATCCTATTGGGAAGGATTGGTAAAACACACATGATCACTTTTCTTTATGCTTAAATAAGCTGTTTTTCTCAGACGCAAAACTCTCCATACAGTAGTGCCATTCAGTGCATCCATTGATTACTACGGCTTGCACTGAGTGGCACTGTTATATAGAGAGTTTTGCCTCTGTGAAAAACAGCTTGCGTAAGCATAAAGAATGGTGTTCATGTGATGTTATGTTATCTCTAAAATTTCTATAATTTTTTTGATATGTTTTAATTATTAGAGCCTTCTTCCCCTCCCCCTCCATTTGTAATTCGTTTTTATCATCATTGTTTATTTAAAGAGAGTTCTCTTTTATTTTTACTTTTATTTATTTATTTTGCCAATGAAAAATATCATACAAGCAGAACAATGTACCAGCCTGTTGTATATATGTGGATGTATTTGTAATTCAGAGATTTGTTCATAAAATCATTACAAAATTCATCTCTAGTGTGCCCCCCCCCTCTTGAAATTACAAGAGCCATCTTCATTTTGTGAATGACTATTGCTTAGTTTGCTGTTTTCATTTTTGTATTATATTATTTAATTTAGGTCTGATTTTTAATTACTTTTATCAAATATTTATTACTTTTCTCATTTTTATAGAATATATATATTTTTATGATGTACATCTTTAAATATTTATATATTTTATTACTACATAAACTCAAGATTTTTTGGGTGAAAATTTTATTTTAATTTTTGAGTCTCTGAAAATTTTATTTTACTACGAATATTGTAAATGTTTGCTAAAAAGGCAAAATATTTAATTATTCAGTTTTATTTTTAATATAAGTACTTGGATATTTAACATTGGAGAGTTAATTTCTTACTAAATTGATATTTTTCAATCTTTTTCTCATTATGAGCCAGTGAAAAGTTCAATAACTTTTCATTGCATACAATATAATAATATATATTATAAATAAATTGAACTTTACATGAGATTATAGTTATTTTTTTAATCCAGTATATAGCATTTTAACTATTAATAATTTGTAAAAAAAAAATAAACATAGTTAAAATTTAATGACTTTTTTATTTTTGCTTTCCTTAAACAATTAAATCAATGATGGTATGAATATTGGTTAAAACTAAACAAAGAGATGATCTTATTAATACTATTTCTTTAGTTTCTTAATCAAGAATCTTACTTCTCATAATTAAAAAAATTAAAGCACTTTTTACAGACCAGGATAAAGAAAATTTGCAGACATATTGGAATCACTACATTAAGTTATACACATTTTTGTATGTATAAATTATATTTAAAATGTAAATGTCTTATATTTCGCTTTTTATTATTAAAAAATTATTAAATGAAATTTGGAAATCATTGATGCTTTTGAACGCTAGAGGGCTACGCTTTCTTGATTTTTTTCTCAGTTCACTGTTTACATTTTTATTCATGACAACTTTCCATCAAAAACTGACATTACTGATTATTTTCAAATGCATTTAAATTGTATGATTCTGAAAAATTGTCAGTTATTTTTATGTTTAAATAACTTGTTATGAGAAAAAAAGGAAGAGGAGAGAGAAACAGAAAATGTCTTAAGAAATTTATTATTTTATTTCTAAGTTATTATTGATATTAGAATTAAAATTTACTATAGTCATTTTAAAAATTTTAGATTAGATTTCATTTCCTTCTCATATATAAAATATACTTTTATAAAAATAGATTGTGTTTCAAATTAATATTATTTTACCATTGATTTTTTAAATATATATTGTATGATAAAAAGAAACCGGCTTTAGTGTGCATTAACTAAAACTACCATTTGGAGTCGTTTAAATATAGATTTGTATATTTATAAAATATTTTTTAAAGTTTTGTTTAAATTAGAAAATATAATTATAACGGAGATGTTCTCATCTCTTGTTTTGTTTAATATTTATTTAGGCGAATTGCTAAATCAATATTGGCGAAAGAATGGTTCATTATATTGAGGCCAGCTGTTACTGATAGCGAAAACGAATTTAATCAAAGTTATTTCAGAGTGATGAAATTTGTAGAAAGTTTGTATTGAAAATAAATGTGACTAAAGTATGAATATAGATGAATAGCATTTTAAAAGATTGAATGGTAGATGGCCAGGAAATTATAAAATTTGTGACTTCTTTAGTAATTTGGGAAACTGATAAAAGAAAAAAGCAAAAAGAAAAGAAATGATAATGATAGAAGCTAAACAGGCTTTGATTAAGAATAAAATACTATTCTATGGCCACTTAAACAGTCTGAAAATACTTTGATCAGACTTTAGTTTTACACGAACAAACTTAGATAGTTAATATTAAAAGCCTAAAGCTGGGTAATTTAGATAGTTAATGAAAAAAAATATATATTTTAAAGATATAGAATTTTAAGTAGAATGGAGTAAATAATTTTGAAGGATATGGTTAGAAATTTGAATATATTTAAAAGAAAAAATGAATTTTTTCTTAAGGAAATCAGTAAATAAAGAAATTACATATAACTTAAAGAAATTGACATTTATTTAAGAGGTAGAGTTGTAAAGAACAGAAGAGAATAAGCGAAAAATATTAGATGCTCCTAAGAAAAGTTGGAGTTATGCGTTTTTGAAAAGGAAAGCAAGAAATAAAAATTAATATGAAAATAATCTGAGTTGATAGACAACAGGTGATAATATGAAGATCTTAACTGTATTTTAAATTTATAACTTAAATTTTTTATTTATATATTTTTGAAGTAATTAGTTATATATTTGCATTTATGTTTTATGATTTTGTGAAAAACTGTTTCATTTTTGAATAGAAATGATGATGGTTTTAGTGGCATTTAAATATAAAAACAATTTCCAGTAAATATATTTTGCATTATCAAATAATTCAATAATTTTAATTATTTAAAATAATCATGTGAGCAAGCAGAAGATAACATATTTCAAATAATAGAAATGGTTCTGCTTACTAAAAACAAGCTGATATAAAGTATAATATTCATTAATACTTTTTCATATGGTCTTTATTTAATTAATAAATAGAATTGGTCAAATAGTTGTAAAAATGTAAGAATAAACAACAATAATAATAACATTCTGATTTGTGTTTCATTATGACACCTACAAAGAGTTTTCCATTGTCATAAAAATCAAAACCAATATTGATACAAGTACACATCCTAATTTACCATCAGTCTATTTCAAATGCCTCAGATTTTCCATATATAGTAATAATATTTCCTCTCATTCCATCACATAAAAATTGTATAAACAAATAAATTTTTATGGTCAACCAACTAACTTCAAATAATGCCATAGATCTATTCTACTAACTATATCAAATGTTTTAATCAATTTAATAAAAGCCAATAAATAAATCACTCCTTTGTTCCTGGCTCTTTTCCTTGAATTTGCCTGGCAACACAAATATATCTATAGTGTTTATTGATTCTTAAAACCACATCGAGACTCAACAAAATCCTTGAAAGTACTTTTGCTATAGTGGGTAATATATTCTGGGAAAATTGCTGCAATCTTGCCTATTTTTTTTTTTTAAATTTGAATAAAGATCAAGTAGCAAAACTTCATTAGTCCATATATTCCTTAAAAAATTCCAATATTTTTTAAGCTAATATGATATCACCACTATATTTCAAAATATCTGTAGATATTTCATCAGGATCTGCAACCTTTCCATTTTTAAGATTACAAAAAGCTATTTTGATTTTACTAAAATGGACGTATCATTAAAAATTGTGATCCCAATTCTTGTATCATCATTGAAAAGATGATCAAAATATCCCTTCTACTTGTTCAAAATATCATTGTCATTATATAAAAAAGTGTCAATGCTGGATGATTTAATACTATTCCTCTGGTCCATATGTTGCTTTCTTTCAGTGCATGATCATTCCAGTTTTAATCTACTAAACATTTTTTGGTCTTCTGGTCAGTCATTGAAATTCTCTGCCTTCAGATCATTAAAACAGAAAATGTCATGATTCTTCTTTGGGGGGGGGGGAGTGAACTCAATAATAGATTATTTCACTTGTTTCTATAATACTTAATACACTCCTTAAGAGAATTTTGTGGATCAGCAATATGACAATCCTGTAAGCCCAAATGTTGAAATTTAATATGTGTAGTAGGTGTTTCTAAAGAACTAATATTATTTTTTTTTCATCTATGATTGGAATAAAATCTACTTTTTAATGCAACTCTAATTTTAATCTGGAGTTTACTAATCTATGATATCTTTAATAGGCCATAGATTTTTAATTGTATAATCAAAGCATAATGAGTACATGTAATGGGTAAACATTGTATTCATTATGTTAGCTTCCAATAATGTTTCCTTGAAGTCGGTATTTTATTTTTTTTCATCACTTGTCTTATAAGATGGCCACCATTTAAAAACATTGTGAATTTTTTTTTAAAAAAAAAAAGATTTTTGTTTAAAGATCAACAAATAAATAGTTGATTGTTAGTCAAAAATAGGGAGTACAAATTGATTATCATTACTATGGCAAATTTTGCATACATTCCACTATATTTGGAGAGGAAAAGTATATAGACTCTAAGAGAGTTTTTTATATATAAAAAAATGTGTGTGCATGACAGTTTTATTATAGCTATGATTATATTTATAATAATAATTTACTTTTTTGGAGATAGCAAAAAGAAACACTGTTAATTTATATAAAATTTAGTATAACCATGATATTCACTATATTTTGTTGAAATTCCCCTTCATGTATATCATATATCACATATAATAGCTTACATTTTGTTGATAGAATAGAATATGTATTATTATTAAACTTCAAATACATAGTAGTTTTCAACATGCGCACACACATATATATAACGACACTTTTTATATGTATAGTGTGCATATATATAAATTAAGATTAAAATATAATCAAAAAATAATAATAGTAATCATATATAAATGTATTTTACTGAGTATGTGTTCACTCATTCATTCACTGAAACAATAAAATAAAATGAATAAGCAAAATGTTTAACTTTCATTGCAATTAAATATGCTCTGGGTGATTTTTTTTTCCCAATAACTTTTTTTTTCTTATAAAAATGTAATAGCAGTTTTGTTATCACGATACTACAAATCTCTAATTATTTTGATGTTGTTAAGTCAGTATCAATTTTAAGTATGTTCTTAAATTTTGTAAAACTTCCTTAGTATTACATTAGAAAATATTTTATTGTATATGAAATACTGAACATCAGATTCTGAAAGAATAATAAAAAATAAAATTATGTGTTTTCAATATAAAATGAAAACTTTTTTCTCTTTGTTTGATTCTGTCATAATATTATATAAATGTTTTGAACATCTACATATAAAAGATAAACTTTATATAAGTTTATTTTATTTACTGATTAGCATGATTTCAATGATCAATTTCATCATATTCACAGTATTTACATAATATTCATGGCATTTATATTTTTTTAAAATCTTAATTTAATATTTAATTATGTTTTGCTTTATACCATTTTATTTAAATGTTTCATTTATTTGAGATAGGAATACACAAGTCCTTCATATTTATAGCATAATGATTTTTTGCAATCATCCAGTCCTCTTTAATTTTTTGTTTTGTATCCTCTTTTTCTATACATACCACTTTAGCCATTATTCAGCAGAATTTGTGGCCAAATTTACTTTCATGGTCCAAAAATATTGTTGCATATTTCTCACTTTTTTGTACCTGATTGTATAAATATCTATGTTGGGCTACTCTGATAGATAAAATTCCTAAGTGAACACGCTATGAATATGATGAAATTGTTCATCGAAAGCTAAGCATTAAATAAAATAAATTTAAATAAAGATTATCTATTCTGTGTAAATGTTCAAAATATTTATATAATTTTAATATTTGAATACAAGTATAATATATATACTTAAGCTTTAGATGTAATTAGAGATAATTTGAATACAGACTTTCAAGCTTTCTTCAACCATCCACTCCATCTTATATAACCAATACACATGACCACATACAAGTGAAAAAGATAAATAATCTCAAATATACATATTTTGTACTGAACCAGCACTCATCAGTTGGTCTAGATAATCAACTCCCAAGCATTGATTATATCTGTGGGAAATGATGATCTAGACCTATTAATGAGTGCTGGTTCAACACAAAATATGTATATTGGTTATCATTTATCTTTTTTACATGTTCAAATCTTTTTCACATATCTGTGTTCAAATCCCCTGTAATTATATAATTTTAATATAAACTGAAAATTTTTTAGTATTAAACATGATTCTGTAAAGTATTCAGAGATGAAAAAAGTCTTCTGGCTTATTGTAAAATTTATTTACAAGTTTTAATTTTTTTTAAATGTGATCGTGTAAGATGTTCAGAGATGGAAAAATAGCTGGTCACATATCATTAAATACATTAAATTTATGAATTTTAATGTATTTTTTGTTGTTTATTTACATTCCATGACTATCATATAATTGAGTAATTGAATAGCATATAATTGAAGCATAGTTCATGGAATCACTGTGCAATGATTTATAAAATATTAATAAATGCCTTATGATGTAGTATGCGTGCTTGCTATGGCCATGTGCTCAGGTTCTAATCCGAACTGAGTAAATCTGGGAGGGGTTCCAGATTACAAGCAAGCTTAGATTTTTTAAAAGAAATTATTCTGTATTCAATCAAACTAACTATTTGATATTGATTTTTAAATGGAAATGTAGCTATAAGATAAAGATCATTGGTGTTGGTCAAATGTATGTTCAGAATAAAAGAGAAAAAAAAGGGTAGTTTGACCCCAAGACTTTTAAGAAAGTGTCATACTATACAGCTGTTTTGAGTTCATGGTTTTATCTTTATTTTTGAAGACATGAAATGTATAGCATTGTATAAGTATTTATTTATATGAGAAAAGCAAATTTTTTATTAAAACAAAGTAGTAAAACTTACATATAATAGACAGAATTTTTTTTGTTATTTTTTTATTTAATATTTCGCAATAATTGTCATGGAATATCATTATTATCCACTATAGCAACTGTACTTTCAAGAATTTTGTGAACAAGTTTTTTCAAGTTATAGATTAATAGCCATTAGATACTAATTGTGGTTTTAGAGCAGTGATCTTCAACCTTTTCACACCTGCAGATCGGCAAAAATAATGATAAGATTTCGTGGACCAGCAGAAGTCTACAGATAATTTTTCTTAAAGATTTAAGCTGCTTAGCCTTAGATGAGCATAATTGTTATAATTAATCAAAACAATACCCTAGTTACTGCGTATTGTAATGGTGTTGCTTACCTTCACATGCTGAACACTCTTTCTCGAGTTGCGCAGTCTTACTGCTACAGAAAACAGCACAATAACAATGTTTTTAATTAATATGCCTGCATTGCTACATTTATTATTTCATTGTTAAAACATGCAAGAATAAAATGTTATTTACCTGAATGTTGTGAAATATCACAGCTAGTGTAATTACATGACAATGATTATGGTAAATATATCAGTATTTAATGTTAAATATACAAGATGAAGTTATATATATATATATGGAGTTTGTATAATAAACTTTTTTTTTAATTTTGAATTTTTTTAGAAAAATAATAAAAAATTTAATTCTACCCCCCCCCCCCCCATAAACATTTGTGATAATTAGAAAAACAAATTAATTTATGTATGATTGATTAGATTTTGTTTTCGTTCTGTTTTTTTTTTTAAATTGGATGAAAATGAGATTAAAATAATACCAGATTGCATTAGTTGTTTACTCTTCAAGTCACATGAGGATCACCTATAAAGCCACTGGGAAAATTGAGCTGAAAAATTGTTTTGGTAAAGTGTCACATTTGACAAAATTTTGGAACCTACACACAAAGGTCGTGATGATAGTTCACTGTTAGGAGCAACTATGAAACCAAGTTTTAAATATTCCTTACTGTATTTTTTAATAAAATGACCTTTTTTGTTTTTTCCTGCATATTCTGAAGTATTGACATATTTCTTTTTCCTCATTTTTTCAAGAGTTGAAACACTAGTAAGTGGCATACTTTCAGTATCAGCATCACTTTTTACTGGAATATTATCCTTGTCTCTTCTTAAGGAGGCCAAAAGGTTTTGCTGTTTGACTTTGTTTGTCTCCATTTTGCAAAGTTTATAATTTCAAAAAGAAATGTCACACAAAATAAAAAGATGATACAAATGCGATAAAAAAATTTGCTATGTGTGACCAATAATTGAGCTGACGCAATACAGAAATGCCTATTAGGTTTAGAAATTAACGTGTAAGGAATGATGCAATTATCATGAGATTGATGCTTTGTCTTTCAAAGATTGCATTTTCAGATAAATTCCTTCGATTATTATTTAGTAATTATAGTGCTATCTAATAATTTAAATAAAATTTTGATTTATAATTAATTTTATTTAAGCAGTTGCGATGAAAAAACAAATAAAAATTGTTTATATTAATTAAAAGTTTAAATCTTATTATTTTGTTATTACAAACTTTCCTGCCAGTATAGCACAGACTGGCAGAAAACTTCAGTGGCCTGGCACCAGTCTGCGGACCAATTGAAGACCACTGTTTTATAGAATTAACAAGTATTGACAGACACATGCAAATAAAATGTTGGGAACAAAGGAATAATTTTTATATTGCTTTTATTGATTGCTTAAGGCATTTGATTCAGTTAATAGGACAGGTTTTGGACATTATTTGTAATTTGTTGGTTGTTAACTAAAATTTATTCATATTATACAGCTTCTATATGATAGAATGAGAGGAAATGTCATTACTGCAATTGGAAAATCTGAAGCATTTAAAATAAAAGCTGATGATAAATAAGAATGTTGTAGATTTTTATAATAATGGTCTTTGGATTATCTATAGGAGACTTAATCAAATAGGGATCAAGATATGACACAGGCTGAATATTAATTGAGGTTCTAAAACTCAACTTCTTTATCCATCAGTGTTAGGGGAAAAAATCCTCAGCAACTTTTAGCTTAGATGATTATCAAATTCAGAATACAAACCAGTTTAAATACCTTGGAAGTTTTATAAGTAGAAAAGTGGACTTGGAAATTAAAATAAAAACACAACTTGAATATGCTGCTATAGCTGCGTTTAACAAATTAAACAAAGAGTGTATCATAATAGGGATATAATTATTAAGCTAGCTATATATAACTGTTATTTTATTTGAGTGTATGGAAATGAGACTTAAATATGCTATAGTTACATTATAACAGCATTAGAAAAATTTTGATGAAGGATGCTCCATAAAATTTTAAAAATACAATGGCAAGATCATAAAATCCATCAATATGTTCTTCAGCTTATTGAGTCCATTATAGTAGAATCATATCTTTGTTAGATTGGATATGCAAAATGAATGACTATAGACTTTCTAAAAGGGTGTTATGGTGAACTTCATAGGAGAAGTAGACCCTGTTCATGTTTTAAGCATTATTTAGAAACATTCTAAAGAAATGCAATTTTTTTCTTCAGGAAGATATGGCAAAGAATAAAATACATTGAAGAGCTACAATTAGACATGGTTTTGAAATATTTCAGAAAGAAAAGTTTTCTGCTAAAGAAATTTAAAAACAACATCATAAAATATCAAGTAAATAGAAATATGGACCAACATGTTTTCTATATGTGTTGTATTTGTGGCTCACAGAATGGTTTGTATAGTCATTGCAAAATTCATTTGTAGGATAGTTGTTGTTTTATAAATTGGAATAGTCGTATTCGTTTTCAAGTAGCTGTTTTATTATTATTAATATTTTTCTATAATTTTTTTTAAATACAGCTGCAAATTGTAACGGGGAAAGCTGTTAGTTTTCTCATTGAGGAAATATAGTTTCCAAAATATTATCGTGTGTCCAAATGGAAATTTAAAAAATGCATATTTTTTATGGAAACTCGTATAAACTCCTTGGTAATCTAAATTAAAATTAATTTATCTGTATGGTTTTTGTTCTTATCTGTATTCTGTTTTACAAATGGTTCATCCTCAATGTGTTATTAAATAAATATGAAGTTGTTTAAAACCGAAGAAATTCAAGAAGCAATGCACTTTAACTTTTATCTACATTTTCAATTGCAAGATGTAGACCACAGAAGAAAATTTGAAGTAGAAAAATATTTTTGTATTGCGTGCTTATTCAAAACTTTATTTAAATTAATAACAACAAAAAGAAATATTGATGCTAATGTTATTTACTCACCATCGATGCTAAGTCACCACTCAAGACAAACTTAATAATGAAGAAGCAATCACTGAAGGTATTGCATATTTCTCTCGTGAATTCTATGTTGTTAAATTTGTTTAATGTAAAATCTTTTTTCTTCTCACAAATTTTTAAATAATTAATTTTTTTTACTGTTGGTAGTGAAATTTAGCGTTTTGTAAGCCTACAATAATTAAAATTATTTCACAAGGGCCCCCTAGATCTATTATATAGAACTTTTCATTGATAAAAAAGTAACCAATGAAATTATGATGTAATTACAATTCATGATTTTTTATTTTTTTTGATGATGATATACAAAAACACTTAAAAAAAAAAAAGAGTAAAGACTAGATTTTAATTATTTTTAAAACTTAAATTAGTAAATTATAATAATACATTACTTTTGTAAATATATTACCAGTGTGCTAAATGATTGGAGTCACACTCAACGTCTTGCATTCTCTGCATAATTGATAGTTTACTTCTTGTTTAGACTGGATAAGCCGTGAATGAAGGGAAAAATTGGTCTCTGAAATGTACTAGGAGGAGGGGAGGGGGTAATTAAAAAAATAAAAAATTATGTGAAAGAGAAAGCTTTTGTATAATTGTTCTTTTCTTCTAGTGGAATTAAACCTAAAAATATTTTTCTGGACATTAAAGAAATAAAATTAAATACTTTTTTTTTAACCCTTGCCTAGATCTTGAGAGCTTTGTTGAACATGATTAATTGGTTTTGGAAAAATAACTTGATGAATGAGTTCGTAATGTAGAATTGTCAAATTCCTCGTAATAATGTTAACATTTAAAATTGCGATATCGACTTTTTATATTTATTGTTATGTAATAATGCATTCCAGTAATTAATGTTATATTGTATTTTAAACGTATAAGATGTAAATTAAACAAACATAAAGATTAACATTATGTGTACATATAAATTCTTTAGTTAACATTTATTTTGTTATAATTATCTTTTTATTTTTTGAAGAGCATTTTTGAAATAAAATTTGCTTTAAAAATGGAGCATTCTATATTATTTCACTCTGATAGAATATTTATTATAGTAATATTATTAGTATTATGCTATAAAGGCCAGATGGTTAGTAATTATCTAACCTGATAGATTGCTAGGTTACTTTGATTCATCTTCATCTCCAAGAGTTAACCAACTTTTGATCTATGATTAACTTTGATAGATAGATGAAATAGAGTTTAAATAGCCACTGTAGGTCAAAGACCATGTTATCTCCCCCCTTTCCTAAAAACGGTTGACAATATATTTGATGACTGTAGGTAAGAAACTAAATTACCGTTAATTTGTTTTTATTTGCTACAATCTTTTTTTTTTAAAAAATAAAAGTTTACATCCTCTTAATTTATTTACAAATAATTATATAATTAAATTAATCAGAATTTTTTTTTCTTTCATGGGAGTTTAAGACTGATTATCAGAGCTTCTCACGATTTCAGTCACTTCTGTGCAGTAATTGTAGTAATGGATTATTTATTTGAGTAATTACATTTCCATTCTTTAACTTATGCACCTAGAAATTTTGGCTGCAATTTGTTTTCTCTCATTTTTTCTTCGAATTTTTGTTATTTTTTTATCTGTGCTCTCTATCCTTTTTTTTTTGTCCTTTTCTGAAATGAAAATAATCATATTCATTTATGACTGACTGCTAATAATGATGAAAAATCCCACCCAAATGTATATAATTATTAGCTCAAACTAAACTCAATTAAAAATAATTTAAAAATAAAGTTATAAAGAGAACAAACTGTACTTGTTAAATGTGATGTGATGTGATGTATTTTGGCTTCTCCTTAAACGAAGTCAAGAATATCTCAGCAATTATGCCCAGATAAACCTGTTAGCCACTTTATTTTCCATTCCCCACTCTAAGTCTTCCCATATTCTGCCCCATTCCATTTCCACAACATAATCTTTGTCAACTCTATGGCCTTTATATCTAAATCCCTCTTTATCTTTTTGCAAACCCAGCCTAAAAACCAATAACTCACTTTCAGTATAGTCACTTTGTTCATATATATTCTCCCATAACTTCATTATCTGTACCCTTTCTGCTTTCAAGCATTTACATTCAATCAACAGATGCCTAATATTTTCTATACCTTCCTTACACAATTTGCACACTAAATCACCCATAGTTTTCCATTTACATGTATATTCTCTTATTGCTAAAGATCCCGTTCGAGCCTTAAACAATAAACTACTTTCCTTACTATTATCATAAATTAACTCGCATCCAATATTCCATTTACTTATATATATATATATTTAAACTCTTCTTACCCTCCATACTAGTTCTCCATCTCTCCAACTTCCTATTTTTTATTAATGCTTCTATTCTTTTATCCCATTCCTTACCACTATAACAGTCAACAATCCTCCTAACACAATCATCCCACCTTTTATACAAGTATACTGATATAAATTCTTTATCCAAATCTTTTGCATACCGTTATTACCTTTCTCACCCATCTTGTACCTGCCCTTTACTCATAACCCAATCAAACACTATTTTGGCTATTCTTTTACTATCCATAAACTGCAACCTACCAAACATTTTCATTTTACTTTTTGCATCTTTCATATAAAAACTTGACCATCCCATTTCTCTTTGAATTGCCTCCTTTGCTGTTCACATCTCTGCATCTAATGCTTGTCTTCCTACTTCCCTTTGCACTTTCTCTAAATAATCTAAAACCCTTTTACTAACACATAATGCATCATTACCATATGTTAACCTTTCTACTGCAACTCCCTTCCATAGAATTCTAACTACATCATATTTATTATATGAAAATACTGTTAGTTTCTTTACCAAATCCTTTCTTTTCTTTGCTTTATTTACCAATTTTTTCTCCCATTCATCCAAGCAATTTTTCTGATTACATAAGATGATTCCCAAATACCTATATCTATCCACTGCACTTAACTTTATATCCTCCAATAAAAATTCTACATCTTCTCTTTCCCCAGTATTAACCATCATTTTCTTCACTAAATTTAATCCCCATCTCTTTACCCACCCTTGCACATGTCCTCAACATAATTTCCATATCTTCTCTTCTTTCTGCATACAAAAAGATATCATCCGCAAAAAAAGATCCGACAAAGTATATACTCTCTTGCCACCTATTAACAGTATCTCTACCCCTCTTCCTAGTCTTTCTATTGCTTTCTCCATTTCACTCAAAAACAACAAAAACAAAATAGGTGACATAAGGCATCCTTGCCTTAATCCCAACCCGTTTTTAACTTTAACTGATTCTGTAGCCCCTAATTGGTAAGTATAATAATTATTTTCATATAATTTCTTAATAATATTTACTAAAGCTTCATCCATTCCCAAATTTGCTAACCTTACCCATAATCTATTTCTATTTACTCTATCATATGCTTTCTCTATATCTATAAAACCCATATATAACGATCTACCTGAATTCCTACTCATCTCCATAAGTTGTGTAACTACAAACAAACTATCTCCTATATGCCTATCTGACCTAAAACCTCCTTGCATTTCCCTCACTACATTATTCTCTTCCACCCATTTTACAACTCTTCCAGCTACCATATATGAGAAAACTTTATATAAAATTGATGTTACTGCTATCGGTTTATAATTATTTAACTTTCTATGATCCTTATCCTTTCCTTTAAATAATCTTATTCTTGCATTACTCCAACTACCCGGAAAAACTCTTCTGTGCCATCTTATTAAAACTTCATACTACCCGTTTCACTTACTATATCTCATAATAATACTTATACTAACTTTAAACTCTATTGAGTGCACATATATCTATATATATATGTGTGTGTGTGTGTGTCTGCTTAAAGGTATGTGTTTAAACGTTATATATGTGTATCAGCACACCTGCATATATGCGAATACAATCTGTAATGTGTAATAGGTTTAGTGACAGCATATTTATATTTAAATGTTTAAATCTTTAATTATTATAAATTTAGGCATATAAGTTTATTTCATTATTTTTCTTAAAGATCGCATATATATGTACAATTTCACCTGTTAATAATTTGTTAATTTCTAAATTTAAAAATCAATTTTGTTAACCGAAATCACGCCACATGTGCCTGTTTTAAAATTACATGTTGGCTAAATATAAATTTACAATAACAAATTTTAATGTATAATTTATTGAAAGCAAACTTGATCAAGCAGCTTATTGGGGATCGAATTCGGTAAACTAAGATGAAATTGTGTGATAGGAAAATTTAACAGTAGAAAAACTAAAATTTGTAATTTTAAGTAAAACTTGTAAACAAGCTAATGGATTTTTATGCTGTAAAACCTAGCTTATGGGCAAATGTAATATAGGGGTAAAAATTAGTATATAAACCCTATATTTCAGCACTGTAGAAGATATATACTCTATAATTCAAGTGTGTTGCTGCATGAAGCTATATCAATCTTAATTTTAAAATGAACAGCTAGAAAGGCCACAAATTTTCCGTTTCTTCTTATGGAAGAACAATTGCTTGCAAACCCCTCCTGCATGCTGCCACAGCATGAATGTCACCAGTGCCAGAATGGTGAGTCCAGAGACAGTCTGCTGCCGAGGAAGAACTTCATCGTCAAAAACCCTATCAAGGGAATAGTGCAAGTGCCTACTCCCAAATGCCAAATGACTCAGCTATAAGAAGAAAATTGGTAATGCTTCTTCACTGCAGAGCTCTATAAATTTATTTTTAAATCTATATGTTTATTAGACTAGCTATTATAAATGTTCATTTAAACTATAAATTTTCATTAAATTAAACTCTTTAAAAGTAAAGCTTTCAAATTGTAACCATAATAATCTTGCCTGTAATCAGTTATGGATTAAAATCTCTTACAATCTGCAGCCATGCCTATCTTTTTATTTTGAGTATTTAGTTCATCTCTTGATTTTATATGTTATGATATGCCAATGTTTTGAAGCAGCAAGTGATTAATTTAATAAATTTTTGGGAGAGACAATTAGAAGCTCTCCAGCATAATATTATCATTGCTTTTTAACTGGTAGGAATCACTGCTTTGAAAACCCTATTCTATGAGATAACAATAGATCACTATGCTCTCATTATTATCCATATTTATGCATTTTAATATTTATAGTACATTCATTAAGGTTCATCTAATTAGTTTAAATCATGATTGTATCTATTAGTTAGATATTATTTTATTTTTCATCTCTTGATTTTATATGTTATGATATGCCAATGTTTTGAGCCAGCAAGTGATTAATTTAATAAGCTTTTGGGAGAGACAGTTAGAAGCTCTCCAGCATAATATTATCATTGCTTTTTAGCTGGTAGGAATCTCTTTTGAAAACCCTATTCTATGAGATAACAATAGATCGTTATGCGCTTACTATTATCCATATTTATTCATTTTAATATTTATAGTATGTTTATTAAGATTTGCCTAATTAGTTTAAATCATGATTATATCTATTAGTTAGATAAGGACCAGGGATGATCTTAAAAGCTTACTTGTAAATATTGTACGGCCTGAAAGGTTCAGTGTATATATAAACTAGATTAATATTTAATTAACCCGTTCTTAGCTTAATTATTATATGCTATCTTAAGAGCTGGGTCAAGTTAGTTTCAGCAGACAGAAACTATATATTTAAGCACCTTATTTAATTATTAAAGTACGTATTGGTATTATTGTTAAGTGTTGTAAGTGTGTCTTTATTAAGCACATAGCATGCATTAACATCTTGCTGCTCCTCTTTAAGATGGTTCACAGTATCAAGCCACTCATTCTACAGTTCAGGTGGCTATATTTTTAGAACTGGAACATGAGGGTCCAGAGTAGTTTCCAAAGCCTATCTGATGTCCTGAACTAATATGTTCTTTAATATAATAGCAAGCTGTTCAATCCAAGGCCACTGAGTACTAGATACTGAAACCCATGAGCAATTGCACACTCGCACCGTGATCTGTAATTTAATATTTTAGTACCATAGTCTTAGATACCAATCTATGGTAACCAGTTCATTCCCTCCTTAGTAGTAAACTTCAGCATTAGTCTGAACCTGGGATCTGGTTTTACCTAATGAATCTGTATTTCGAGCATATTTAATTGCTCATTGATAATATACTAAAATCAATAGCTCATCACTTTCTATCTTGGTATCATTCTGATAAATGTTTAACTTACCATTAGCAAACCTAAGGAATAGCTTGGCATATCACAATATTAGGCATGAGTCATAGACCACAGATAAATATATAAATTTTATTGCATATCAAGATGAGACTGCTGTATCTTTATTTATCTCATCATTACTGTAACACCTGCATGCGTAATTCATTCAACCAATAGTAAATAAGTATGTTATGTTTATTTAATCATTAGTTTTATTAAACATATTTAAAACTACCATTTGTTTAATGTTATTTTTTGCACTCTACTCCAAATCATCCAAACTCTATATTAGTATACTATACATTTTCTTAGTTAAGTCATAGCGTGTTGAGTAATTCAGTTAATCCTTAATTATAATTAAGTTAGTAATATTTCCCCCTGAGTCTCATGTTTCTCTCTTTGCTCAGCCATCTTGCTGAAGAAATTGAGACTCGGGGTAACCTCATAAATGTCATTCATAAGGTATTAAATCATAGAGTGTTGGTAAATGAGTTGAAGTATGGTCAGATTTGAGGTCTCATCATCTCATCTAGATCAGCTTTGGTGTAATTTGCTTGGATTCTGGATTTTGTTGCATGAATGTACAAATATGACCATTACAGTATGAATGATTTTGTGTAGATTATAATTGATAAATAATATGCAATCTTTGTGATGATTAAGCCTGTTTATATAGTAAAGATATATTTTTGAGAGGGTTGATATGGTGTGATTTATTGCATGCAACAGTTTATCTTGTATTTGTTTTCTCATACCCACATTCCTCAAGTGTACAGGGAATTGAAAATTTGACCTTGTTTTGCCCTGGAATGTATTTGTATATATTTTACCCATGAATATATACCATGCACATGATTTATATACATTGAATTTAACTTTATGGGAGTTTATATTTCTTTATGATTTTAATTAAAGTATGAATTTTTGTTGTTGTTGATAGGAAAACTATGTCATCATCCATGTTGGCTACACTATGACACAATGGGGATATGTAAATGCCCAGAAGATGTTTTTCTATTTTGATGAAAGGTGGATTTATATATGCTGCAAATACTAAAGCACTAAAGGATTATTGTATTGATTGGTGTGGGTTACATGAGGGAGACATTTTTATATTTAAGATCATGTATATTATTCTGTTTATTAATAAAATTGTAAGTATATATAAAATATATTTAAGCTGTTTTATCCCTGTTGTTTGTATGAGAATATCAATTGGAACTCATTGGGCTATATATATTGTATTGTGCATAATATCAATGATTGCTTTGAATAAAACCCCTGTTTGTTCTGTTAATGAAAAGTGTGACTGAGATAACAATGGTAAAAGTATAATTTTAATTTACATATTTCTAAAATACATAAGGAAGTGTGCATTTAAATTTTTGAAATGAATAAATTTTGACATCAAATGTTATTGACAGTATATCAGTAATTTTGATAAATTATTTTCTAATGTTCTATATTGAAGACTTAAGATTATTAGAAATTGTATCTTGTAATTATTACTTGTTTTATATTTTTAATAATGAAATATGACTCGTATAAATATTTATTTGATTTAAATTGAAAAAGAAAATTGATTTTTGTAAATTTTATTTAATATCATTATTTTTTTTAAATAATCAATACACAAGAGTATTACCATTTATCAAATGTTCATATATATTTTAAGTGCATGTTGTTAATTTTTAAAACATTTTAACACTTTCATTATAATGATTTATGTTGCTTTTTTTTAAAAAAAAGTTGTTTTATTTTTGTTTTTAAAAAAGTTAAAATTTATTACATTATTACTGTAATAAAAATTGTCAAAAAATCTATTTTCTTATTATAGATTTAAAAAAAAACAACTCTATAAACATAAAAATTATTTGTTCAGTATTCAAGCATTGTTTTGTTAATGTTTTAAATTTAGCTATAAATTAATATATAAATGTTTCAAAATAAACATTTATTCCAGGGAATGCCTATCAAAATAGATTTAACTTTTTGACTATCACAGTATCCATAATGGATTTTCAAAGAATTATTTCACTACAATTTTTATGATAACTTCATTTTGCATTAAAACTCATGAAATGTATGTTATCAAAATAATAAAACGCCAAGGAATACAATAAAGTTGAAAAAATAGTCATTACATATTCATAATAATATTTTAACACTTTTTTAAAAGTTAATATTTTTATTAACATATTCATTACATTTCTTATAAAATTTCCAATAAAATGATATATAACAAGACATTCCTAAGACTTCATTATTCCAAAACATCAATAATTAAATAAATCAAAAAATAAACATTGATATCTTTTGTTTTTCCCAGAAATTTCATAAGTATTTTTTTTTCTTGTAGGGCTTTAATGTTTTTATTTTGTAGAAAAGATTTCATTGTTAGATAGAATCCACCTAAAATAAAAAATGAAATGATTACTACAAAATGATTATTTACAAATATTTAAATGTTACTGTAACCATGCAATAAAAAATATACATATAAATAAAAATGCAGATATAACTTACCTATTAGAATATGCATGTTTGTTCCTCTTCTGATCACAGAATCAAAGCAATTTAGACAGGAAGATGTTAGATGGAGCTGGCACATCAGTCAATGCTTCTGAAGTAACTGAGGTGGACTTTGAAGAGTATGAATATCTCAATTTCAATTGATAAGTAATAAAGCAGTATCTCTGAGCACTTTTTCCATATGTCCAATCATCACTCCACACAGCCAAAAAAAAACTTTCATACCTTTTTTAGTCTGATAAAATAGCACTCTTCTTAATATTGTAAAACTACTGAAAGCACAGCTTGTGTAATCACTCATAGGCCAGTATTATAAGTTGCATTTTACCCATGTACAACTTTATATGGCACTTATCTATTATAGCTAATATACAGACTCATTTTAAGCCTTGTTTTTTTTTTAACATTTATTTTTTAGTGAGGTGTATTAGCATATACATATATAACACTTTATTGATTAATATCTGGTGTTTTCTTTATAAATTTATCAAGAGATAGTGGAATTATACTCTTTTTGGTACTTACATATTAATCCAGACACCAAGATTAACTATGAATAATTTTGGACAATAAAATGCATTATATATATATTATAACCTACAAGTAGAGAATGATTGCCACCAGACACCTCCTCCAGCAATCGCTCAATATCTTATAACCAATCAAAAGACAACACATTGGGCAAGTGGAAATTATATAACCCTGAAAAAAGAACTGGCTACCGGAAAATCACATAGGCTATATAAATGGTAACACATTGTCTAAGCTCAGTGAATTTTCATATGTGATATATGCTATAATAAAAAGAACCAAAGGGGTAAGAATAATAATGACTAAGCATTGTAATTATGCTGATTAACATTTAATATATTTTAAGACCTGTCAACCCACTCTAACAAAATACAAATAATCTTAATATTGAAAGCATTTACCAAAGAGTAGTTAGATTATAATATATTCTTTCTCATAATATTGTTTACACCCCTCCAGTATAACAGCACATCTCACAACTATTATTCTCAACATTTCATTGCAGTGATCTGATTCACGATTTAAAACTCTTGATAAGGATAATAATGTTTCTTAAGTTTTATTTGTACCACTTTTCAAAATATTTTTTTTGCTAAAACAATTTCTTTTTTGTCATTGATTATGATAGTGAGATCTGAGGGTTTATTTGTGAATTATTAAACAATTAATGGTATTCTAATGAGAATAGGAGATATACTCTTACTCCTAAAATAATGTCCACCTAATTAAAATAATAATAACAAGTTTTAAAAGAAAATATTTTAATTAAAATAAAATACATAGAAATTCTTAATCTATATAAATAAAAATGTAAATGTTTGTTTGTTCAAAATCTTAAATCTCCGAAAGTTCTTCATCGATTGCTTTGAAATTTTGACACAACGTTGCATTTGAATACGTGTGTGTTTTTATATATCTACTATTTATATACCTGTGATGTGTAAAAACATGCTTTTTTGAAAATCAGCGCTATCTGTTGGGTATAAAAGCAACACACGCAATACTAAATATTTTACGATTCCATTTCAATATTTCTGATTGCATTGTTAAATTGAATTTCATCGATTTCAATTTGTTTTCATTTTGATTTAATTATTTCATGTAAGAGATTGCAATTCCCAATTTGATTGGCATTTGCAATCACCATCAACAAAGCTCAGGGCCAATCTTTAGAATTGGTGGTTTAGATCTAGACACGGATTGCTTTTCACATGGACAATTATATGTTGCATGTTCTAGAGTTGGCAAACCAGACAATCTATATCTTTAGTGTGAGAGATTGCAATTCCCAATTTGATTGGCATTTGCAATGACCATCAACAAAGCTCAGGGCAATCTTTAGAATTGTGTTGTTTAGATCTAGATACAGATTGCTTCTTACATGGACAATTATATGTTGCATGTTCTAGAGTCAGCAAACCAGACAATCTAATGGAACAACAAAAAATATTGTATACCCACAAGCATTGTGAAATTAAACATATTAGAAACATGTGCTTTCTCTTTTCTTTTTTTTCCCATTTTACCAGACTGAGCCACAACAATGTATTGCCTGGTGCTGCTAGTTTAGAATAAAATAATAGTCTACTAGGATAGCATTCAAATACCAAGAGTGGATAAGGGATTTTATAGCCAGTTAGGGTATCTTTTTAACAACTCATATCAACTCTTGCTTATAAATTTGAGATAAATAATTTAAGCATTAAATTTATCATGGATAATGAATAAGTAAATAATAATTTTATCACAAAGCAGTCTTCTTTTAATAATTGCACATGGAATAAAGTGATCATTTATGGTTAAAAAATTGAATGAATCTTTTATTTCTTAGATGCATTCTTAACTTCTGCAGATCATTCTAACAAAGAGATTATTATCTTCAAAATAAAATATAATTGTATCATTCATTATATAAAGTTAAGATTTCTGGATAAGTCGTATGTGATCGATATATTAAAACCATACACAAATTTAACAATAAAATATAACATTTATTTAAACAATAAAGACAATCAGTATGGAATATCTACAATTTTTAAATTAAGCTATTCAATCACTATGCTATACAGTTTTACTGCATAGGAGAAATAAAATTTAGAAGTTTACAGCTTATGATAAGAAAGAAAGAAATTTAAAATTAAATTATCATTGACCATTGAGAATTTATCTGATTGATAAAAGCTTTATATTAAATGTGGGCATTTATCACAAGAAGTTCTATATTTTTATATAACAATCATACTATGTCATCATCTCAACAATGACTAAATAGTAAGCATGTCTTACCAATCCAGCAATGAATCGATGATAGAAGTTATGTATATTACTTATTTAGGCCTATAAATATAATTCTAAAATTTTAATTAAATAACTATCAGTTTTATGTTCTGCAATGCTGACAAAGCTCAGCAATAGACTACACATCAGAACCATCTCTAACCTACACTCTGAGTATTCAAGAGTGCAATCAAAGAAAAGATGATGTTCTCAAAATAAATAATATCAATTGCCATAATAATAATAAAATCATGGTGGTAGCCACACATGGCTTCATATGATATACATAATATATAAATTCAAGAGGAAAATATATATAAGACAATGAATTTAATGATGGCATGAGCTTAAAAAGAGCACCTACACTTTGAGGGCAAACAAATATGCTAGAACTTTGTCTCTAAGCATATGGGAAAAATGAGAATGAACCACCAAAATGTTAAAACACTAGGGGTTGTCTTAAAGAAAGCATTTATGCTAAATATAGAACATGAAAAAATTTCTTTCATGGAAAATACTATCAGAAGAGAGAGGCAAAGCCCAATCTCTATAAAATATTAATGTTAGCAAAATAAATACCCACAAGAGAGAGACAAAGTGACCACCTCTTGGAAAATGTAATGTCAAGATAAGCTACAATCTTCTAAACAAATATTATAATTATTAACTAATGCATAACCTGATACAATTATTTGCCAAATCTGGCTTAATAAAAACATGGCCTGAAATAAATAATAAAATAAGAATGTGCAATGTCTTCACTTGTTCTGCATAAATATATTCATTGAGATAGATAAATTACTCATGATAGGGGAGAAAGCAACATTTTAAAATGATAAACAGCAAATATTGTGTGATACAGTTGATAAATAATGCATACAAATTTATCAGACAAAATACATATAATAAAATAAAATACATGGTAAAATCACAAAAAGCATAAAATTACAATTTAAAATTATACCCAATTTACCAACATTTAAATAATTAACCCTTTCAACGATTATTATTTAATTGGCCGAATGAGTTAAAAATCAAAACTTGTAATTGGCCAACTCACAACTTTAACAAAATCTATTGTTAAAATAGATCACTTTTAATAATATAAATACATTAGTTTCGTTTGTAAAAAGTATATTACTGAATTGTCAGATTATGAAACAAACGAAAGTCTTTTCAAAAATAAAATTTGATTTATAATTTAAAAAATATTCAATTGTGGTGAAATAAAAGTAACCGCTATTCAACCAACCAAAAAAGATTGCATCAGCAATCTTTTTTTTTCACTTTAACGTTACGATCAATATGTAGCAATAAATAAATAATTCTTGGTAATATCTTAACTATTTTTCTAAAATAATTTGATTTTTAGTATTATTTTATCAATAATAATTTGTAATTCAATTCAAATATTGTTTAAAATGTTGTAAACATTCGTTTATAATTTTCGTAATAAAAATCAAAACGAACCGTAACTTTTTACTTTTTGGCAGCCATTTCCCTTTCTGACAGAAGTGGGACAGTCAATAAGATTCAAGAAAAGTTGGTGAAGAGGCGGTGCTTTGGTTTTGTTTGACATATATGGTCATTTTTATTGATTTTTTAATTGTAAAATAAATCTGAAGAGGGCACCATCTTACAGAACTTTTGATTTTCTTTCGAATGACATATTATATGTATACGTGGGATAAAAAGTAGCCGATTTAGAGTGATGTCAAATCTTCTCATTTTTAGACGAGTCATGCATTCAAAGAATTAAATGTCCTTCATCCTGGAGGATTTACCATTCATCAGGATATAATTTTGCAAACATAGAAAATTTTCTCCATTTGTTAAAAATACAGCAAATTTAAAACTAGATGTACTGGGTTCAATGCTATTTCTATTTCTATGAGCAAGAGATTTCCTAACAACATATGCACACAAACATATTAATGGACATCCAGTTTTGTGAAAATATTTTTTTAAGATGGCACTGTTAATTTCTGGAATTACATTTTGTTAACTTTACATTCATTCCTTGGAGAAGATAATTTACTAATGAGGTCTAGGAGCAAATATTACTTAAAGATAAAGCAGATTTTATTAGAGAGCAGGGTTTGAAATTCATAACATTTACACAAATAATAGCAAAGCATAATCAAAAGTTAATTGTAGAAAAACTTGAATAATAATTCCATTTATACATTTTGTATTATTTTTATAATATACATATATAGCTGTTTCAATTATTTTGTCCAGATGTATTTAAATAGTGATAGCAATGAATTTTTAAGTAATAAGTCCATTATAAAGGGATAATATTACTTTTCCAACATAAATAGTTAAGTAATAATTATCCAATGAAAGAGTAAGCTAGTAAATTTTTATTTTTAGACTAGGGAGATATTTTCATATTCAGCTGTATTAGACATAAGTTAAAATGGTTGAAAGTGAATGCCTTTTACTCAAGCAGCAAAGATAATAAATAAATAATTATGATAAGTAATTAAATGTCATCTCCATAATTAATAACAAGATCCTGCAAGCCAGAATTAAAATAGTTTATCTATTAAAAATGAATTATCCTGAAAAAAAAACATTATTTTAAATATAATCATATTTAAATAAATATGTTTCAGTTGTGTTGCTGAAGACAAAATATATCAGTCTTTTGATAAATTTATTACTACTTCTGAATTTTTTTAAACATTTAAGCAAAATTATTGAAAATATTAAGAACTGCTATAGGTATTAAAAGTGATCTCTGACAATCAATACTGTGGACCAAAGAATATTAAATTGATAATAAAGTTTATTGTTAATAAATAAATTGGTAATCAATAGAAGTTCTTACATTAGGAGAGTAAGCTATAGAAAATTTCCATGATGTTTTAACTCTGCATAAAAGTGTTTTAGTAGTTGTAAAAAATAACTATTTAAACTTCCCATCATGCTTTTCTATTTTTTTAATAATGTAGATTTTGAACTTCCCAGAAGATTTAGCTAAATTTGACACCTGGATTAGAACTTATATGTGGATACATTATTTTTACACAAATAAAATTGATTAAAATAATTGAACTTGTAATTATTTTTAAAAATATTAACTCTGCAATCAAAAATAAAAATTAGAAAAGAAAATAAGCAAGTTTTTCTCTCCTTTCCATGTGAATGATTTTTTTTCTTTCTGTGTAATTTTTTTCCTGTGAATTTTTTATACCTCCAATCATGTGATTGATTTTACTGATTGAAAATTGGCATTTCTAAATTGCTGCCTCTTGACCTCTTATATTAACATTTAAAATTAATTTGATGTCTGAGAAACAAAGCTAAAAATAGAAATTAATTTAAATATTGTGTAGACTGTTAATTAAAAATATTAAATTATAAGACAATTATTTATGAAACTAAAAAAATATTACAATGAACAAATATTACATATCAAATATATTGTTTTGAACAGAATATCAATTTATCCTATTCTTTTATAATAATTTTATATCTTATGAATTAAATGAGAAGTCCTCCAGAATACCTTTTATTTTAAATTAAAGATATATAAGCATAATTACAAACAAAGAAGTGAAAGTGAAAAAAGTTAAAATGCAAGCACAATCACACATACTCTAAAGATTTTTTAATTGATAACTAATAGCTTTTAATAATAATTAACTCTTATCTTTCTATAATTTACTTAATCTTTATACTGATTAGCATGAATAGAAACATACTTTTATTAATAAATAACTTAAATAAAAATGCTTTTTTGTAAGCCAGCAAACTAAATAACACTTAACATTAGGGATTTAAACTTAGTTATTATCACAGGTTATTTTAAACATTGGATTTTAATCCTAAGTTATTATTACAGGTTACTTTAAACATTGGATTTTAATCCTAGAAGTTAGATGAAAATAACTTTAGATTTTAATAGCTTTCAACATTAACCCTACCGAATTTTGCTATTTTTCTGATATTTCTGACTCTTTTTTTGTCTCACACATCAATGTAAAATATATGATAAATTGATTATTACTTATCAGAAAATAGTAAATTTGACTTTATTTGATGGATATTTTTGTTTACTACTGAAATAAATTCTAAATGTTCACATTTTGAGTTTGTAAATATTAAAAAAAATGAGATCGCATTCAAACAAAGAGTTTACACATCATTGTTTCTAGAAAGATTATTTTCAGTTTACAAAATCAACAAAATATTTGTATTTTCTTATTATTTTTAAACATCAAAATGAATATTTATTTATTTCTCTTATATCTAATGAATTATGCTTTAAAAGTTTAACTTTTTTGAATATTTATTACAAAATTGTGATATTTTGTTACTTGTAAATATGAAGTAGATTGTTTACATCAAAGTTAGTCTTATAAATTGCTTTAGGCTATATTTACAATAGCTGATAATATAACATATTTTTGAAAATAAAGTATTTCAAGTCAAAATAAATTATTAATAATTTATATTTCTTGATATCTAATAAATATAGTGTAAATTATTTTTAAAAAAATATCTAAAACCATAATAAATTCGCAAATAAACAAGTTTTTGCATCATTGGAACTACAATGTCATAAAACGCCAAACATTTTACAACCTTGGCAACAGACAAGGGCTGAAGATGTCAGGGTGGGGCTTATGTCTATTGTAAGAGTGGGAATTTTGAATTTTGCACCTTTTAACGTGTATTTTTCAGGCAAAAAATTTATAATAAAATATATTATTTTATACACATTTTAATGTGTAATACTTATAAAAAAATTCACCAGCGGCAAATTGGCCAAAAGGCAATTTTCTGTTGTCCTGAAATGGATTATGGTTGTCATTAATGTACCAGGAAATATATTCATAATTTAAACAATTGGGAATCACTTGTAACTATAGATGGATTCAAACTAATACAATAAAAATAATTAAGACTTATAAAAGATATACTTATAAAATGACTTAACATTTAACTATAAAATCCTATTTAAATTAACTTGCAATAAAAATTAACTTATTGAGAACATTTATATATATATTTAGATAAATTAAATGGCTGGAGGTTTAGCTTTACTCGCAAAGCTAAAGGTTATAATATATATCACATTAATGCAATAATTATATATATATTAAAAAATACACTTACTATCAGATTTTTTTAATAATATATAATTCTGTCCAATAATTAATTTATTAATAAAAAAAATAAACTGACATTTAATTGCTTATGACACTTTTGTCTTTCAATTATGGCTAGGATAATTAAAAAATCCCTTTTTTTAATCATTAAAAACTTAACCCCATCCCTCCATCTTTTTTCATTTTCTATAAATTTAGAATGATTTTTTTTTTTACAACTTTTTATTAAAATTTATAGGAAAAGACGGCAGAAAGGGATTAAGTTTTAATATTTTAAAAAGGGGGTTGTTATTCTCCTAGCAATAATTGAAAGACAAAAGTATCATAAGCAATTGAATGTCTATTTATTTATTTTTTATTAATAAATTAATTATTAGATACTATTATATATTTTTTTTAAAATCTGATAGTGACATTTTTTTAAATATATATATAATTATTGCATTAATGTGGGATATATATAATGAATTTTATTGTCCAGAATTATCCGTAATCAATCTTGGTACCCAGGTTATTCTGTAAGTACTCTCTTCTTTTTCTTTTCTTGGTAAAAAGTTCTGTAACATGCTGTGTCTTTTTCTATTGTTCTTGTATGAAATGGCAAATTGTATAAAAGTCGAATGTATGAAAGTCGAGGATCTTCGGTATTTTGTTCTAAGCCCCTGTCACATATGCCATGAATAGTATATAATAACTCATATTGTTTTTTGAACTGCAAGTATTTATTATTTTTCAACATGCATATATATTTATAATATAGACCATTTTATATGTATTTTATGAATATATAAATTAAAATTATAGTATAAATAAAATTTTAAAGAAATAATAATAATATGATTATTAACAGTAAATTGAGGGGGCACATTCATGCACATTTTTCATTCACTGAAAAAATAAGAATAAAAACAATGTACTGAATCATTTTTGTTTTTGAAATAAACTAAATAGCAAAATATCAAATTTCTATCACAATTAAATGCACTCTGGTCAATACAGATATTTTTTCAATAACTTTTTTCTCTTATAGAATCATAATAGACTAATCTTGTAATCATGAAACTATGATATCTAATTGCTTTAATGTTTTAATATCTGTGTTAATTTTAAGTATGGTATAAAATTTTGTACAATTTTAGCATTACACTTAGAAAATATTTTATATGAAATACTGTACATCAAATTTAAAAAGGATAATAAAGGTATAATAAAATTATGAGGTTCAGCATAAACCAAAGAAATTTTATTAACGAATATGATTTTTTATGATACTCTGAGATGGAAAAAAAGTCTGCTCAAATTTGTAAAATATATTAAATATTTGTGAATTTTAATAGTTTTTTTTTTGTTTTGTTTATTTGTTTATTTTTTTTGGATATTGCATAATTGAAGTCATACAACTTGATATAGCATAACTTGTAGCTTCATTATGCTCTAATCTATATACAGATAATCTACAAGAAATGTCTATTACTATACTGAAAACACATTAATTCATGTTATAAATTTAACTAGCCTGGAAATTTTTATTTTCTTCAGTGATATTTTCATAATTTTTTTATCAGATTATAACTGGAAAAAAACACCTAAGTACTTATGAATGATTGAAAGCTTAGTAAAATTACCCATTGATATCCATTGGTCAGTAGTGATGAGGAACAAAAGATTACAGTAAAGAAAATTGCTGCATTTATGAATAAAGATGGCTTGATCATTCTTTTTTTTAGGAACCATAACTACTACATCCCAAAATCACTAGCAGAAAACCACAAGAAAGCATAGCCTCCCATGTCCTGTGTAGAGAAATCACTGACAATGTTTGAATCAATTGAATAAACACTAAATTGTAATAATAACAAGGGGGGGGGTTAAAATGCACTAGTTGAAAAAAATCATAAAATAGTTAATTTTTATCAGAAAAATGAAACTTAGCTTTTCTATAAATAAAATAAAAAACAAATCAGTGATGCAACTTGCCCTTGCATAGTGCGTCAATTTTTATGTTGTTTTAAATTGAAACTGATGATCACAGAATTCAAGAAAAAATATTTATAATGCGTTATGCACATTGCAATGGTTAAAAATATTTTAATCATATATAAAATGAGATATGTGAAATTACAAACATATAAAAATAAAACAATATATCTACTCAGGATTTTTCAGTCTATTCGTCCTCCATTCCATCTCAAGCAACTGATACACTTAACCACATATATGCAAAAGAAAAAAATACATGATCCCCAATATACATACTTCATGTATCTTTTTTGCATTTATGTAATCATACATATTGTTTTCTTGAAATGGAATGAAGAACAAATAGACAAAACTTCTGAGTTCAAATCCTTCTACTTCCATATACAAGAAACATTTGTATAAGCAAATTACATACTGCTTTAGAAAACATATATTTTTTTATTTTATAAATAGTGAACTTTTTTATTATTTTACTATCTATAACTTTTAGATAATACAGTTATCATTTTTTTTACCCATTGCTCATTCAATATGAAAAAGTTGGGGGAAAGATTTTTTCTTATCATTCATTAACAAACAAAGCGGGGGGGGGGGTAATTTTATTTTCATATAAAGCATGTATTTTTTTAAATTCAGTGAACATGGCACATGAATAAATATTATATATTGCTATAAAGTTAATATATCACACAATATAAAAAAGCTAAACAATTTTAAAGATTTTAATTTTATATTTATTAATAAATTGCTATATTTTATGATATATTGCAAGTGTATCAGATAATTTGAGATAATATTTTTATTCATCACTAGAAATGAATTTAATCTGTTTACGTCATTAAATTAATACCCTGTACAGGCTTACACGCAGCTGCACATATATAATGTAATATATAAGGGATTCGAACTCGGACTTTCACATGACCCTCAGCTTTCCATGTCATCTCATATTGCTGACCCATCTGATCATACACATGTCAGAGAGAGCCTTATTATAATGCACCTTATCCAATGTTTTTTTCAGTGCAGTATAATAAATTTTACAATTAAGTTATCCTTGCTGAAGTCTAGGGAAAAAATTATGTACAGTAAGCATGCATTTGTTATACCACCTCATAGATAATTTCCTGTAGCATCTAACGAGTATGAAACATCCTCGAACTTATAGTTTTTGAGTTACAATAATTTTTCCAAATATTTTACATTAATTTTCTTTTTTTACAAAAAGAAAAAAAATGGCAACTATTTTTTATTAGAATTCAGGATTATTAAAATAAATTCATAGATGGGCTGAGGTATGTACACTTTTTAATATTATATTTTTGTATTATAGGATTATTTCAATACAGAACTACTTTTAATTATATAAAAAAATGTGTTTTATATTATTTTTATTACATTTTTAAATATTGCTTTGTAAAAGAAATTGGCCACAATTATATATAATGTATTGTAACCGTTTGGGTTACATGGTACACCCATAATAATATAGTGTGTGTGCATATATATATGGAAAATAAAGGAAAAGTAGAAATAAACACAGAATAAATTTTTGTAAATATTTTTCTATATTTTCTAAAACAAAATCATAATATGTAAAGGGTTAAATAATAACTCTGATTTAAAATAAAAATTGTTTTATAAATTAAACTTTTAAAAGGTCTGTTAAAAAACATTATTTGTAATTCTGATTTTGAAATTTAAATATAAGCTTGTTTTTTTGATAATTTTGAAAAAAAATGTCTATTTTTGAAATCTTTAATTAATTTGTAAATTTTTATTGTCTAAATAAAAACATGTATATGTTTTAAAGGGATTAGAGAGCTAAAAATAAAAACTCTGTTTTTAATCAAAGTGTTGTTAACACCTCAGATGAGTTTTTAAAAGACTGATTAACAAAATTAGCTCCAGTCTGGTTAGTGATTTTTGAAGAGAACAGGTCAGCTGCAGAGTTGATTACAATATTTTGTTGCAACTTGATGAACTTTGCAGCAGTTGGTTTTAGCTAACCGGAGAGTTGGCAAAATAGCTACTATGAAGTTATGTGGCTGAAGGCAGAACAGTAAATTCAGGAACCACTACTGTTTTCCTGGTAGGAGTTTGAATTTCACGTCAAGAAAATGACCCACTTCTTTGTGCTGTAATTCATAGCCTTAAACATGGAAAGGACAGCTGCTTGCCTGGGACAGTTCTACACAGAAGGGAGGCCAACTATGGACCAAGATTTTACATGGATTATGTACCTTTACCTGATAGTGACAACAAACCTGAAATTATATTTTTCTGCTGGACCAAAAACCAAGCTTGCCAAGAGAAAGCTTGAAGAAGTTGGTGATATACAGTGAGTTATTTCATTTTAATATTTCTTAAAATGACTTTTAAAATCATAAATTAATAACTTAAAGTTAATACAAACAAATAACTTTTGTTTGAGTTGGAATCTAACAACAGTGATATATGATAATAAAATTTTAAATAATTTCTTTGGTCTGAAGTGACAGATATATAAACGATTTTATTTTTCGTTTATTAAGAAAATAAAAAAGAGACATTTTATATTTAGAGATCTTGATAATTAATCAACAAGTGACTTTATTTAGTTTGATTTTTAAAAAAAAAGAACTTATAAACTGAAACTAAATTGTAAATTATATTTATGTTTTGTTTATACACACATATATGTGTTTTCCAAATGAATTATGAAAATATACTATTATTGCTGTTAAGTTAAAATATTTTGAAAATGATGCGTGAATTTGTACTTTTTATGCTTATGGTGAGTATATAGTTAGACAGGACTGTTAGGATGCAGAGTATTCATATGCTCGGCACTGTCTAGACCTAGATATTGAGCTCCCAGGGTAGTCCAATGGTGAATATATATAGGCCACATGAATAGGCTTTGGTCTTATGAATAGACCACATTTATACACAGAGATGAGCAGGGTTGGCGCAATGCCTTTATTTTTTTTCTGGATACTACTCTTTGAGGATGATCTGATTAGGTACTTAGAAGGGCAGTGCTTAAAAATGAGGTATTTTCTTGCGACGTCATGGAGCTTTGTGTACTGATAGTCCAGCTTGGCTCTCTGCTTATCATGGCGTGGAGAGCTGCAGTTCACGTATTCATTTTTACTATCTCACCTTGCCTACTTAATCAGCATTAACTAATCAAGCAAAGAGACATTTCAAAATTTATATATTTTTTTGGATGCTATAAAAGGATATTATCTTTCATTTATTAAAAACAGAAAAAGAGACATTTTTAAAGTAAAGCAAACAAGCAAATAACTTCATGTATTAAAAGAAAGAAAAAAGTTGATAGAAACTAATCGATAAATAGTGGAACTTACTATAAAATAAGAAAAGCAATTTATACATTTTCAACAAGTAATTGTGAAAATAACTTTTATTGTCATAACAAGTGTGTAAATTTTATGAAATTATTAATTATAAAAGTATTGTGTGACAAAATTAAATTTGTTAATAATCTGTGCAATTCTATATACGTGTTGTAGTAAACCTAGCATAAGTATTTGTATTACTTAAAACATAATTTAAAAGCTTAATCATGTATTATTTTATGTAAAAATTAAATATGTTCAGAAATCACACGCATGTATGTATGCGTATATCTGCCAATTGTATTGCAGATACCAATTGTAACACATATGTAAAATTTAAACATTTTTTTTTTATAATTATTTTATGTCAATTATATTGTAAATAACAATGCGTGTCAGATAGACACTTATGTATAAATTTTTGATCATTTTTCTAAATTAAATGTTAATTCAAACATGTTTATTTTGTATCAAGCCACATGCCTATGTGCTGAATGGGTTTTAAATAAACCTAATTTATTAATCATGTAACTCAATGTATACCTTTCAAAATCAGAACCCTTATAAGACCGTAATCATTTATTTTTTTATTGTTATTAATAAACTTATTTAATTGTTAAAAATGGTTTCCATCATCTCTTGTTCACATACAGTAATAGAGCTTTATGTTCTCTGAGCTAGATTTCGGACATGGATAAATGGGGATGTGCTTAGTGCTTTGGGCATCCAGTGATGATCAATCATCATCCTGGTTGGCACAAAAGAGTACACTCTTTAAAGCCCATGCACTATCTTTTATTTTACTTTAGTCTTATTAAAAGTTAAGTTTATAGTTGGCCAGTACATTAATAGTACTTTAGTGGCCAAAGCATTGATGATGATCACCATGCTTTAAATGTCCTAGCATTATTGTTCTATTTCTGATTATTGTGTATTTTAATGGCTGGGCACTAAACTGGTGCATCCAAGTTATGTTTATATAATTGCACAAGCTGGCAAAGGCTCAATAGTTAGCCTGGTCTACAGAAGACCCATTTTCAATCCAGTCACAAGGTTGACTGTTGATTTATATATTTTATTGTACTAATTTGTTTATTCCCATCAATGATGATGATGGATGGTTATTTCTCTCTAGTATTTACTTATACTGATATTTACTTTATAATGCTGGTTGATAATAATTATGCTTTAGTTGCTCTTTTGAGTTAGCTTCTGATCTCTCAATGATCTCTCTCAATGTTCACAGAGATTTTGATCTCATACTCTTATAATTTAATTTTACTGGTGTTGATGTTTTTCCATCACCCAGGTTCATTTACACTACCCACCCACTTCCTATCCCCCCATCCCGTTACAGTATATATTTATTCATACAATTTTTATATTTACTTATGTACATAAGTGCCTATGAATAAATTGACCTATTTCAGTTAAATGTTGTAGTTTGTTTTTTTATCTTTATAAATACCATTCTTAAAACAAATTATTAATAATTAATATTTATTTTATTAGTAAAGAAAGATTCCTAGAAATATATAAAAAAGGTTAGATCCTCACTATGTTAGATAATGAAAAATTCTGATTTTAAAGAGGAAAAAAAAACTTATCAAGAATGAATGGAATGTATGTTTATAGTTTGTTCTAATCATTATTTAGTGTAGAATATGTTTAAAGTATTAAAATGTTTTAATTTTAAAAGTCACTTAATATACAATTTATGAATATATTTAAAATAACTTTAAAAGTGTACTTTTATTTAATACTTATATTGTACTTTCTTAGATTTATTGTTTATTATAGTTAGTTTTATGGATCATTTTATATTTTTTTAATTTGTGTTAAGTAGTTAGTTATTGTAAAAATTGCAAGTTTACCAAAGGCATGCATATTTGTGAGCAAACAGGTTAAAGGCAGATAGTAATTTTTTAAAAATATATTTTCAATTAATATATTTTCTTTAAAAGAAGATTAATGAAAATGATTTTATAATGATTTCTTACTCATTTTTATGAAACATTTTATACAATAGTTAAAATCTTTTTGTTTTAATCTAAAGACTTTTGCTGATTGATATTCATACATTAAATTATTATTTTATACACATAAATTTAAATATATAAATTTCAGTAACATTTAATTTTTCAATAGTTTTATTGGATTTTTACTATTGTGAGTCTTTTAGTGATAATAAAATATTCCAGTACATCTTGCTATCTGAAAATTAAATAGAAGATATTTAAATCACCGACCCCTAACTTTATGATATTTCAGCAACATTCTGTGTGTATAAATATAAAGTCTGAAGCACAAACAGCCAAATTCAATCTTGAATCTTATGCTACAGCAATATTGTATATTGTAGCTGAAATATCATAACATTTGGGGTGGATGATTTAAATATTTTCTATTTAATTTCCAGCAAGCGATATACACTGGAATATTTTCTTATTTGTATTGGTAGTTAGCAATGTTTAAATTACTACTGTTGTAGTCTTTCTTTGTATATGTAAAATTAATTGTTTACTAGCAATTTAAGATTGTTGCTAATTTAATTTTAGACTCTTTGTTTGAATAAGTTTGAATTTCAATATATAACATTGTTGCAGCATAAGACTCAAATGATATCCTTGTGAGTTGGACTATTTGAGGTTCAGATTTTATATTTATTCACAGAAGGCATTGCCAAAATATAACATTTGGGGTGGGTAATTTAAAATAATTTATTGGTAATGTATTTTTAACTAATATAACCCTGATTTGTATAATGAATAATATTTCTGTAGTATAATTTTCACTACATCATTCTCACACAAGATAGAGAATGTTTTTTATCTGCTTTTAATACCTTGTGGAAGAATGTAATTATAAACGTATGACCAAAGACATGAAAAAGATCTATGATACCCAAAATGTATATTTCATGCTGAACCAGCATTCATCAGTTGGCCCAGACTACAATTTCTTACACATATCTTTATCATTGTTTAGTATAAATATATAGAGAGGTAGATAGATGAATGGATGGATAGATAGATAGCAAATTACTACAGTTTAATTGATGTGTCAAATATGTTGTACTCACAACTTTGACACAAATTACTTAATGAAAGTATATTAATAATTTTTAGTAGTCATTTATTAGACTAGAGATGATCCAATAATGAATAATATTTCTGTAGTGTAATTTTCACTACACTATTCTCATACAAGCTAGGGACTAGAATAGTGTTTTCTATTCGCTTTTAACAATGATAAAGATATGTGTAAGAGATTGTGGTCTGCGCCAACTGATAGGTGCTGGTTCAGCCAAAATGTCCATCTTGGGGATCATAATCTTTTTTCACATGTCTTTGGTCATATGTTTATGATTACATTCCTCTACAAGGTGTTAAAAGCAGATATAAACCAGTCCCTATCTTTTAAGAGAGTGGTGTAGAGAAAATTACACTACTGCATTATTATTCATTATTGGATGATCTCTATTCTAATAAATGAGGGGGAAAAAATATTAATTTATTTTGATTTGTCTTTTTTTTTTAATTATTATTATTAAAGCTAGCATACGTCAAGCATTGGTGGTCGAGAGGTCAGCGACAGCTGCTTTGCAAGCAGTTGTCCTGGGTTAGCGGGTTCGCTTCCCGGCTGATGCTATGACACATGAGAAAAAAAAAAGTTAGCATAGTTTTTGAATTGAGCCAATTAAGCCATTATGTTTGTAACTAGACTTCTAAGAGAATAATTGTATTTTTGATGGAAAATGAAAATTTTCAAAAAGATTTTTTAGTAGTTTTCTCAGCTAACTCATTCAAACAGGTATTTAATTATTTTTAGCTGTAAGGTAAAGTAAGCTGGGGCAAGAGAATGTAAAATTTCTCACTAGTTAACATTTGATTGATGTAATACTTAATTTCTAAAGAAGGCCCTGCTCTCCAAGCAGGGGCAAAGAATGTAAAATTTTTCATTAAAGTTTGATTGGTCTAATACTTAATTTGTAAAGAACCTCTTACTCTCCTAAGTCTTCATTGAAACTAAGACATATATATAGTAACATTTAATTCAGCATAAGAGTTGTAATGATTTACTTTATACATGTCAGCCATATTATTTTGTGAGTGCTGCTGCTGCTGATATATATATTCTCTTTTGTATATATATAAAGCAGAACAAAAAAATTAATAAAAATAGGAAAAACAAAATGTATAAAATTTTCTTCATCATAACCATGGTTTCATCTATTAAACAAATATATAAACTTCAAATAGCTTATATATAGTATTTTATAAATTATTCCTGGAATATTTATAACTGCCAATTTTTTATTACTCATGGATTCAGGATCCTTCTTCTATACCTATCAACAAATTGTTTTTAATTAATCCATAAATTGATCATTTAAAAAGCAACGAATTTTGTTTTATCATTAACACCCCATATATTGCTATTTTAATTGTTTTTATTAAGTAAAATACTTTTAACAAATTTATCACAATAATCTAAACTAATGTATATGACTAGATTGAATCATCATATTTCAAAGTTATTTAATCATTTATTTCTATAATAAAAACTCGATGCAACTTTTTTATGAGCAAACAGCAGCTGATTACTATCAGATGTAATTATATTCCTAAATTGTCATCATTAAATAAAATGATTCCAATATAAAATAAATTAACTATCGCATTATTATTAACTCTAAAACTTTAATTTATTAAAACCCAGAGTATCTTTAAAAAAATACAAACTATAATTCTAACTAATCATTCTATTCTCTAATACAGGGATGCCCAACCTTTAACTTGACGCAAGCCAGTTGAAAATTTTAAAAAATTTGGGGAGCTACAATTATATATTGCATTTTTCATATTACATTTATAAACATAATTCACAAACTAAAAAAAAAAAACTGGTATAATATGTTAAAAATAAAAAAAATGTAAATACATTTTTTTTATTTATTAAAAATTTGGTAACATACATATAAATTACAATTACAGGAAAAGTATATTTTAATTATTTTATTTAATGTGAAACCTGACTACTGCATATTGTTATCGTTTGTATTGTAAAAATGTTTATTTTTTAGTGTGTGCATGTTGTGTCAAGGAACATAAAATATTTTATCAATTTTTCTTGAAGAGTGCAATGCAAGTCACATTAAACGGTTGCGTCAGCCACATGTGACTCGCGAGCTATGGGTTGGGCATCCCTGCTCTAATATATATATATAGACCAGGGCAAATTAATGGCGAAACAATACAACCAGTATCCCAATTTTCTTTATTTTATAAAATTTATTTTTATATCTCTAATACTATCAAATCTTGGATTAATAAAAAAGTATACAGATAACATTAAATTTTAGCCATAGAAAAATATACCGTTTTTAAACCAGAAATAAGTATATCAATATTTAAACTATCACCAAACTGATATCAAACTACTAAAAACAATCCCCATTAATACTAAAACCCTTAATTCTGTGAAAAGCTGCAATAGTCTTAGAAGATTCAGAATAATCATCTGCACATCATAATCTTTTAAAAACTTAATCAGAAATTTAGAAATTCTGACACATGTATACCTTCCTCCATAAAATCAAAAATACATTGTAAAGGAATAATTATCCTTATGGATTTTTGACTGAAAAAAAACTGTAAATGTAATCCCTAGATAGCCTTGCAAATAAGTTACTCTCAAATTTTTTTAATTTTTTCACTATTTTTATAATATCAGTTAATCTAGATTTTATCTTTTTTTCCAGGATTATTATTTAAAGTCTGAAGTTTTCTATTATGTATTGTCTCTAAACAGTTATCATTTTTCAAAAGAATCACTTTATAGGTTGACAATCTATTTTTGAAACATCTATTTGATAAATGGGTGAATGAAAAATAATTAATAACTAATCTTTAATAATATATGAAGAAAGATCAGAAGAATTCTATTGGTTAATCTTTTTAGATCTGAGGGCATCAATTTTATGAGAATTTGTTTTTAATATTAATGATGATTGGCAATTAACTCTGAATTGCGGGTTATATGTGTGTATATATCTGAAGGTTTTCTTGGTAATTTTCGTTTGAGTTTTTTTTTTTAATCAGTGAAACCATGGTTGTGATGAAGAAAATTGTATACATTTTGATTTTTATAGTATTTTTATTATTTTATTCTATTTTGATTACATTTAATAGTATAACATTAGGCAATATTTTATATACATGTTTATGAAGAGATTAAACAGATTTAGATTTTTTTCCCAGTCAACTGATTTATTATCAATTTAGCTAAGTATACAATTTTTGTTTAGTATTGGATATGATCTATTAAATACAGCCTTGTGAATAGCGCCTTCTTTGCAGCAGAGTATTTGAAGGCTGGTTTTATCTTTATATATATATAATCTTAATTTTTTAAACATTTTTATTAAAGTACCTGTTTTTATTCAAGTGAATATTTTATTTAAACTATAAATAATAATAATAATACAAAATGAATCATTTAGCTGATCAAATTGTTGTTGTTGTATTTATCTCAAATTCATTTTAAGCATAGGATTATTTTACAACTGTAAAAGTTTTTTTTTAAATATATATTTACTGTTTTTGCCAAATCATTGCAGCAAATAGGTCAGATATTATTTTATTAATTCAAAGCTTCATCTTAATAAAGATTATTAGTATCTTATTATGAATAGTCCTACAAATTTACATGGTAAGTGGAGAGACAAGACATAACAAAAAAAAAGATAATTAAGATTGTACATAATATGGGTGCATAACTATGCCTCTTTCTATGTAGGCTTTTTTGCCCTGGCTACTGACCACTTCACATATTGAGGACAGTGGAATGACTTTCAGATATTAAATCCACTAACAAATAAACAGTGTTCAAACAAAAGCTCTTGTTCATTGTAGGATAGAATGTTGGTTCATCAAAAAGTAGGTGCTACTTCTGATACAAACAATCTTTTTTTTCTCCTTTTTCTTTTTCAGTCATTTAAGCTAATACATGACCTGGTAGTCATAAATCTCCCATTTCATTTGGTAATCTCCCTATATTAACTGTGGCAGTGGGATTGTGTGTTTATGCCACATTTTCATCCATTAATTACATACACAACATTGCTGAATTTAATTCTTGAGAATTAAGATGGCAATGATGGGGTAAGCTCAATAGATTGGCAGTCATTAGTTAAGATCTCTGCTTGAAGCATTATAATCCTAATGATTGCTTGGAACTGGATTTGAGATATGAGTTTTTAGTTGACAAAAATTTATGTATAAGCAGTCTTATTTGTGGATCTCTCTGCTTACTATGAAAGTGGAAGAGGGCCTAGAAAAATTTTTTAAATGTCTTGCCTCTTCTAACTTGTTAGATAGAAACTTGGTGGGTTAATTATTACAACAATAGAAATAATAATATCAATAGCAGTGATAAAGCAAGAGGAGGTGGTAATATTAGAGTTAAATATAAATTTATTTTTATTTCTAATGGAGTTTACTTTATACAAATACTTCAAAAGCAGAAAGGTTGATTGCACTGGTAGCTAAAGAGCTATCAAAATTTAAGATATGTATAGCTGTTTAGTGAAAGTTATTATCCATTGGAAGAAAGTTGAATAGAACAGGTAGATGATTACATGTTTTTTGGTAGAGCAGATCAGTCAGTGAAAGAAGAACAGATGGTTTGGAATTTGCTGTAAAGTCTAACTTAGTATCTTCTCTTCATGGATTATCTTGTTATATCAATGAAAGTTTAGTAATATTAAGAATTACATTGTACAATGATAATAATGTTTATTAATATATCTGCTCCAAATTTAGATTCAGATGATTCAGAGATAAAAGCTTTTATTTTTTGCTGGATAGCATTATGACAGCAGTACCAGTAAAAGATCAGATTTTTCTTCTTGGAAACTTTAATGCACATGTTGGTACAAATAGTAGACTTTAGCCAAAAGCTGTCAGAAGTAGTTATATTGGTGCTGTAAATTTAAATGATTTATTGTTCCTTAAATTTTTGCATGATATATGGATTAACTATCACAAACATTTTGTTTAGGTAAGAAACACTATAGAGGAACATGGATGCATCCACATTCAAAATAATAATATTTAATAGATTACATTATAGTTAGGAGTCAGAATACAAGAGAAATTCATATTACATATGCATTTATAAGTGCAGATAATTGGATGGACCATTAATTAGTACACTCCATGATTAAAGTGATAGTTGGATTAAAAAATAAATCTTATTTCAATCATATTCACAAGAAAATTGATATTCATTTCTTAGAAGTGTCTATTAATAAGTATTAAATTTTAACAGCTATTAAATGCTAAAATTGCAAATTTGGACTTTTAGCATTATCATATTATTGAAGCCCAAATTTCTTTTCAGAAATGTGTTATAGTAAATCTATTCTTGGATTTATTAAAAAAGAATCATTACTGATTTTCTGGCAATATTCTTGTTATTAGCGATTTGTTTAAAATAAAATATGGCATTTTCTGTTTGATAGAATAATAAGTTAGGTATGAAACTGTGAGGATCTGAAGGCAGATGTCAAGAATGCTTAAAAATGATTGATATATTAAAATTGCAAAGAAGATACAGACATTCATTGACTGGCCAATTTTGATGTTACATAAATGAACATGTAGATGTGAGAAACAGCATTACAATCCTATTAATTCAGAAACGGACTCATATCCAGCAGTAATTTTTGAATTGAGATGATGAAGCATATTTAGATTTGAGAAAGGTGTCCAGCTTAGTGAAATCTAAAGATCCTAATGAAAAAATTGGAGATTTTAAAATTGTGGTGGTGATAAGGTAGGTTCAAAAATATTTATTTCTTTTTTAGGACTACATGGACCCATGAAGTTGTGATCTGATCTTAATGATGCTTCTGTTGTTCCAGATTTTAAAAATAAAGGGAGTAGACAAAGTTGCAGAAAGCAAAGGTACTTTCAAGTATGTTGTGGAATTGGGTTTTTTTTTCTATTACAGATGAATGCTTCCCAAAGAGTTAGTTTTAGAGAATCAAGTAGTACATTAGACATGTTTTTTTTGTTTCCATGCAAATCTAAGTTAAGTAAGTTAACATTTTATCAAACATTATAGCATAGTTTTACATGTCAACGGACTATAATCAGTAGGTACTCAAATATATTGTAACATCCACTACTCTATTAGGGTTTTTTACGAATTAACTACCCATACTGGATGACCAAATTATGTCCTATCTATTAACTTTGTTTTGTCAGACAATTCAGTAAGATTTAATGGATGCAATTATTTTTCCTGGTCATACAAACTCTTTTTACTAAAAAAGTATGATATAATGCCTGAAAAATATCAAAAATAGTATTTGATTCTGATATTTATAAATGAGGATTCAAACATCAATGAGATTATTCTCTGTATTATGGAAAACTATACTGAGACAGGTCCTTATTTTGTATTACATTATTCAAATCATTTGTAGCTAAAAAATAAAGATAATGGTTTATGCCAACTTCCTGTAAATAAAAAAATATTTATTAGCCCAAACTATGTCTAAGTTGAAGATGCTCATTAAAACAATATTAGTTTACATTTCAAATAGTCACCTTACTAGTGAATTTAAATCTAGTGTTCAGAACATGTATTATTATGATTTTGTTGGAAAGAAGCTATCTATTTGGTTCTCAAAGATTAAATAATGAGTCCCTATTAATTTCAGTAACAGTTCGATAATGATGCATTAGGAAGACTAGAAGAATAAACACATTTTTTTGATGTTAGCATTATCTGGAAAATAATATCTTGTAATTAGCTCTTCACAAACAATTCTATTTTGTATTCAATAATTTTGATAACAGAACTGTTTTTGGGAATCATAAAGCTATTGGAATATTAATATATCTAGTTTGTAAACTTGAAATAATTAAAGTTTAAACTGGTTAGCAGATTTTAAGTCAAATATTTTTGAAAGGAAAGCATAATGTAGCCATTAATAGATTACATTTAAGATTGGAATGTAGTCAATAGAGTAGGCAAAATTTAGTTCAGTGCGGATAAAAAGCATTGAAAAGCAGAATTGTATTTCTTATTAAGTCGCAGTTTGTGCAATTCATTAATTTGATGTTGGCGATGATCAAGAAATTTAATATAACTTTACTAGTAGAGTAGAAATATATATATATATAGATAAATTAGTCACACAATACATTGTATGCTTAACTTTAAGAATGGTTGTGCATATATGCTTGAAAAGGAAAGGATAAATGAACACAAACAAAATTTATTTATACAAAATGTTTAAAATAAATTCTAGAATAACTTAAAAATAATGATTAATTAAATAATAATATTTCTTGATATTTTTTAAATATTTTGATTTATTTCTTATTTCAACAGAAATATGAATTTTTTTAATATTTAACAAAGAAAAAAAAATATTTTTTTTAAAGACATGATTATAGAAGTTAATTTTAACATGTTTATTAGTTATATTTACTTTTGATGATTGTCAGCTGATTCCTTGGTCATTTTCTGATTTCCTTGCTCTTTTATTGCATTGATTATTATATATAGTCGTCCTTTCATAAGTCCTTTCACAACTCCATACTTACCATTACATTTAGCTATTCATTGCAAAGCAGAATAACATGAGTTTTCATATCGTTATAATATATACATAAATCAAAAAATTACCTGCTAAAAATATATTATATATAATAGCTTTAAATTATAACAGTAAAAAGTAAATAGTTTATTTATTTTTTTTTTTTTTACAGTTTTTATAATTTAAAACTATTATTTAAATTGTGCAGAAATTAACCTCCAATCATACGCGGTTTTCATAACTTTTATAAATCTCCGTCCACTCATCCATCAGTAAGAATTTTAAAACTATTATATATATATAATTTGACAATAGAAGCTACATGAAATAAGAATCTCATTGCTAGTAAAAATGACAACAATCAACTTATATAGATTGTGCATAATCATGTATATTTTCACCTTTCATAAAGTGCTTGAGTAAGTTTTGTATTTGAATTATTATTTGTCTTAATTTAAATCTATAAACAAGGTATATATTTTTCTACAAAACATTATCAATTTGTAGATTTTATTCCAGACACCAAAGACTATTACTAATTTCACAACTTTGAATCATCCTATGTTCTATACTAATTCTATGTTATCTTAGTTTTTTTTTTTTTTAATTTGTCTTCTAGACAGAATATCATTTATTTATTTCTAGAATCATGTTCAGAATTACATCATTATTGCATTTCTTGTTTTGAGAAATGCATTTGTTGTGTGCAAAAGCATTTTAAATTGACGTAACACCTGCTTTGTGCCTTTGCATATGGTTTTATAATTATTACAATGATCAACATTTGTTATATAACTTGATTTTATAAAAGTCACTGGTTGACTAAGAATTTAAATACATGCATATCTTGATAAGTTTTTTGATCTACTGTGAAAGATGTAAAGTGTAATATGACATTTAGAGTTACTTATAGATGGGCTCTTTTTTAATTTCAACATCATCTCATAGCACATGATCTTCAATGTTTGCTAGAGAAACACTATGTACAATTTGACTTCATAACTTAGGTTTATACAATGTATAATATGTCCAAATGACACCAGATTTTCTATTTACCTTCATTTAGTCAGCAGCAAGAAATATATAATACTATCCATCTGTCAACTTTTGATGTGGGTTGAACATAAATCGCTCAAAAAGGGGTATTATTTATGGATTTTTTTCAATTTCAAATTAAATTTAAAAATTGCAGACCTTTCTAATTCTAAGATTTTAGAAAAGGCATTTATTGCATTAAAAAACATACGTAAATCCAATTACATTATTGTATTTATTAGTTTGCCAATAATTTAAGGATTTGGATTTTTCTGCTGATCGTCAAATGAATGTAGGATATTTGTGCATGAATGATAATATAGCTGTTTTAAGATAGATTAAGGCAAATTGCCTTCAAATACTTTACAAAAACTGCACTGAGAATTTTGTACTTTTTTATTTTTGGATCATTTTGAATTTGTAATGAAAGTCAGTGTCTAGAGAAACCTGTGATATATAAAAACCTTCTCCAATGTATATTCAATTTAACAAAAGTATAAGAAGATGTCTTTATTATAGGTTTAAAACATGGATAACAAACATTTTGGATTTCTAGTTTATATAATAAAGTGAGAAATTTTGGTCAAATACAAAATGTGAAATCATTGCTATCCTGAGATTCTGTAAAAAAAAAAAGGTAAAAAATACTATTAATACGTTAATTCGGGAAAATCTGAACAGTTTACATTAATGTTTTATATGCATAGAGTTGATAATGATATTTTTGTTAGTAATTAGAGATTAGAATCTTCTCAGTTGATGAATATATTAATAATTAAAAACATAAATCATCCAATCTGGTGAAAATTCTTATAAATGTATTTTATGTTTTTTTTAATACATTATAGCTGATTTAAACTAACTGTGTGAACTTCTCCATGAATTTGACATTCAACCTTATAGATATTATTATCTAAATCTAAATTTCAAGAAGCCAAATCATTCATATTATTCTTTTAAATTTTTTATTAAATATCAACCACTCTTATGTCTGTACAATCTTTGTTATACATGTGTGGGTATGCTTGGGTGTATTTATATAAGTACCAAAATTATTATTATTATTATTTAATATATATGCTAGAGCCAATATCTTGATATTTCCAACAAATATCTGATCCTTGTTCCATTAGTTATTAGAAAATCATTATATACAAATAATCCTTAATAATTTCACACAATACAAAAGTATGAATTAGTTAAGTGAATAATTTTCTGACCTGATAATTATTTTATTTTATTAATCATTATAGTACATAAACCTATTAATTCAATGTATACTATGTCATTGCCATCAATTATTATTGATCCATTGCATAATGAAAGTCTCAAGTTTAATCCACTACATATCCACAGCTTCTCTTTTTTCATATCACACTAATAAATTTTCTTATTTTATCTCTCTATCTCACATGTATCCTGTTTCTAGGTCTTCTACAATCTCTTGAGATAAAATTTAAAACTTCAACTGACCATTTATTATCAACTTTTCATCAATATAATCGGCCCAGTTTCATTTTAGCCTTTTAATTTGTTCAACTTATTTGTTCTCTCATCCGTGTGTTTTATTTTTGATCTTCTCTTGCTACTTCTGATATTTATCCCTCCATATTTCATCAAGTGTTCAGAAATCTCTGTATTTTTCTATTAAGTGTCCAAGTCTCAGAATCATGAATAACAACTGGTAAAACATATCTATTAAAAACTTTTCTTTTCAAACAAACATATTTTCTTTTAAATACAAGTTATTTCTACCAAAAGCACTCCATTCAAATATAATTCTATGATTAATTATTATCATCTATTCTATTTATGTCTGTGTTAATAATAAAACTAAGATATAACACTGCTCAATAATATTTGACAATAAAAAATACAATATATATAAAAAAATAAAATAACAAGGAATGATTCAATTCATACCTACACTTTCAAGTTTTTACCCAGGAACATCATGACCAAAACTTGGCAATCAACAATCTACCGTAGTTGTGATCTTTCTCAATTTAAACCCTTATTTTCATTAACACTCTTGATCAGGTTTGGATTCTTCAGTTTAGTCATCATGATTATGCAATATTTAGAATATGCCACTCTTCAAATTTAGATCACATTTCATTGGAGTTAAACAACTTATTGTATTATCTGTACCGTTATGATTGTAATTTCATCATACTTTTGTCTTGTAAGATAAATTTATTATACTGTAAATATATTAATACCATATAGTTTCTTGTCAATAAAAAAAATTTTAAAAAAAAAAAAAGGATATTGGTAGTTGTTAATTTCTTTTAGTTTATTATTACCAGTCCTTATTTTATTTTCTGAGAAAATCCATTGCACATTATTTTAATCATTTTTATATTTAACTCTAATTACTTTTTTATTTTCATCTGATAATTCCTGCAATTTTTTGAAGCTCTAAAATAGTATTTACAAAAACAACTAAATCATCTGAAAAATGTAGATAACTTAAATAATCTCTATTTACATTTACTCCTTCCCATTTTAATCCACAAAATAATTAATGTAAAACTTTATTAAAAAGTTTTGGAAATATGAAATCATCTTGTTATCCCTTGCTCAATGTTAATCTACTTAATACAACCTGTAATCTAATTACCATTGTTGCATTTTGATAAATATTTTTTCATAATATGACAATATCCTGCTATAATCATCATAAAATGCTTATAGTATTAAATGCCTTTTCATAAATTACAAATCCAAAATTATAATGGCAACTCATATTTATTATATCTTACATATATATATTCGCTTAGGGATCATAATTAAAAAATGTTCACTAAATATTATTTTTTAATATTGTATTTGTAAAATATTGACGATTAAAAAATATTTTTAAAGATAAGCACTGAGTCTATAAATAAATTATTTTATCGTCAACAAACTGAATGGTAGTTTTATTTTAATTAATAGTGAGTTACAGTTTCAATAAATTAGCTGAAATACATTTTATTTTTGTCAAAAAAAAGTTTTAAACTAATTAAAACAATTACATTTTATTTGTAGATAAAATATATTAAATCTTTAATGAATAAAAATTGCACGAAAACCTAATTAAAATGGTTGCTTTACTAAGATATTGGATTTTTATATCAGATTAACTTTATTAACAGTTACCCTTTTTAAATAAAGGTAGCTATTATGTAATAAAATAGAATTTTAAATAAAAATAATTTTTCTGTTTAAATTTAGTCATCTTTTTCAGCTATTATTAATCTGTTGCAGGATGGACATTTTTCTGAATGTAAACTAGTTTTTTATTCATAGCTTGTCTTTTTCACATTATCCTAGCAAATTTTTTTATCCATCCATTTATTTCATATGTAGTTTCTTACAGCATATTTTAGAAACATGTCCAATTCAGCAGCTCCTTTTCAGTGATATAATACTTTTAATAATATTGGAGGTATCTGTTGTTCTTTCATCCATATATTATTGCTTTGAATTGATTTTTACTTTACTGTTTAAGGTTTCCAGTCTCAGATCAATAAAGAAGCTCAGGAGAACACTTTAGTCAAAATCTTTCTTTCTAGAATACAGTCATATTTGCATTTAATATATCTACAAAAACATCCAAAATTAATTTTATGATTAATTTTTTTATTGTATCATTGCTGAAGTAGTAATATGAATAAATTGTTTATAATTGTTCATTACAATCAATCTTGCCCCCCCCCCCTTTAAATAACTGTTGAACATTATTTTACTCATTTTAATATTTACCTTTACTACTAGTTTAATGCTTTTATTAGATAGATCTTATATTTTCAATAGCTGCAAAAACAGTCACATTATTTTTGCTAAATCTAAATAACTTAAGTCATCTTTATTTATTTCAATATTTTTGTTTCTCTTTTTGATGTGAAAATACTTCTCTCAAAATTGCTGTAAAAAGTTTTGGAGATGGAATTTCCCTGCCATATACTCTACTAATGATAATCTCTTATTATCACCATGAAGTCTAAACACCTTGTTGTATTTTGATAAAATATTTACTAATATTTAATAAAAGATTATTGTTTTTATAAGTTTAACTTAAACAAACAATAGTAAATATTATTATAATGAATATTTGTTAAAAGAGAATATAATATGAATGCATTCCTTTCCAAAATGTACTCTGGGTAACTTGTTACCGGAAAGCATCATAGTCTGATGAAATCACATGATTTTCAAGTTTTAGCCATTTTATTTTTTCTATTTATCAATTATATATGTAAGAACAAATTTATCATTAAAATTATATTCAAGGAAAAATGACTATCCCAAACTTTTTTGTAAATTTGAAAATAGATGTTAAAAAAACAAGTTAAAAATTGTTTTATTTTCAATTATGTGATTTCTGAAAATGCAAATTTTAAATGAAATATGTAGAGTCCTTAATTGTTACAATAGTTTACAGTCGATTATTGATTTGCCATATATTAAAAGAATTTTTTAAAATTTTTGAAAGAAAAGTGTATATAATTTTCAATTTTATTTTTATTATTATAATTAAAACTTATCTTTTGTTATTATTTTTATATATACTGTCATACTTCACATTTTTAGTGGGTAGGAATCAGACCCTGCCATTAAACAAATTATGTACAGTCACAATTGGAATAATTTCTTTATAGTCAGATATTAAAGTATATAAAAAATTTAATAAATTATTATTTCACAAAAGTTTTTTTGTGGCTCATATTTTTACATCACTCTTTTTTAAAAAAAAAATAGTAATCTCTGTGTGTAATTATCTCTATAGAAATGAACATATGTGTTTGCATATAAACATGCAGTTAATGATATGTAATTGCATATTTAAGTTATAAGGTCTATTATTTTTTCTATATACTTTATTGTGGTATCAAACGTATGAGTAAAATATACAAGCAATTATATTTTTTGCCTACTGGATAACATGGACTGTTATATATTCCATTATAATTTTTAAGACATGTATAATCTTGTTTTTATTATTTCACTATGCAATCTAAAATTGTGAAATTTTTATTTTGAACCGAAACCTATCAAAATATTAAGGATGCATAATTTAAAATGATGTTATTATACCAAATCATTAAAGGAGGAAATGTTATTGTGACTATATTTAAGTATAAGTTATATTCTGTGCTAAATGTCATTTCTGTTGATGTTAGTATTATTATTATTATTATTATTATTTGTTTTATGTATATATTTGTATTTTGATATAATTATTAACAGTCATGACTAGTATTAACTTGGTTATTTAACATACAAATGCAAAATCAATAATGATAATTATATATAAAATATTTAATTTGAAATGAGTGATCAGTTTAAAATTTCTTTGAATATTGATTTCTTGAAAAGCATATATATATATATTTGCATACACTAATTAGATTTAATGAAATATTCTGCCTTAAAATTCATTTTAAATGGGAGTGGGAATTGATTTTTGAAAGTTCACTTGTAATTAATATATATATTAATCCTGTTTAAGCAATCATTTTCTATTAATTTATTTTATACTTATCTTTATTGCTCTATTTAGTTATTTAATAATTCTGCTCATAATGATTTTTTTATTCATATCTATGTGCACTTTTAATAATCATTTGATCCATTTGAGTTCTATTAGAAATGAATTTTTTTTTAAAAAAAAAAATGAAACAATTATTTATACAACATTTTAATTTACTTAATGAAAAGATTTAAAATAATAGTTCAAAAACCTGAAGTGTTTTATTGATTACCAATTGGATGCTTTAATTATCAAAACTGATCATATCTCTTTTAGCGCGTATTTATTTTTGTAGTGTAATATTATCAAAACTGAGACTAAAGGAGCAATAATAATTTGGTTTTTTTTTTTTTTTTTATCAAATAAATACAATGATCAAAAATCTACATTATCCTAAATTATGTAAAGTATTGTTAATAATATTCTCTTATTTATATATTTAAAAAATGTTAATTGTAATATTTCCTATAGCAACACTGTACTTTCTAATAAAATTTATAAAAGTACTATTTAATTGTCAAGCGTTGTTAGCCGAGAGGTCATCGCAACCGCCTTGTAAGCAAGTAGTTGGTTGCAGACGGTTGTGGGTTCGCGTCCCGGCCGATGCTATGACATATGAAAAAAAAAGTACTATTTAATTGTTATTTTATAAAATCAGTTTTTAATTTTTTATGGGATAGACATGAAATATTATAATAAAGAAATTCCCACTAACACGACAATAAACCATCCAATTAATTGATTTTCTTTTTTTTTTTTTCAGTTTTCGGAATTTGGATCATAAATTTTATTCAGCTTAATATTTATAATACATATTTTATTGTTAAAAAGTTGGTATCATAATAATATTATTTATATACAATCAGTTCTCAACTTACATAAGTAATCTTTTTTTTTATTTTTGTTTTTTGCATAGCTCAAAAAATTATAAATTATTATTGCTATGATCTATTGAAGTATGTTTTCTTTTAATAATCATATTTACGATTATCGCTGTTTCAATGAAATCATTTTATAAAAGTGTATATTATTTAAAATATCAGATTTTTGACGATATGTAAAGTGATTGGATGGTTAACAGTTTTATGACCAATTAAAAAAAATTATTCTGTTGCTTTTGAATGAAAAAGATATTTTGCTTTTCTTTTTCAATCTTGATCAGCTTCTAATAGATAAAATAAAAGCTGCTTTCCCCCATTTTATCTAATAATACTTTAAGAAAGAAGTAAAGTTTTTTTTTTATTGATGTTGATAAAGGATATGAAAAAAGAAACATATTCCTTTTGTATATATATATATATTTAATTTGACTTAGTTTTTATTATTTAATTTAACCAAAATTAGAAAAAAGTAATGTTAATTAAAAGCTGAGAATTAATAATACCACACCATCACCACCACTATCTTTTTCTTACTAATAAGAGTATAACCTATTTTTGCATGCTTTTCATAAACTGTGTGCTATGTGAAATTTTTTGTGTACATATTTATTTTCTTATGTATGGTTTGTGTAAATAGGGAGATGTTTCATGCATAATGATTGGAGCTGATGTCTCTCCAGATTTATCTATGTATATATTACTCATTGTTCCTATGGCTACTAACAACTAACTTCAAATTTATATGTATAAGAATAAAGGATAAGCAATAAAAGATAAAGGATTATATGCACAGTAGAGCTATCTTTAATTTAAATATTCTTGAATTATTTGTTTTAGAGTTCTAGCATTTATTTTGATTGTTGACTGCAAATCCTTTAATTCTTGTTGAAATATTTGAATTATAACATCTATTGCTGATGCTCACTATGTGCAGACCAATTCTTCAGACACAATTTTTTTAAATTGTTTAGTTTTAAAAAATAATAGCAGTGTGTATAATAAATTAATAATCAGTCCACTACAATATTTTAAATAATCTTTTATGTATACTTTTATTAGTTTTATATATAAAAAAAAAATTGAATGTTTTTTTGTTACTTAATAACTTTACAAATATTGCCCCACACTTCTTACTACACACAATTTTTTTCAGTAATCAAAAATATTACTTTTAAATGATGAAAAATTTTTTAGAGATCACTGCTAGTACATACTTTCAAATTATATAATAGATAATATAATAGATATAAAGACCAATTCACTATTACTTATTTAGGAAATTATTTTTAGCAGCTTTGTTCAGAATTGTTGATGCTGATACAGCTTATGTCTTATCACAGGATGAATTCACCATCCATATAACAATAAAATACAAATTTACCAAATAAGAAAATGATCAGTAATTTCATTTTTTTTTTTTAAATTAAAAATCAAAATAATAAGATATTTTAAAACATGATAATATTGTACTCTGTTTAGAAAATAGATCTGAAAACAATATACCTAGCAATCAAACCAATGTACATAATGATTATAAGACAAATACATTCAATAAATATTGATTACAATTATTCTGAAAAAAAAAAAAATAGCAATGAAGGTAAATACAACTTTATCACTGATTTAATTTCTTACAAGATGCATTTGCTGAATATATTGTGCAGTACTGGGATTGCTATTTTTATTTTTGATTTTTTTATAAAATATATGAATCTTATTGACTAACTTTTTATTTGCTTAATCGGTGTCTTTAAGATATGTAAATAATGGCTCTACTCTGCACTGAACATAGACTTTACTAGTACTGAATTTTTTTGTAATATACATGGTGATTGGTTAATAGATTTATCATTTTAAAAATTATTATTTAGGGTTGTTATAAAGTACATTATCAAAATATTTTAGAAAGTTTGAGAATTTTTTTTTGTTAATGGAAAAAACTCTTCAATTAACATGTTGATTATCACAGAGTATTTGAGTGAATCTAAAACTCAGATTGTAAAATATTTTCACCAACCAAATTGTAATGAAAGCTCAGCTCAGTTTACTCTGTGGTATATATTAAATGCAACATAAATATGTAATCTATTGATGTTATTTATTTACACTCACTATAAAAAATTATAAAAACTTAGTCTTGTATATGGCAACAATTAATAAAAAATCAACTAACCTCTTGCAGGAACATATCTTTCTGTCAATTAAAACTGACACCATCAGCTCCTTAGAAGACTAGATGATATCAAATTAATCATAGCAACTCTGTTTATATTTAAATCATCCCACAATACTCAATTTTATATTAAAGTTTGTATGGGAATTATACCAGTAATTTAACTAAATCCTACATTTTGTTAGCTTGTAAAAAGACAGAGCCTATAAACCAACACATTTTTAAATAACTTTGCTTTCAAATAAACATTTGAGTCATGTTGGCGTGATCTCAGCTAATAGCCTGAACAGTTGATGATGTCATGTTTGTCAAAAATGTGTGTCCTGCATGAGATTTAATTGATTTTTCATCAAATGCCTTATATAAGATCATAAATTTCTGTAAATATTTATAGAGACCATAAATAAACAATGCTAATATATTGTACCGGGTCAAACCACTGAAGCCCCTTACTTATATGTATATATAAGTTTTGGCCGGTTTCAAACTCCTTCCTAATACATTTATAATCTTATAAATGTTACGTGAACGAACCAGCACATTCGAGCAAAATGGGAGATCTTATTGATAGCTTTAACTATCAACAATGGCTCACCTTGGCTGCTAGATTCAAACCCCTACTATCCAAATACTTTATTTGTTTTGGGGTAAACCCTGAGGCACCAGCTAGTCTAATGACTAACGTATTCAGGTAGTAGGCTCATAAACCAGCACTCGAAACATTCCCTAAAACTAGCTCAGTCTAGTTTTAATTTCAATAACAAAATTATACAAAATTAGTGGTGGAAAGAATTAATAAAAGGTTGGTAAAAAAGAATTGACCGACAAATAAAGTTTAAGTTTGAAGACATTTTATTTTAATTAACATTAATTAAGTTTAAAGATAATTTATTACCCAACATTAATTGACTAAATTTAAACATCTTGATAAATCTAATTTAACACACGCACATTTTTAAAGTAACACATTATAACATATATCTGGTGAAAAGCATAAATAATAAATATGTGACATCGTTAAATTATCTCACATTCACACACATGCACATCAATAGTTCATTTTATGCATGCTTAAGAGTTCAAATTACTTTACTCGGTAGGATTGACGAATTACAGCGGTGGCTACTACGTATAAATGATAATAAATAAATGTTTACCTAGGATTTTTGGAACGTGGCTATTGCTTGTTGTTGGCTACTTCTGCTGCTTCTGATGGAGTATATATATATTTTTTAATATTATTCTAACACGCATACATTTATTTACACTCGCACGCACATATATAATTTATTATAATAAGCTTGAATGAAAAGAGATTTTATATATTTTTTTTTAATTTTAAATTACTTATTTTTACGAATACTAATTTAGAAAAACTTTACTTTCTTTTATAACACTTTTAATTTGACTTTAAGAAAACCTCCTTACCACTTTTAATTTTTTATTTCAAACTCTTTTACGAAAGATTTTTTTATTTTAATAATTTTTTTAGACAAAAGTATTTTATATACATGTGCCAAATTGGCTTTGGCACATTACACCTCCCTCCATTTTAGAGTAAAATGTGTCATTTTGTCCATTTTATCTCTTGCAATTTTAATTCTTGACTCTAAAGATTTATTATTTTTCTAAGTTAGCTTTTTAATATCTTTTACTTAACATACAAAGGGCAATCTGTTTTGACTATCCTTTCCTTCTATCTATGCCGAATACATTGCTCACAATGATCTAAATCATGGATAACGACCACCGGGACAAACTAATTTTGTGGCACAGGGATCTTTTGGAAACGACAAGGAAGCAGATTCGCTGACTTACACCGACTTACACGTGTATAAAATCGAAACTTCATTTGCCGATTCTCTTGATCAGACTTGGAAAAAGAAAGGGTCACTGCTAAATGGCAGGAGTTTTCAACTGTCCATTTTCGACTTACGCTTTGGAAAGAGGAATGATCCCTGACAAGTCCGTTATGGGTTCTAAAATTTATCCAGTCGGCAGCTTTAAACATATCTTCACCTAAACTTATTTCTATACTACCCTCATTCCCTTTTGCTCGAGATAAATTCCTACACATGTGTATACGTGCAGCATAATTCTACACCTACTAATATTCTAGATATCGAGTTATTACTGGACTTGCTTACAAGGAATCTATAATAAATAAATCCCTTATTGCACGCATCATGAGGTGCAGCAGTGCCAAGAAAATAACCTAAAAGGATATCTGGGTAAATACATTTAAGATACGCATCATGAGGTATCGTATTTACCGAATATTACCAGTGTATGTGCACGTATATACACATGTATACTTATACACTCTTAATACACCTTAGATTGACTTTTATTTCCTTATTATTAATCTTACAACCTTATTTTTAAATTCCCATGAACAATATCTTACCCTCATTCCCTTTTGCTATAGATAAATTCCTATACATGTGTATACGTGCAGCATAATTTTACACCTACTAATATTCTAGATATCGAGTTATTACTGGACTTGCCTTTTTGCATGCATCATAAGGTGCAGCAGTGCCAAGAAAATAACCTAAAAGGATATCTGGATAAATACATTTAAGATACGCATCATGAGGTATTGTATTTACTGAATATTACCAGTGTATGTGCGTGTATATACACATGTATACTTACACACTCTTAATACACCTTAGATTGACTTTATATTTTTATTACTAATCTTACATTATTTTTAAATTCATATGAACATTATTCTAACATTTGTATTAATCTAATCTCACAATATTATTCTAAACTACCACGGACATCAGTTTTCATATTTATTTATATTAATCTAATCTCGAATATTATTTTCAAACCTTACTTCAACTTTTTTACTTTATTACGATTTATTATTTACTCAACTTTTATTAACTTGCGTATATTCAAAAACAACTTACTTTACTACGATTCATTATTACACTGATATATATATATTTTTTGACTTGCCTTTAAATCATTTATTTACTTCCTTTTATTACCGTGCGTGTATTCCAAAAAAAAAAAAAATCTATTAGTTTATCATGAGTCACTTTTTATTATTATTTACTACAGATATATTTACGCTTATTTATTTAACTTGATTTTATCAATTTTATTTTAACTATTTGACCTACTTATTTATTTACGAACATTTTTCTTAATTAATATGTGCGTTGATCACTTTTCCTAAGTATTGACTACTTCAAATTTTTATTTTTCTAGAGTTTTAGTTTTTATTTTCATCATTAGGTAATAAATGTAATGTTAAGAGAAGTAGGCAGCAAAGTATAAGGCAATTCAAACACACAGATAGATTTTGTGCTGATTTAAACCAACTTTTAATTTTTTTGCCCAAATACTCGCACACACTTCAATCCTAATTTAATACACTTTTTTTTAATTTTATTTGATAATGTTTTATTTTCATTAATACTTTCATTATACACTTATTTATTTTATTTTTATTTTTAAAGCGTTATTTTTACTCTCCTTTTTTTTTTTTACACATTTATTTCATTGGCATCAAGCTCCGCTATGTTCTAGACTTATGAGCTGGGATTTAACATAATCGATAAGACATAATCGGGGGGTTTTGACATAAATTGTTTTATCATTGCTTTGTCATTTTAAAAACCTCTAAGATTGTTATTTTATTTTACTAAGACTAACTTTAATCATTTTTAATTATTCAAACTAAATTGATACTTGTTTATACATTTATTTCATTAAACTTTGTTAAACATTTTCCATTATTCCGAGTCCATGGTCGTTATATACTAGGTCAAGCCGGCGAATCCATCAGATTAAATATTTTTAATTTTTGTCTGGCGGTTCTTTATTATATATTTTTTCTGCATATAGCCACTTGTACTGGGGGATTGAAAATCACCCCTGGGCCTTTCCTTAAATCTAGTACGAGAGATGTCAGGATCGCTGTTGGTTCTTCAAAAGATTTTTGTTCTCTCGGGGCTATTAGAATAACGTCTCCTCCGAGGACTCCCCGAATTCGACCTATGTCTATATCTTATGGCATTTACAGCTAGCTCTCTCAGTTGGGGTTTGAATCCCCTATCTCTCATATCAAAAGTTGGTTTAGCTCTATCGAAAGCGCTCAACAATTCCGCCATTTGTTCCACTGTTTTCCTTTCAGTTCCTATGAGCATTTGCTCGACATTATGAGGAAAGCTATGGTGGACTATTCTGACAATTTGTTGTTCAGATAGTGGGTCTGCTGTTAAAGAGTGTAATTTTGCCACTTGCCTTCTAAAAAAAGAGACAAACGGTTCACCAGGTCACCATTTATCTTGCGAGATCTGGTGACGAAGATTTTCCTGATAATCTTCATTCCAATAACTAGCTAAAACAGCAATTTTATATTCGGCAAAAGTGACGGGTTTTTTATATAAAAAGTCCCACCAAGATTGAGACCCCCCTTGTAAAAGGCTACACACTATTGCGATCATAGCCTCCTCACTTAATTGATTCAGAATGAAATAGCACTCCAAACTATTTAAATGCTCCATAGGAGCTTCACCTTGATGGCCAGAAAATATCCGTATTTTCAAAAACTGGTTCACGATTGCCGGATTGTTTATAATGTGCGTGTTTGCACTCAAGTGGTCATACTAATTTATTTCCATTTGCGAACTATTTTTACTATTCTTTTGATTTACTTTCCAAGCTAAATCCGTCATTCCAACTTTTATCTCTTCAATTACTTTTCTATCTTTTATCTTATTTTTTTCAATTACTTGGTAAGCGGTCTCTATTTGATTTTCTACTTGTGTTTTAATTTCTTCTATTCCTTCCCTAATTTCTCCGTTTATTTTATTTTGGCCCATTTCGATCTGGTCCTTTAACTTTTCAAGCATTTCAGCTTGCCCTTCCAATTTACTCTTCATTTCATTATTTTGGTTTTTAAGCTCTTCAGCTATTTTTTTATATTCTTCGGCTGTTTCTTTTTGTTTTTCAAACATGCAAATTAATAAAGCTATGATTTCCCTATTCTTTTCTTTTTGCTCAACCTCATTTTCGTTTTTATCTTTTTGTTCCTCACTAGAAGCATTCTCTACTTCTTTCACTTGAGTTTCCATTTTTTCTTCACTGGGGACCTTTTCTGTTTCACTAGTTTCGGTTTTATTTTGTTCCTCGCTGGGAACATTGTCTGTTTTTTTTACCTTGAGTCTCCATTCTAGGTTTATTTCTTGTCATATTTATACTTTTAAGCTTTACTTTTTTATATTATTTTTCTTTAATATTATATTTTATTCACGCTCATAAGTTTACTATTTTCTATTTTATTTATTTCTTACTAAACTGGAAATACACGCTGACTCCGCCCCTCCATTGTCCATTTTTCTCCACCCAATCTTAATGCTTTAACTCTGCCCAAACTTCCAACTGTCTCTGATTTAACATAATGATTTATTTTAGATAACGTAAATCTCTTTTCATTTAAAGAAAACAAAGTTTTTGGTCAATTCTTTTTTTTTTAAAAAAAAAAATTAAAACGCTTTAACATACGTAATTTAGCTTTTGTATAGAAAATTTTTTTAAACAAGAAACAAAGTATTTGTTTACTATTGTTTCTTAGGTCCAGCCCCAAACGTTGGGAAAGCCATTTATGTACCGGGTCGAACTGCTGAAACCACTTACTTATACGTATATATAAGTTTTGGCCGGTTTCAAACTCCTTCCTAATACATTTATAATCTTATAAATGTTACGTGAACGAACCGGCACATTCGAGCAAAATGGGAGATCTTATTGATAGCTTTAACTATCAACAATGGCCCACCTTGGCTGCTAGATTCAAACCCCTACTATCCAAATACTTTATTTGTTTCGGGTAAACCCTGGGGTGCCAGCTAGTCTAATGACTAATGTATTCGGGTAGTAGGCTCATAATCCAGTGCTCGAAACATTTCCTAAAACTAGCTCAGTCTAATTTTAATTTCAATAACAAAATTATACAAAATTAGTGGTGGAAAGAATTAATAAAAGGTTGGTAAAAAGAATTGACCGACAAATAAAGTTTAAGTTTGAAGACATTTTATTTTAATTAAAATTAATTAAGTTTAAAGATAATTTATTACCCAACATTAATTGACTAAATTTAAACATCTTGATAAATCTAATTTAACACACGCACATTTCTAAAGTAACACATTATAACATATATCTGGTGAAAAGCATAAATAATATGTGACATCGTTAAATTATCTCACATTCACACACATACACATCAATAGTTCATTTTATGCATGCTTAAGAGTTCAAATTACTTTACTCGGTAGGATTGACGAATTACAGCGGTGGCTACTATGTATAAATGATAATAAATAAATGTTTACCTAGGATTTTTGGAACATGGCTATTGCTTGTTGTTGGCTACTTCTGCTGCTTTTGATGGAGTATATATATATTTTTAATATTATTCTAACACGCATTCATTTATTTACACTCGCACGCACATATATAATTTATTATAATAAGCTTGAATGAAAAGAGATTTTTTTTTTTTTTTTAATTTTAAATTACTTATTTTTACGAATACTAATTTAGAAAAACTTTGCTTTCTTTTATAACACTTTTAGTTTGACTTTAAGAAAACCCCCTTCCCACTTTTAATCTTTTATTTCAAACTCTTTTACGAAAGATTTTTTATTTTAATAATTTTTTAGACAAAATTATTTTATATACATGTGCTAAATTGGCTTTGGCACAATATATTGTTATGATTTTCTTGGTTTGGTTCTCCAAATATGGTGCAATTGAAGGCTTGATGTTATCTTCCATAAATGTTATAACCAGATTTATTTTATTTTCATAATAAAGAAATAATATGTTTTAAAGGGTCGCTTGTGACTGTTGAATTTAATCACATCCACATACTGTAACTAAACTCAATGTACAGAAATAAGAAACCATAGTGATCACAAAAGTAATGGGTAGAAAACAAAATAATTTAATTACTCTAGCAAAAAACAGTAATTGGCTATTTGCAATTTGACTTATATGAATAAAAAAATTATACGTACTTGTTAATTAAGAATTGGAATTATCAGCATATATACAGAACATGTGAGATAAATACTGATAGAATGAGCTTAACATTTATATTTGGATTCAATTTTTTTTTAATAATGGCTTAAATTAAATGGACAGTATTTCTAATGATATTATTGCTATAGCAAAAGATAAAGAGTATATCTCTTATTGATGTTTCTAGACAAAGAAGTTTGTAAAGCACATTTCTTTTTCTTAAGTGTAGTTTTGCAATGGCAACTAGTTATAAAAGTATTTATGCTCATACATAATTCAGAATTTAATAGCAAATATTTGACAATAATTTCATATCTAATAACTTTTATGGATAATTTTTGATGAAACTTATTACATTTGTATTGGCTTTCTTTTTCATATATTCAAATTAGTTTCTGATTCAATTTTTTTTTCAGTGAAGAGCTTTGATTTGAAAGTAATATACCTGGACCTTTTATTGTCTGTTGGTTAGCATCTGGAAAATTATTCAAAAAATTATGTCTATAAAAGAAATTATTTAATTTTTATAATACTGCTTTTTCTGATTCCAATTATTTAAAAAAAAAAAATTATCAAGTAAAATTATACAAATGCAAATCTGACCTTTAAAAGTAACTTTATTTTCAGAAGTATTTTGTCTCTGAAATGCCTAAGAGTCCAAATATAGTTAGCTGTCATATTGGGACTCCTCTAATCTTAATAATGGTTTTCCATGTTAGAAAATACCTGATAAAAACATGGTGACTTTTGTTTCTCACTGAATTCAGATTTTCCAAAACAATTTGAGAATAAACTCATAATGACCTATTCCACTTTACAATTCGATATGATTTAAGGTCATTTATTATTTCAGGATAGTTTTCAGCCTTGTGATTTTATATAATATGTCTAATTGCTTTTGAGATTCTGCCATATAGTTTTCATAACTTTAATTTTCTCCCAATTCTTGCATCTCTTTTACAATTCTTTGATCTAAGAAAGGCTTACAACAAATATCTTCTTCAATCTTGGCATCAGTGATGAGTGAAATTGTTTTTCAAGTTAAATGAATCCAGTCTATTTTATGTCCATCATTTTTATTGATCCCCCCCCCTCTACATCTTAGATTGGTGTGCATAAGAGAATCAACAAATCAGATCCTTCTAAATATGATTTAGTCTCTCTATACTATTGCATCTTAACAAGGGTGCAAATGATCTTTAGATTTTGACTGATACCTCACTTATATTTCAGATATTGAAACTTTTTTAAAAACAATTTAATGTTTTTAATATGTTGGACTATTTTCATCATCTATCAGTAAATGTTGAATGTATAGAAAATGTTAAACTTTACTTGAATTTTTCAAATACAAACAGCTTGTTAGTAATAACACAAATAGACAACACAGGTAAGTAATGACACAATGTTTTGAATAGTATTATTCTCCACTCTTCTTTAGGTGTTGTTGGCCTGACCAGTGATAATGTTAGCATAGGAGTCGAACTCGCACCTCTAGATTCTTGAATATAAAATTTAAGGCAAACACTCTAACCAACTGAGCTATTCTGTCAAAGGCAACAGATAGTAGAAATTTCACATATTTTTATATATAAGGGTTGGTTCAAATCCTTCTGAGTCCTTCATTTTTTTATTTTTTTTTAATATTAATTTTTTCTAATAGAAGCGTTAATTAGAAGCTTCTCTTCATTGTGTATTGCCCACTTTGTATGGGTACAAATGCTAATACCCCATTAAAATTGGAAAGGAGTTACATACTACTACTCTAACTAATCAACTTCTATACTGAATATATAATGATAAAAATCATATTGGATGAAAATAAATGTGATTAGTGGAAGAAACGTCAAACAATTTTTGGATATATAGTTGACATCCCCCCCAAAAAATAATAATTGAATGGCTTTATACTTGGAAGTGGATTCAATCCAAGGATCATACGCATCAGAATCAAACATTCTACAATTGCACTAAACTTATTCAGAATATGAAGTCATACTTATAGCTCAAAATGAGATTATCTTAATATTCTCATTAAGAACATTAAATATCAGAATAAAAAAAGATATGGATTACAATTAACTATGATAAAGATAAAGATTATAACACCAAAGATAGCAATGATTTCAAAATTTATAATAAAAATACAGAATGATTCACATTTTTTTTGTCTACTTGGATTATTCATCAACAATAAAAGATCCAATAATCAAGAGATTCATGTCCAGCAATGAGTGGAATACACAATTTTAGCTGTAAAGATATGTTTTATAAAAAATCAGAATTATTCATGCTATAATATATGGAAAATGGTCAATGGAGAAGGATAAGAAAAACAGTTTTGAATTGTGATATTAATGATGACTTTGGATTGCATGAAAAATGAACAAATTGATAATAGATCATATTAGATTTGAACTCTTGCTTGAAGCACAAATTACTAGATTACAGTAATTCTGATTTGGTCATATCATGAAATGGTTTAATTCACAAGTGTATAATATTCAGAAATTTTGATATTAAGAAGATGTCCAGTCTTTAGGGTGGATGGACTTAGTCTCAATAATAAATAAGTATTTGACTCTCTGAAAAATCAAACAGTTAATAGAATATTTTGGAGAAATGCTATTAATATGATCAGATGAGTTGAAGTCAGCTTGACAGTACTTAATATTAATAACGAAATAATATTTATATGATTTTCTTAATCATTGATATATAATTTGCAATCCCTGGTATAAGTAAAGAATTGGATATGGTTATTAAAAATAAACTACTACAATAGATTTATGAAAACTAAAATAATAATTTGCAAGTTGGACAGAACAGAAAGTTAATAAAAAAAAAATTGAAAATTAAAACAGCAATGGTTTAATTATTTAATGCAATGTATGTAGACATGTATATACAAACATATGCATAATTATTTATATACCTTCACTCAATTAGAGGATTCTTTTAAAAAATTTTAATTAACATGTTGATTGTAATTATGAAATAATTTATGGCAATTATTTTTATGATGACGTCTGTGAAGTATCTCATTATTATTTTAAGAGAATTGCTTTTAAATGATAACTGAACTGGTTAATAAAAATATGTGTAAATGTTGATGATGCATATATAAAATAATAATAATCATGGTAATAATAATGTTTGTCATCAGAAAAGTAGCCCTGTGTGGTTTAGTGCAGGTCCTTGGATTGACTCCTGTTCTGGCAGTTTCAGTACTTGAACATCTTATGAACTCTCTAACAATAAAGCCATTCAATTTTTTCATTTTATTTATCATAAAATTAAAATATTTATTTGCAGAAATAAAAAATAAATGATGTATAATATACAGGAGAACTACAAATATTTCAGTCTTTTTACAAGTTTTTTGATTGGTCCAAAAAATGCTTTTTATTTATTTGCAAATAAATTATTTGTGATCTGGAAAGGTTCAGTGCCATAGTAGAATGATAGGTTCTAACTAAAGTTATTTGAGATGAGCACTAAAAGCATTTAATTAATTTTTAAATTTTATTTAAAGTATTTCATTTCACAATCCTGATATTTTTAATTGTCTTGTTACTTAGTACTCCTAGCTTATTTACATTTCATTCAGCAAGAACTTTTTCAAAAATTTGTTTATAAATATTAGTTATTTATTTCTAAATAAATATTTATTCATTCATTTTTTTAAAAATCAGAATAGAATTATAGCGTTTTCTTGTAATTCTGTTTCTGTGAAGAATTTTTTCCTCACTGATGCAAATTGTGGGAGTTATTTATTTATTTGTAAACAAGTATAAATAGATATTCTTGAATTCTTCACTTTTGCAAAGACTTTTCCTTATTAATTGGCAAACTACAAGTCAAACTTATAGACTTTATAGTTTTATCAAGTTTAGTAACTCATTTATTTATTTATTTACACATGTATTGTAGATATTAAAGAGTTTTGTTTTATTTCTTCCAATTAATAATCAAATGGTTTATTACTCAAGACTTCATAAGAAGTTTGAACACTGAAGATGGTAAAACTGAGCTGGAATTCATGGACCTTGAGTTCCAGAGTCTGCTATCTGACTATTACATCAATTCACACACAACTTTTAACTAATGATTTTCTTTTTTAAATGGCATTCATGGAGTTTTTATTTTTATGTATGTTAAAATAATAAATAATTTAATATTAATAATAAATAGCAATCTAATTTTAAAAAAAATGAACAAAAAGAAAGAAGAGAGGAAAAAACCTACTCTAAAAATGAGTTTGTGGTGACTATACAAACCAATCTGTGAAACACAAATATGTCTGCATATAGAATATGCTGATCCAATTTTCTGTTTACTTGTTATTTTACAATGTCATCTTTTAGTTTCCTCAGTAGAAAACTTTTTTTGTGTGAAGTGCTTCAACACCTTGTCTAATTATAGCTCCCCAATGTATTCTATTCTCTGCCATATTTTCCCAGCAGAAAGAATTAACGTTGCACTTCTTTAGAATATCTTTGAGATAATCTGTATAACACAGACAGGATCTATCTTTTCTACATAATCCATTTTCCAGTCTCCATAAAGTTACCTTTTAAGGCAGCCTTCCATTGTTTATTAGTTTTACATGTGCAATCCAACCTGAAGGTGTGATTTTACAATAGTGGGCTCAACAGTTTTACCTCTCTGCACACTAAAGAATATATTGATTTGTTTTATAATATTGCCATTGCACTTTTAAAATTTTACAGAGTATCCTTAAATGAGATAGGTTGTATAAGTTTTACTTCCATACAATAAATTTGGTTGCAGCAGTTATTCCCTATGATGTAATTTGTACTCTATATCGTTTAACTTGTTAAATCATTTATTTAATATATATATTATTTGTCTGATGACATTTGATTTTGTCCACTTATGCATTTTTAAATTCATATGATCAGTTATAGAATATTTCTTAAATTGGGAAATGAAAGATAAAATCGTCGTAAATAACTCCTTATGAAAGCAGGGCTCATCCTCCACATTTTAACAGAGGAGCAAAGATATATAATTATACATATATACATGTATATAAAATATTTTTTTAAATCACCATGCTGTTAATGTTTATTTCAAAGTTTATTAGAAATTTATTTTATTCTAATTGTATGTAATCAATTAATAAAATATTCAGTAAATGAAAAATTTTAGCCTTTATTTATTTTAATTTGTTATTTTAAAGAAAGATTTAGTCAGAAAATGAAATACTATCAATTTACAGAAACGATGTTCAACTTAAAACAGACCCCTAGCTATTAATGGCTGTAATAAAGAAATCTTTTACATTTATATAAATGGTTGTCAGTTTTTTGTGACTATGAGTTGATTGTTAATCAGTAGTTTGATATATGGCGCTCACAAATCAAGCAGGTTAAGAGTGGCAGCTGGTAGAACTACCTGATCGACCATCTCTTATCTAACTGCTTTTTTTTTTTTTAATCTAAAAAGGAATCGATATTAATCATAGCTGTAAAAAAAAAAAAGTCTTCTTCATCATGATACTAATAAAAGCAATTATTTATACAAAAATTCAATGACATCGTGACATTTTTGTTGTACTAATTAAAAAAAAAAAAAATTACTTTTAATTAAAATTCAAGTTTGAATTATAACTTGAACGGGTTTTTTTTATCGCCATAGGGAATTCATACTTGTGACTTAAAATTAAAATAGTGTTATTTAATTAAAATATAAAACTAATTTTTATTCCTTTGCATATCTATACATGTAGATTAAACTATATTGGGCGTCATTAAGCCGTTACCTCTTACATAGGAAAAGCAGTTTTTCAAAATGATCGGTAACGTATTGGAAATTCGTGCTTTTTAATGGCACAAAGCCCTGCATTTGACATATCAAGAAAAAAAAGCCCCGTGTAGTTTGACGCAGTGGTAGAGAAGCAGACTTGTGAGCTAGATGTTCCTGGATTGATTACTAGTTGAATAAAGTATGAATAAAATAAACAGTCATATGAATGAAACTGTTATGCTCATTTTGTCATTTGGGCGTTCATGTATCATATGACGTCCCAAAAAAATATTGCAGATTACTTACTGCAGAGCTTCCCTGTATCCTACTGTAAAGAACCAAAATCATAAAAGGTGGGTACATACTTGCTGTTAGGCCTTGAATAATGATGGATTATGCACAACTATATACACCTCAACTGCTTTGTTTTATTTCCTGTCTTATAGCTATTTTAAATTCCCAATTCCCACTATTGTTTAGTCTTTTATTATATTTTGATGTTAAAATATCTGGATCTAATTTTAATGAAACGTAATAATCAAAATATCTCTAATAATCATTATTTCTTCTAGATAATATCTGTTAATAGTAATTATTATTTTATTTACCATGCCATCTTATTATGGAATAGCAAATTAATTTCCAAACCTAACCTAAAAGTAGAGTTGTGAACCCAGTAGAAAACAGAGTAAGTTATAACAAAACAAATAAAGAAATTGAAGCGAATAACATTATTGAACCACGTCAAACAATTAAAGTGTGATAATTATTCTTTTTAAACATATTCATTTATTTCTCTGCTTTGTTAAGTATTTTGGGGTAATTTGTTATTTGTGAAGTTGCAGTTTTACATTTATGTTTTTTTTCTTCCTCTTTTATACAAAATTCTTTTTTTTTTTTTAACAAGTTTTTCTTTCTTAGAAGTTTTCTCTTTTTTTCTGAATGTTGCCATATTTTCTTCTCTCTTTTTTTTTTAGCCCACATTATTTGTTTAATCTTGAATAAACAGAGCAAATTAATAAAAAAATGTGGAATAACAAAAAAAAAAAATTCTCGTGATATACATCCAGGTGACAAAAATTCTCAAAATCCCAATACTAAAGCAGAATCAGTATCAAAAAAAAAAAAAAAGGCAAAATAAGAGATTAATTTTACTTTCAATTATCAAGAAAAATTTATTGCATTCAGATTCATTTTTCTGTGAAAATGTATTGACCAATACTTCAGTAAAAACAAATAATCTAATGAGACATTTGGAAACAAAACACAATCAATAGGAAGATAAACAAGGATTTCTTTTTAAGAAAACATGGTGAATTCAAAACAAGTAGATCTAATGTAATAAAATTTGTATCTACTGGTAAAAATTTGAAATATTCTTATTTGGCCCATTGGCAAAATGTTATTAAAGCCTTGTATGAAAGATATTTGTAGTGAGTTAATGTTATTTCCATGCCAAATTGAGCTATCAGTCACTGAATAATTGACTTATCTAGTGACATTGAATTGCATTTGATGCAAAAATACAGAAGTTTCAATATTAGGGTATTCAAATGGATAACATCTCAAAATGTATAGAAAAAAATTCTATAAATTGGAATCCAAAACAACATCAGAAGAACGCCTACTTTGCAACAAAAAACACTTTATAGAATTCTTGTATTGGAAATTGTTTTGATGGGGCTGAAGCAATGAGAGGAAAAAATAGGAACTTAGTAATGCATATAAAGAAAATTGTTTGAACTAGATTTATTAATAATTCATTATTTTCTTTATCAGGAGCAATTACTAACCAAAAATACAAGTGAGGCTTTACATTATATTCTTAATCAATATGTACAAATAATTACCTATATTCAAAAGCATGCTGGAAAAAAAAACCCATAATGTGCAATAAAATTGGTTCAGCTCATAATCAGGTATTATTATATTCACATATGCGATGACTTTAGTTTTGAATATTTGTTCAAACTTTGAGTAAAAATTGAAAAATTTTTAAGGGACAAGAAATCAATATCAAATGAATATTATGAAAATCATTTGTGGCTTGCTAAAGTTGCCTATTTAGCTGATATATTTTCACTAATGAATAATTTAAACTTGTCAATGCAAAGAAATCAGATTTTTTTTTGTTGTTGTTGTTTCTAATAATAAAATAGAAGCTTTTATTTTTGAATTCTGGTCAAAGTTAAGCAGGATTGTTTTGATATGTACATTTAATCATTTACACAGACAGTTGATGAGGACAAAATGATAGCTAGAAAATTTCAGTATGGATCAAATTACACAAAACCATTTAATTAGAAGGAATTTGAACTCAGTATTTCAAACTCACTACAACTATCTACTCCATCTTATACAACCGATACACATGACCACATATTTGTGAAAAAAATAAATGATTTCCAATACACATATTTTGTGCTGAACCAGCATTCATCAATTGATCTAGATCATTATTTCCCATGATGATCTGGACCATCTGATGAGTGAGTGCTGATACAGCATGAAATTCGTACATTGGAGATCATTTATCTTTTTCATATATATGTGATCATGTGTATCGGTTGTATAAGATGAAATGGATAGCTGGAGAGAGTTTGAAAGTCTGAGTTCAAATTCCTTTTAATTACATTAAGTTCAGTATAGTCAATATACTTGTATTTAAATATTACAAAGCCATTTATTAAAAGTAAAAGAACAATTTATTCATTATTTCCCATCTAAATTTGATATTTTTATTTGATAATATGTGGGTCATAAATCTCTTCAAAGAATGTAAATCAAATAATTTTCCTAAATTTCGGTTACAAGATGAATATTGAATTTTGAATGAATAAGTTATAAAAGTATCTTACGTTTGCGACAATTTATTTAGCAGAAAGTGAATTTTCAGTTATAAAGAACAAATTCCGATAATGGTAATATCAAATAATTCCATCGAAGTAAAAATTAATACTTTAATAGAAGACAAAAAACAACAATAGAGTCATTAAATACCATTCATTTTATTTTTATTCTGTTTTTATTTTTTGATAAAATTATAATTTTGTTGATTTTTTTTTTTTTTCAACAAGTGATTGAAATAAATATAATTCAATTTTTTTCTTTTAGCAATTCTTATTTTTTGAAATGGTCGTTAATGTAATTATTTAACTTGAACAAATATTAAAATAGCTAATTCGGTATTGATAGATTTGAGAAATATAAGTTTTATAATATTTGGGTCTTAATGGGTTGCAGCATAAAAAGGTTGAGAAACCTTGTTATAGCGTTTTTATTTTATTGAATTGCTCAAATGCTTTATTAGCTGATAATGGGAGAAAAAATATTGAACAACTTTTCACTTGGATAAGTTATCAGCTTGAGATTAAGTATTATTTTAAAATATTTTACTAGTTTTTTAGATATTGAAGCAAATTAGATAACACAAATTCTAATTTGTTGCTGTTGTATTTGGCAGTTAAAAGAATATTTCATCATAATGATTTAACTTCAAATTAATTTAATATAGAGATGTTATTCTATCAAATGTATTTTATGGAAGTTTGATACCATATTGTTCTCATGTTAACTTAGTATAAAAGCACTGAGGGGGGAGGGGGTAATAAATAGGTATAATATTCTGGAAATGCAATGCTAAAATTACAAGATTAGAATTTTTAGTTTGCTGAAGATAATTAATTATATTGTATCTACAATTGTAAGAGCATATTTCACTGGATTGAGCATGTAAAATGAAAGAAAGGTAATAATCTTTAAAAAGTTTTATTGGTGGAGCATGAGAATGGTTTTCATGCAAGTAAACACATTATATCCTAAGTTTTTTTTAAAAAATGCAACAGCATTTACTTTCATTGGGAATATAAGACTGCAATGGAGAGCTAAAATTAGGAATGGTTTTGAAATCTTTTAGGAATGAAGATTTGCTGTGTAGATGTTAAAAGTCATCATTGCAATACATGTTCTTATAGCTTTCTAAAATTCATTGTTAACTTTTTAAAAAGTTCCTTTGATTTTTTCCTAATGATGAAATTCTATAAAAATTATTATTATATTGTACTTTTTATTTGATAAAATGTAATATTTCATTTTTAATTCAAGGTAATGTCTATTCTTGCTCATACAGAGAAAAAACATTGAAAATATTGAATTCAATCTTGATGCATTTTATTTTATATTTAATATTATCAATGTCTTCCTTATATATGAAAAGATGTTACTACTGTCTTTAGTTTATTACATGTTAATGATGGAATGACCTTAGTTTTCATATTCTTAAAAGTTCTATTTTTGTTCATCCTTCTACCTGAGAAATCTTGTAATTCAATTTCACCCACTTGGTAATTTCCCATCTAGTTGAAATTTAGCTTATATATGTATTCCTAGAGGCAATACAATTTTAACAATAAAAAAATAGTGAAACATTTAAATGTTTAATTTTATGAGATTCAGTTCTCTTTATAATACTGCTACCTAGTAGTATTAAACTGCATTCAAACTTTCTTCATTTGTAATTTCTGGAACTATAAAAATCTAAAAAATAGAAAATAAAATGTATAAAAACAAAAATTAACTGAAACACACAGGCTTATTATATACCTGTGTCTATATATGGAATATATAGGGTATATGAGCACAGACTTTCACACAACCCACCACTCTCCACACTATCTCATAACACTGATACACTTGAACACATATATGTTGAAAAGATAAATAATCACCAATATACATATTTCATGCTAAACCAGCAATCATCAGTTGGTCCAGATTACCATCTCTACACATATATGTTATAAGTGCTCAGATATATATTGTAACTGTCATATTTGAACATTCACGCAACAAAATCCAGAGTTTTTGGTAAATTATACCAAGGCTGATCTAGGTGAGGGTTTGAGACCAAATCCGACCGCACCTCAGCTCCTTCACCAATCCTCCTTGACTTACTACCTTATGAATGACATATGAGGTCACACTCATAATCTCTTAATTTCTGCACCGGCAGTAGCAAAGGGTAAAGTGAGAGACTCGAGGATAATTAACCAAATGCTTTATAGCTTAACCAAACACACTCACACAATTTATGGCTGATTATCTAATGCATATATTAATAATTATGGATGATGATTTAATATAAAGAAAGTGAATAATACTACAGATGTTAATATGTTTTAAAATTATTTAATACTGACAAAATACAAACAATAACAATTAAAGATACTGCGTATTCCACTCGCAGGTGGGATGGTGAAAATACAAACTACACGTTCTGTAATCAATTGTACTTAACGATCATCATTTTATTACAGTGTATATACATTAATAATTATTTTTACGTCTACACTGATGCCTAAATTATGCTCTGTCATTCCTACTAGGGTATTAAGGGTTAAATTTTAAGAGAGTGGTAATTTTATACAATGTGTACTTAAATTTATTATTACGTGATGAGCAGTCAATGTGCTCTTGATGTAGCTATTCTTAGGTAAACTAGATCTGAGGTTCAGATCAATGCTGAACAATTAATGTAACAGCAGATGAACTGGCGCTTTGTAGCATAACTTCGGGGGCTACGGCGCTATGCAAATTACATCAGAGATGCGGCTTGAATGTGCCTCTACTCATGAGATTCAGTAATGTTTACTCGGTTCTCAGATACCGGTCACTTGCTATATGTGAACTTTTAGTTCGGATGATCGAACAGCCATAATATATGACGCTGGATTCCAGTGTTCCAGTTTTGAAGGAGGTAATGGGAATGACCGTTAAAATCATCCCATTCAAGAGAGAGGGCTGTCCGAACTAGAGATGATAAGATAGTCCTTAAAACCTAATCTTATCTTAATAATTATATGATAGCAAGGTGGAATGTATCTCAGTGCTTCGTAAAAACTTATTCACAATGTTTTCTAAATCTTAATTATTACAATTAGTAAAGTGCGAAATCTATAGTTTCTTTCGCAAAACTACCCTACACCAGTTAGTTAAATAAACACTGAAATTGTGCTAAAGAGAATTTTATTAAAATGATCTAATTTATTAATTAACTACATATTCTATGAAAATACATTAATGGGGTCTAAAGCATATCTGGGACTTAAACTTGGCTAACTACTGAATATGCCTTAAATTATCACTCTCTCATATTTAACTAAACATACCTTTTAATAAGCAACATATATGCAATATTAAGCTAAACATAACAGCTCAACTAATATATCAAAGTAGATTTCAGACCAGAGATCTATAAACATGCCAAACAGCATACATTAATTTACTTGAGAACAAAAACGTCTCTTTATGTTTATAATAATTAATAATCTCTGCTCCGAAGGCACAGCATAAATCAATAAATGCATTTTAACAATCAATATATATATATATATATATATGCAAAAGTATAGATGTAAATAGAGAAAATAATAAGGGAAATAAGCTTTTATAAGTTGAATTTAAAAGATTTAAGAATTTGAGATCAGGCAAGATTTACATTTTAACTTTTAATGTATTTTAAAATTTACGGATGGAAATACACTTATCTAATACAGTTTAATTAATTTAAGAGAGAATACACTTATTTAACATAGTTTAATTAATTTAAGAGAGAATACACTTATTTAACACAGTTTAATTAATTTGCGAGATTTGAGTTTAATAGTTTGTGCACATTATTTATATTATATAGCTAGCTTTAGGAAAGATTTAGAAATTGCTATAGCTTTAGATTTAGCTTGGTTGATAAGTTGTTATCGGTTATTTACTCTGAAGGCTTGCAGCTTGACAGTATGAAACACACACGCATAGACTGATTTATCTGAGCTGGTTCATCTATGGGCTATTCTTTCAGTTAGGCTGTGGTTTGGGTCTTCGGTCTCCATAAACAGTTCTCACCACCATGGAGGCAGCAATAGCATTTTTCTAGCCACTTATCTGCATGATAAAAACTGGGCAAACTGCTTGGGTATAAGTTGACACACGAGTAAAGCAAAATGGATGATGATTTCTTTTCAAACTGGTCTTTTTATATTTCTTTACCCCCTCACTTACAGCTCATTCACAATCTTTATTTTTAGACTTTAAAACTTAAGAAGTCTTAATTTTCATCAACTTCAAACGAATCGGTTATATTAATTTCAGGCTTAATGCTTACTAATTGTTTCTTTTTATTTCACAAACTTCAAGTTCAGCTGGATTTTATTGCATGTTTAATTGTTCATTTTTGTCCAATTTTTATTTTATAAGAATCATAAAGTCTGGATTTATGCAGGTGGTATCTCATAAGATTTACAAAGTTCTTTTTCTTTACAGTGAATTTCTTTTTTTTTCTTGAAAGAGATTTAAGCTGCAAACAGTTTAACGTATACCTGAGAAAACTACATTTGTTTTTAATTGCTGTACGTGATTAAGTAATTTAGTAATTGGATAACTTCAAAGACGGTTTGAAATAATTTAGAGAACTCTGTTCTTATATAATACAATTTCCACAGCTTAAAACCAATTTAATAATTTAAAATCATAAGATAAATATTTATGAAATTATAAAGGTGTGTCATTATATAATAATAATATCAATCAGATGTGAATATACAATTTTTAGCAAATAAAAATATTACAGAATGTGCATACAATCATTGCAGATGTGTGTGTATATACAATTACACGCATACGTGTAAATATACGTTTTTATTTATATTAAATTACTTAGTATAGCTATATATATATGTACCTCTAGGGTTTGAATTAGGGAAATGAAGACTACTATTTTATATAGTAGGTGAATCTGCATGATGACCAAATCATACTGTTTCAATATTAAGATAGCCAATCCTTATACTTTAATGGACAGGCTTCAATCTACTCCACACTCCAACTCTTCAACCACCCATCCAATTGAAAATCAGATGATGGAACACTCAAAGGCCACCCTGAGGCCGAGATTCTTGTCACACCCAATATATTACATATATAGACACTGGTATATAATAAGCCTGTATGATTCAGTTATTACATAGTAGAGATGTCTGCCCATCCCTTGTATATGTATTAAATGGATTGTGTCCTGTACATGAGGGGTTAGATTGACCTTAGGTCAGCATAGATGTGACAAGAATCTCGGCCTCCAGGTGGCATTTGAGTGTTCCATCATCTGATTCTCAATTGGATGGATGGTTGGAGTGTGGAGTAGATTGAAGCCTTCCATTAAAGTATGAGGATTGGCTATCTTAATATACATCTGAGCACCTATAGCATATATGTGTAGAAATGGTAATCTGGACCAACTGATGATTGCTGGTTTATCATGAAATATGTATATCGGTGATTATTTATCTTTTCAACATATATGTGTTCAAGTGTATCAGTGTTATGAGATAGGGTGGAGAGTGGTGGGTTGTGGGAAAATCTGTGCTCATATACCCTATATAAAAACAAAAATTCTAAAAAAAACTTATTTAAAGAAATGCAATTAAAAATTTTAAAATGCATTTAAAAAAAAAAAAAAATTCCAATTTTTATAAATAAAAGCATGGACAATAATATTTAGAAATTGTACAGATTACAAAATTTTCATGAAATCAATTGCATTCATACAATCTCTAAAATGATTGATCTATACTTTCATTTATGAGAGCTGAAGAATTTGTTGTACTTTTCAGTGCATTTATCAGAATGAAAGTATTTTTTTAATTTTTCGGTAGTTTTTTTTCAATATTTTTTAGCCAGAATATTTCAATGTAATCTATTATTTATATAGTTGATGGCAGATTTTCAAACTTCCTACATCTATCCACTCTATTTTATATTACTGGTACACATTACCACATACATGTGAAAAAGATAAATGATCTTCAATATACATATTTGTGCTGAACCAGCATTCATCAGTTGGTCCAGATTCTTATCTCCCCACACATATATACAATCAGTGCTCAGTTTATATTAACCATTGCAAGTCTTCAAACTTTAATGGATAGACTTCAGTCTTCTCCACCTTCCAAATCTTCAGCCATTCATATCATTGAAAATCAGATGTGGAATGCTCAAAGCCTTTGTTGATATTAATCTTAATGTCATACCCATGTTGACTTTAAGTTACTCTGATCCCTTATGTATAGGGCCTTAATATATTTAAATACATAGAAGAGGGATGGGCAGAATACAGGCTGAATATGTAATATTTAAATATAAGTATATTGTCTATACTGAACTTAATGTAATTAGAAGGAATTTTAACTCAGACTTTCAAGCTCTCTACATCTATTCACTCCATCTTATACAACTAATACACATGAACACATACATGTAAAAAAGGACAAATGATCTCCAATATACATCTTTTGTGCTGAATCAGCTACTCATTACTTGGTCCAGATTCTTATCTTCCACACATATATACCATCAGGGTTCAGTTTATATTAAGATACTTTGATGATTTGCTGTCTTAATATGAATTGAGCACTGATTGTATATATGTGTGGGAGATAAGGATTTGGACCAACTGATAAGGGCAGATTAAGCATGAAATACCTATATTTGAGATCATTTGCCTTTTCACATGTATGTGGTCATGTGTATCAGTTGTATAAGATGGAGTAAATAGATCATGGAGTGTGAAAGTGTGCATTCAAATCCCTTCTAATTACATTAAGTTCAGTATAGACAATATACTTGTAATTAAATATTATATATATATATATAGAAGTGTGAAAGTTTGTTCATTATTTAATAATTCAATAAATATTGCAACAATTTTGTTACAATTTTCTTTCTTTTTTGGAGAATTACATAAGCAATAAATTTTTGCTCTATGGCACAATTGTTTGAAAAAGTTAGGAAATTTACTCTTACTGTGAGCAAAGCTGTGAATACTAGCAGTGATTTTTAGGGAATTTATCATCTAAGGTAAAACTTTTGATCACTGAAAAAAAAGTGTCTGTACTAAAAAGTTTCGGGCAATATTTGTGGAGTTATTAAGTAACAAACAAACAAGCATTGAAATGTATATATATATATGACTAATAAAAATATATTTGAAGGTTTTTTAAAATACTGGATTGCTTGTTAATTTCTTAAACACACTGCTATTTTTTTTTTAAATAATTTACGAAAACCATGATTGTCTGCATGTAATGAATGTCAGCAATAAGTGTTATAATATAATTCAAACTTTTCAAAAAGGTTTAAAGGATTTCCCATCAACAATCAAGTTAAATACTAGAACTCTAAAATAAATAATTCGGAATATTTAAATTAAAAACAGCTCTATTGCGCATAAGTTATTGGTAATTCTTTATTGTTTATCTTTTTACTATTATTCATATTTATATATAAATTTGAAAAGTTTTATTTGCTAGACCATGGATTTTTGCTTTATGGTATTTAATCATTTAAAATTTTTTGATAATTTTCTATTAATGTCAGCAAAATCACAGAGACATATAAATAAGTATATTGTTGATTATTTATCTTTTCCACATGTGTGTGATTAACTGTGTCAGCAGTATGAGATAAGTGGATAACTGAGGGTCATGTGAAAGTCTGAGTTCAAATCCCTATATATTACATATTGGAGTGCAGGTACGAAAAGGCCTGTACTGTAGAAAAAAAAAAAACTCCTATATTAAAATAAATATTTAATTAAAATTTTTACAAAGCATAATAGAAATTAAAAGCTATCTATATTCCTCATATTATAGTTTTATTATTTCCAAAGAGGAGTTGAAATGATAATTAGTAATCAAAATATCGTTTGATTCTTAATATATATATATATAATTTTGATAAAACTGGTGAAGTTGGAAGTTGAAAATGATAAATATACTATTTATAGCAATTTTGTTTAAATTTAAAAAAAAAAAAATCAAAATAGAATATTTTAAAATTTATTTTTGAATAAATTACGTAATTCCCTTCTTAGAATTTATATCTTATATATATAAAGTGTATGTTTTTATTAAACTTTTATCTTAAATTAATATTATAATAACAAATTTGGACATTTAAAAGAAAAAGAAAAAATTGCAGATTTAAATTATTTAAAAAGAAATATTTTTGTTCTTTTTTGTAAAAACTATTATATTCTTATTTAGAAAACCAGTTTGTTTCTAGGAAACATTTGTTTCTGCTTGGTTTAGTAAATGATGAATATAGTAAAATCTTAACTTCTTTCCTTTCTTTTTCTGTAGTAATATATGCAATATATGAAAGAATATAGATTTTATTATATTTACAAAAACATCTCCAAATGGAAAGCTTTCACCCCTCTGTGTGAAGTAAAGAAAAGGCTAGATTCTTATTTTTATTTACAGTGTTTTTATTATTAAAATTTATGATGCAGTTACAAATATGGAATGTGAGACTAAATTATATTAAGAGGGCGGCAAGTCATGTTAACGATATTAGAACTAGGATCACGTATTGCAACTTGGTTGTATCTCTTGCCTGATATTTCAAATACAGAATAACCTTCATTGTGTTTATTATTTTCTTAAGATCGTTCACAAATCTGTTTTTACTATGTGCAAATAAATAAATAATAATAAGCTAATAGTATATTAGTTTTGTCATTAGTATTGCTATCATTACTCGGTATATTGTTTTGTTATTAGGGGGGGGGGGGAATGAATGTAGAAGTACAAATATCTTTTATTAATCCATTCTGAAAGAAAAATGGGGTGAGGGGGGGGGCGGGGGAGAGGATAAAATAATTGGAATCTGATTTCGCTCCCTTCTCTTCCTCCCTGGTGAAACCTGTTTTAAATTAAACAGTTATTAAGAGAATCCTACTGTATGTTCCTAGAGATTTGATGATACAGTTGTCATGGAAATATTTTGTCCTCTTGTTAAAAGATTATTTTTTATTCAAAATGTTTGAAATAAATCAGTAGCCCTTGATTTGAATATATTTATTTATACTCTTTGATTAATAGATTTTTGTAGTTTGAGAATAGAAATACGTTTTTTTTTTTAAATGGCTGAAAGGGAAGGAAATGAGAATGCATACGGAGTTAGGGGGTGAAGGGAGAAGATGCATTCGTTAATAAGTAGAGGTTTTTAAATTAAAATTTAAAAAAATCGCGAAATTATTATTGGCTAAATTATTTCATTTATAAAAAAATTATTTCATTAAAAAAAAAAAAAAAACTATTAAAAAAATAATACATCCATTGCATATTATATATATTAGTTTATTATTATTTTATTGTTTGCTTAATTAAATGTCTATATTGTTTGAGTAAATTATACAGTAAAAAGTTGAATATTTCAATATTATTCCATATACATTTTTTAAAGCGTTTTCAAATGGATATTGCAAGCTGAATAATCTCCTAATATTGCATTTTATCATAAATTATTATTATTTAAATCTGCAAATGCTTGATTTAAAGCAGAGTTCTATTTTATATTTTTTTTAAAAATCTTATAAGTGTATGTTCGTAAATGTGCGTGTATACATATATACTAAAATTTATATTTCATGTTTATTGTATTTTTTATCATATTTGTGTGTGTGTGTGTGTCTGTAAATTTCGTATGTTTATTTATAAATGAATACTTATTTATATTTTAATAGTAAAAGATACCTACACGTAGTCTTCATTTACAAACGCCTAAATGGATGTTTTTCTTGTGATTTAACTCGATTGATACATATGAGTTTGAACAATAATAAATACGATGGTTACATTTTTAATTATATTATATTTCTAATCCGTATTTATAATGCATTTAAATATTATTAATTAATGCACTTCATACTTCCTGAAGAATTATTAGTGTTGATTTATTCATTTTTTTTTTTTTTGCAGGAATTATTTTTACCATTTATTATATTTAATTAATATTTTTACCGACAGCATTTAGCTTTAAGATTATTTATTATGCCATTTTTTTTTAAGAATAAATCTGTCTTTTTAAAATTATCGATAAAAAGAATATCAATTCTCCATTTTCTTATAAAATGTTTCAAGAGCGAGTCTTACGATTAAACAAATGTTTAAAATAAACGTGAGCTTTTTTTTTTCTTTTAATAGTAGCCGATAAGAAAAAGACAAAATTTAAATGTGAAAAAAATAATAATAAAACATATGTTAAAATAATTATTTTCTAAGATGATGTAATTAGATTTTTTTTAAACATATTAAAGAGGCTAGTTGTAAATATATTTTAATTGTGCGCGTTATAATGAAATTGAAAAGCTTTACATTTAATACTGTTTACTCTTTATTTCTGTTTATGCTAATTATCTTCTTTTATATGAATAAATAATATTTATCAAATAATACAATGTTAAAAATTATAATTTAAATAATACAATGTTAAATTTGTTTTATATACTGTATATGTTTAATGATTATTTTTAAAAGATAATCAAATTTATAACTTGACTTAATGGATAAATGCAACGACGAAATAATAAAATAAATGTTTAAATCTTATCTACATATATTGGATATATATCAATTACTGATATTCATTCTTTGTTCAATTTGATATATTATTTGCTTGTTGTTCTTTTTTAACTACCCTTAATTGTTTGCTATTAATATTACAATACATATTATCGTTCTTAAAAATCATTCATAATAGCTAACAGTATATAAATATGATGTAGGGTACACCATAAGTCCAACTGCAATATGTTTATTTTTATTATTTTTTTTGTAGACCAGTTTGAATTTGAGTATGAGATAATGAAATCCAGATAATTTTATTTAAAAATTGAAATCATGCACCACAATCCAATGATAGAAGTGACACATGGTACATACTATACTGAACTCCCTTTTTATGATGTTGATGATTCTGAACCAGTCGGTTTCATCATATACTTATAAGAATCAATCTATATTTTACAAAACCCTAATTGGATCATATTGACATTGATGAGGATGATCAAATTATTTCCTGGCTTCTTTATACCAAAATAATAATCTGAGACTAAAGCATTTTAATAGGGTATAAATTTTTTAGTACCACTTTCATTGCTGAAAGAATGCTTTAAAGTAACCTTCCCTTCTAGCAACATCATTCCAAAATCAGTATCTTTCTTCTAACTGCTTAGCGAAACATGTAGTTTTCTCAGGAGTGTGGTCAAAACATTTATATCTAGGTTTGGAATAATATATAAGGAAAAAAAAAATATTTACAATAATTAGAGGATTTGTAATTGTTACATCCTACCCTTGTATTAATAAAAGAAATACAAATAAATACTAAAAAAAGCCAAGATGTATTTATACTGGAGAAAGTCCAATATAAATTTAACTGAATTTAAACCCATGAGCTTGAACCATTGATAAACACTTTCACATTATTATTATTTTTAAAATTCATAAACATAATGATAAATTGTAATAAATAATAGAAAAAATCATGTACAACAAAATATATATTAATAATAATAATAATAATAATAATAATAATAATAATAATTACACATTGCAGTATGATTTATTACAGTCAAACAGTGAAACAATTAGAGATAAGAAGATCCAAAGAGAATATTAACGCAATTAATAGGTGAGATGATAAATCTACTTTATATATTCATTACTTAATATATGGATATAAAATAGATGCTATAAAAAGTATTAAATCTTTAAATTATACTGCTTGATTCTCCAGATGCCATATTGAATTTTTTTAAAACTGACCTGAGACACAATTTTCACAATAACTTCAGTTTTAATAATGTTAGAGCAAAAAAATTTTACATTGATAGAAACTACAAAAACTAAGGAAAATAATAAGGCTAAGACAAATAGTGATTACCATTTAAAAAATAAGGAAAGAAAGAAATTTCAACATGTGACATAATTATTACTTTATTGTCTGTTTACAATTTCTAATTCATCATTAATTAAATTTAAATTATATCTTCAGTGATAATTTTTTTGTATTCCTCACAAAATTATCTTTCAAACCATATATAATACTTCTTGCCTGAGATAATCCATAGCTTCGGAATCTCCAAAAGTATTCGCTTAAGAATTCTTCATTTTTATCTTGTACCCCAAAAGTTGATAAATCTCAAAGATGTCTATAAGAAAAAGATTCATCCTAATATAAGATACAAACAAATCATTTCCAGAAGATGGATATGCATTTGTCATCATAGCAATTGACTTCTTGTCTGACTAAAACTAGAAATTGTAACTACTGTCTGTGTCACTGATAAAATGAGTTTCATCTCTTCATTTTATATTTTTTTACTACATCAGTGATGTTTATATTTTTTATGCACACCAGTGATGTTTATATTTTTTATGCACACCACTGATGTTTATATTCTTTATGCACACCAGTGATGCTATATTGTTATATTTATTGTATCACATAGATATAATTTATTTGCATACAGTCCATTTGTTAGCTATAGACTTGAAAATAATGTGATGAAAGATATGGCAAAACTAGTGACTCCACTGTATGAGTATCAAGGCATAGGCAAGAATCAAAATTTGATTCTTTGTCTACATATGCAATTGTTCTGTACATTTGATTATTAGTTTTGTAAATCATTATTTGTTATGCAACACCCAAGAGTAAACATAAACACCCATATAAACATAATAAATTATTAAACCTTTTGAGAATCATTATTTTTATAAAATAAGTTTGACCCAAACTTGAATAAGAACACACAAAATTACTGTACATATGAATTTATATGAGCATAAATAAATTTTATAGAATTTATACACACACACACCAATACAAATGCAAATTAATAAAAATTAAATCATTTTTCAAATAATCAAAAAAAAATTAAAATATTATTCAAAAAATTAAAATTGTATACTTACGAGCCCGATATTCTACAATTATGTTTAGACTCCATAGAAGGCCTTGTTTGTGGATGATAATGCATTTTAATCCATTTTGTCTAACTCATGAGTAATGATAAAAGTTTTCTGTCTTTATTGGTTCGTGGAAATTAGAAAATTGATAAAAAAAAATTAAATGTGCCTGTTACGAAAAAATTAATAAAAAATTCAAATTTCATTGGATTTTTTTTAAAAGACATCATTAGAAATCTATGTTAAAGATGTATCAAATGCCCATATTTCTGTTGACATCATGCTTATAGTTTTTACATCATTAAAAAAAGAAAACATTTTGATCAATCAAATAAGACACGCTGGACAACTGCTTAATAAGCAGAAGCCGTTAAAGATCCAAAAAGAAGACAAATATATGAAACATTTTATATTAAGCATAACTTAAATAATTGTATGAATATTTGTAAAACTTCAATAAATTTTGTCAATAACTGGTCAGTTAAAAATGAATTGAAATTATATAAGATTGTATATATAAAGTTGTATGGTGTATGTATTATTTATTCTATATATTTTTATCATATCTAGTCAATTCTTTGAAATTATATTGAACTTCTATGTGAAAATTTTTTATTGATGTTTTATTTTATCATGATTTCACTTCTATTATGGAATATTAGGTGGTGTTCTATTTGCAATAATTGGTTAATGATAAAATAGATGTTTGACATTTGAAAAGAGCATAAAATCATGTACTGAAAAAAGCTTTTTCTGTGTAATTATTATTAATATTGAACCAGAGACTTTCTCTGCTTTAAAAATCAAATATTTTAAAAAAGAACAGAAATTATCACTGTAAAGCCTTGTATCTTTTTATAATTTGTTTGTGTGTTTTAAGAGTATGTGCAATAATGTACATATTCATTTATATTTTTAAATTCTGTGATTTTACTTTTTCAATAGATTTTAGTTTAAAATAATTTTTTTTTGACACTTGTTTTTTTTTTTTACAGTAATTAAAAGCAAGCAAAGTTTTAATCTATTTTAGAAGCTGAGACTTTTTAAAAAAATTAATTTTGAAATAGATAAGAGCCTGGTCAGATTTTGTTTGTTTTTTTTTAAATTAAGATTAAATGGGAAATAGAGATTTACCCTGATCAAAACTTTTTAATTAAAGATTAGGCCAGAGATAACAATTCACATAAATAGCCTTGGGTTTTTGACTGGATTATTATTTTAACTTTTACATTCGCTAATGGCGGACTGTTAACCTATATAACTTTTATATATTCGTGGATCATCAAAGTTAAATTTTTGTGGACTGCTAATAGGAGATTTTGCAGATGGTATTTCTTGCTTGCTGTACTCAGAAATAATTGCTTAGATACTTAGTAAAAGAAGACATGAATATGCTAAAGACATTGGAAACAGTGATCATCCATTCAGAATGCAGAAATTATCTACCTTTAAGAACCAGATTAACAATATGCCATGCTAAACATTTTCAAGATGAACCCCAGAACTCCATAATTGCATCACCATGAACATGCTTTAATGCCCTAGTCCAGAACTGATTCCAAATATTGCTGTCACACTCCTGACTTGAGAAATAGAAATTAAAACCTTCGTAATGAACTCTAGATAGAAGTAAACTATACATTACTCCGCTGGAAGAAATCAGCCAGACAGAACATTATGCCTCAAGATAAATGAACATTTTCATATTATAGCCAGGGCTTAAATCTCTTGTTTAAATCTCTATGTTAAAGTCTCAGCTTAATCTAAAAAGAAACCTGTTTTTATAATAAGATATGCATACTCATTTAAATATTAATTACTTTATTATGTATTTTTCTTATTATTACATGTATTGAGGTCTTTGTTTTAAGATTTCATATTTTAAATTTATTTGCCCAAGTGTTTATGATGATTTTATATTTTATATGCTTTGTGTTTTTTCCCTTTTATATTATTAACCCTTGACAAATGCTTGGGTAGATATTATTAGTTTTCTTTTAACTCATCTACTTCGTTTTTTTTATTGAAATTAATTTAGTCAATCTGGGTTTGCATTTCCTGGAGACCATAAATTTTTTGGCTAGCAATTTATCGAGTGTATTGATCTGTTTCTTTTTTTTTTTATTGAAATTAATTTCATCAATCTGGATTTGCATTTCCTGCAGACCATAAATTTTTGGGCTAGCAATTTATAGAGTATATTGTTCTATTTTTCTTAAATAGTAAAGATTTTGGTTTTCCTATCGTTCAGATTACATAATACCATAATCTTTTCTTTTGTCAGAATCGACCTTTATTGTCTTAAATGTGACTATTCATGAATGATTGCAAGAAAATGACACTCCTATAATATGAGGTTGTCAGGTTGAAGAAAAAGATTGCTTTGTGCTGATTTGTTGTATTCCGTACAAGACCATTTTGTTTTGAAATCTCTAAATAAAGAAAACTGGAAATTGTTTATATAAATTGCTAGCAAGAAGACATTATAAATCCCTTTTAATTCTTAGGTGATAAAACAAACTTATCTGTCAGGGTGTTTAATGGTAACTTACTCTCATACACTCTCTAATAAACTCACTGGAGAAATTTAGGTCAAACTTTCATGCTTTGTTTAACTAATATTTATTTTAGATTTAATAAACTTTAAAGTTGTTCATAATTTTTTTGGCTAATGTTTGTCTCTGTGTTCTTTTCTCAATTGTCTGAACAATGATAAAGATCTGTTTTTTCTTCCTGGGTCTAGCTGGTAGCATTCATCATCATTAACTTTTGGATTACCATAAATTAAATTTTCTAGGTAGTTAGTGACTTAGTGTCACCTTCAATGATTAAAAGAATGTCAATATGACCATTACAATATATTGTGATGATCACACACACTGTGATCACATATATATTAATATTTAATATATCAAATGATATTAAATTTGAGGGTTTTTTTTTGAAATAACAAAATAATACTTAAAATATTTAAAATAAACATAGGAATGAAAAGAAATCTATTTCAAACTTTATAATACGTTCAAGTCAAAATCATTTGAATTGATTTCAGGAATGTAACTAATTAGGAATTAATTGTAGTGATTAAATGAAAGATAGGGGAGGGAAGGCTAATGAGATTCGTATCTTTGACTCTTAAAAGTCAACATTTTGGAAAATAAAAGTGGAAAGAATATAAAAATCATATTGTTTAATTTTATGAGAAAAACTTAAAGGGAAATAAAATAAAAGGGAGAGTCAGATGGTTTAAAAGCTGACATTTAGGAAGTTTTGTTGAAGTTTGTCATAAATTAGCTTTATAAAAAGATAAGAATCTTCTCTCAAAACTACACATTTGAATGAGTGAAACATGTGTATAATTATGCAAAGGGAGGGAAAGATATGAGATGTAAATAAGAAAATGATTTTGTTAATTTAAAAAATGAGAGAAAACTATGAAGGTTTTGTAAGAAGTAGAAAATAAAGGTGTGAAAATGAACCTACTGACATTCCAATGAATAATAAAAAGAAAATTCAAACTAGGAGATCAAAATAAGAAAGGGATTCTGGGAAGAGAGAGATCTATGAAGAAAGAGTAAGGAAGCAGACATTTTTTTTGAGTATGCTTCTTAGCTGAAATTATATAATATTTTGAAGCTTGCTGAATTTTGCGAATATGACTCGACTCTATTCCAATGGTGAAGCTTGGAGAATGAGTGGCTAGGGGTCCACAAATGGATGCTACCTTGATCCATACCCACCTTGCTCATACAGTCAAACCTCTCCCATGAAGTAACAACAGCTGTAGTGCCTGACCGATAGTTTACATTCCTTGTTATCAATATACCATTACCATGAAGCCACCAAGAATATGAAGGAAGAAAACAATGCTAAGAGTCGGAGCCGGATCCCAAGAACAACCGTCTCTCTTAAAGAAGTGGAATAATCCACATGACAGCCAGTTGAATATCACCCAATGTCGAGAAACCCTAGGTAAACTAAACTTTGAATATATATGTCACACGTGTACATATTTTCATTAACATGACCAAAAGAATTTAAATGCAATTGCACTCGTAGATATTAGATAATTAAATATTTAGTAGATTTTATCAATAATACTCGAAGGAGAAAGAGACTAATTCTAGATTCATTTTAAATACATTGAGGACCAGTGTTCTGCTTAGTGTTAATGCTTTGAATTACATATAAATTATCTTATTGATTTAATGATTTTATTTTGTGTTTAAATCTTATATTTTATTTGTATTTGTTTTATTTTATTGGATTAAATAATGTTTAATGATGAATGGCTCTATTCATCTTGTCTTGCTGTCTTCACCATACCAATTAGAGTAATTCACCCATAGGGCTTATCTGATAATAAATTAGACATTAATTCTAGTAATATGACACACATGTCAATTATTGTATAGCAAAATAATTCCAGTATAATTTATAAATTTATCCAAGCACTGTAAATTTGCAATAATTTCAGCAGCTGAGAGACATCCAATCAGGAAACAACTTTGTAGCAATACTCGTATTGTTACAGGTTCGATTGGATATAGATGTAAATTTGTTTATATCTATATGTCTCTTGCTTGAGGTAATGGTCACCGAAGAGAGAGGGCAGAGATTTGACAAGATCCATTACAATATATATTGCACCACTAATGAATAATAGCATTCCATGGAAAATTGTGTTTGCAATTATTAAAAATAAAAATTTTCATAAACAATGTAATGTTTAAAATTGATAATGAATAATAAAATCACTGTCAGTAAATAGTTGAAATAAAAACATCTTGTTTAAAGAAATAGTTAAAAGTTTAATAAAAGTAAGTTTAATATAGAAGTTTAGAGTTTTAAAAATAAAAAAAGAAGAAAATACTATTAGCCCAGGGGAAAATTAAACCCTGTATCATTCATAAAGTTTTACGAATTAATTTAAAAGTAATTTGGGGAAGAGAATTTAACTATAAAAGTGTCAAAATGAATCTTTTATATAAAATTAAAAATATCTCTTTTCATTTAAATTAAAGAAGAAAAAAAATCTCTTCTCATTTATTTTAAAATAAATAAGATTGTTTATAATGAGTTAATTTTAAAAATAAAGAAGTATAGTAAAATGTGTGCATGTTAATATAATGAAAGTTGGATATTAAAAAATAAATGAAAGTGTATAAGTTTAAAATGTCTCTCAAAAATATTGCAAATACTCAGAAGCTACCTAAAAAAAAATTAACAATGGCTACTAATTAAAACAGGATTAATTACTTAATCAAAATCTCAAAAATGTAATCAAAAGCAGTGGATGAATTTCCAACAATGGATATAGCCGGCAGGTCTAGAAACCAATTAAAAAATGACAACAGGTCTGCACATAAATAGTCAGATTTTTATCATTCAATCAGTTGAGTAGACAATCAGTTTTTCAATCATTTTTACAAAGGGCCTTCTTACGTATTCAGAGTCAGTGTTGTTTTTTTTATGACAATGCAGTGTTAACAGCCATTGGAAGTATACGGCCAGACTCCAGCCTTAGTCCAATGGAACATCAGCAGTCTGCCCTATAAAAGTGATGCCTGCCTAATAACTTGAAACCACCAGAAATATCTGTTTTGAATAGGATTATTACAGATAGCAATCATAGGAACCTCCACAAAACCTCAAATCTAACCAGTTGGTAAACTCACATGAAGCAGCAAACAGCAAGAAGTCCACATCCAAAATCCTATAGGTAATACAAAAACATGTTCTTATTCTATTTTTGATATTAATGTAGCCATTGCTAATATTGAAGCCTCCCAGAATCAGTTAATAAATGAACTCTATAACTGCATAAAAGGAACTATTGATCTGTGTGTTTTTAAATGTCGTATATTTATTTAATGCTTTATGATATTTTATATTAATTTCATGTATTTATTTAGAACTTCATGATATCTTATATTTTATTGTATGAATTAAGAATGTATGTGGTCATTATACAGAATATCATTGTTAGACTAATTAAGATTTTATAATAGTAGTTTTCAAATTAGAATAGTAGACATTTCATTAAAATAAATTATCTTTAAACTTAATATTTGTTGGTCAATTCTTTTACCACTATTTAAAACAGTAATGTATTATATTATTCTTTTGATTGAGCTAGTTGGGATTTCTTAGTTGCTGAATTAATTGGCCATCCTTTAAGGCATGTTAGTTCTTGTAGCTAACTGATGCCTGAGGTTTTACTTCGAAACAAAAAAGTGCCTTGAGTGATAGGTGTTGAATTTTCAGCTGAGAAGATCTGTGCCCTTGAAATATAGTCCGAGTTATGTACCTTATATATAGTTATGGCTTGGTCACAGGTACCCTCTGAGCATTATTCTTCTCTGCCTAAGGGACTGTGGTGGTGCAATAATTAAATTGCATTGGTGTAGATTGAATGTATAAGTTTATAATTGTATCATATTTCTTTTTGTAGAAATGTAAGTCTTATAATTTTGTTTTCACAAGTTTATTTTTATTAAATTAAAGAGTTTAAAATTCATTCATAGATTAGATTGTTTCCCCAAGAGATCTATACAACCCCACCTGATTCTAATATATATATATATATATATATATATATATATATATATATATATATATATATATATATATATTGTATATGATATTTCTTTATTATAATTTATATGAAATAACAGCATAATGGACTTCATTAATTTCCATTTTTATGACATAATAATAAATATTAAGAATCAGAAAATAAATAATTATTAAAATGGAAATAACAGTTAATTAAAGGCCTTATATGTGCATAAAAATTAAATCTTATCAAATATATTCAGAATTCTGATTTACCTTTTTTTTCTCATTTTATGTATAGTAGTCACTAATCATGCAAAATCCAGTTCTTTATTTAGTTGGTCATTTTTTGCCATTCATTATAAGCAAGTAATGGCTACATCTGTAGATTTACATGTCTATCATGAATAGGTCTATAAAAATCAGGCTAAAAACAATAAACAACTGTTCTATTGGTTGTAGCCACTGATAGAAACAACTCACTCTTTAAGCTGGCTAAAAGCTAAATGGGTTCAGGTCTCAACTAGCATATTAATAAGAATTGTATTCCATCATTGAGAAATATTCAGTCATAGCATGACTCACCTTAGTAATTTAATGAACATTGGAAAATGCTGTTCACACTAGCTAATTACTACTGGATATAGATAAAGTCTCTTAAAATGTTAAAGTGTGCCAGTGTCGATTCTTCTCATTTACCTTATTATTATTTATTATTGTTGTTGTTTTTCCAACATTGTCCCCTTTTTACTCTTTCTTAACTCTCTTCTGCCTCAGTCTCCAAAACCTTCTCCCGTTCTGCTCACCCATTTAGAATATATACTATCCACAAATAAACAGTACAATTGTTGGGTTTCTTTACCATTATTCCATTTTAGTCTTTTACTTATTTTTAACTAATTATACTTCTTTAACAACAAAATGACGTTTTTTTACTTTAGAAAAAAAAAAGTTTTTACTTTTCCTTTTCTTACATTAATTTTTTTTTTTTTTGCAAAGAAATAAATTCTTTTAATTAGATATATTATTTATGCTCAATCATTAATGTATATAAATTAGATTAACCCTTAATATCTAATAATTAATTTTAAAAAATATTTTACACTCAAAATATAGAAAAGAAAGATACAAAGTTAAAAATAATTGTCAAGCATTGGTGGCCGAGAGGTTAGTGCAGCTGCTTTCCAAGCAGTTGTAAAGCAGTTGTCCCGGGTTCACGCCCGGCCGACGGCTTGACATATGAGAAAAAAAAAAAGTTAAAAATAATTAATTAGTTAATTCTGATGTTGATACTTTTGTTTATTACTTTCATACCTTTACTAATTTGTAACTTTTGTTGGAATATTTTCTTTAAGATAGTACTAATTATATATTTCTGTCCTGTTAGAATAGGTTTTCATAGACTTTTAAATGCATTGGGATAGATATTAAGAAGCTAATTGATTATGTTGACAACTCTTAATTTTTTTATAAGTATGAAATTAATTCAACCATTTCACTATTGCTTTTTCTCTTTCTTCCCTTCTGGTTTACATAGCAATTTTATAGATTAGTCTGGAAGCGTGTATAGTCAGATTTCCCTATTCTAAGTGGAGGCTGAACTATTACAAGGCATAAATATTAATTTCATGTGATTTACTTTTAGAGGTCACTTGATGATGAGGTCATAAGTACTCTTTTTGATCATTGTTGTCATGTCTTTATTGTTGAAGCATATTATATCACTGCTGATGCTATTAATTGTTTGTCAAATAGACAAAACATCTAAATGTATTGCTTTGTGAGTTTAATAATATTCATAACAAGCAAGTTCTACAAATAAAAGTTTTTATTCAGACTTATTTAATAGTTTTTATATTTAACTTCTGATAATAGATTTATGAAATACCATATATAGAGCAAACAATTGTCTTGAATGAATTTTTGAAAACTTTTTTAAAACATGAAACTTTTCATTCCAAATAGTTATTTTTATCTTTACTTTAGCACATGCACCAAACTGATATTGGATGCATTTAGTGGAAAGTACAATTTTTACATCATATTAAATAAAAATAAAGTATTATATGTTATGTTAAGTTAACTGTGATAAAGCTGAGAAAATATAACTGTCATAAAATCAAAAATAAAGTAAACATTTTTAAAGTTATTAATTTTAAATGAATTCATGAATTGTACATTTTAGTATGTAGGCTAGATTTAAAGTAAGGCTTATTTTATTAATTTGAAATTATTCTACATAAAATTATGATTAAAATGATGTACAATCTCAATTATATTTTTAGCAAGTTCTTTTTCAAAAATAAGAATGTCATTTTTAATTCAAAATATAAAGTGAAAGTATTTGTTTAGTGGAATTTTTCTTCCTAACAAAATAAATATTATTAATAGTTTTTATTAGTCATTCATTGGATTAGATTACTATGTTTTAACTTGCTTTTAAATATTTATTTAATTATAATATTGATATATTATAAATTGGAAGAGCAAATATATGTTACTAACTGTATTTGGATAATTTGTATAAATATGTAACTATGATACATTCACATGCACAAAATATATATAGACAATTTCTTTCATTAAATTATTGTTAAACTTAATTTTATTTTTATAATTAAAAAAAAGTTTTATTTTCTGAAGAATAAAATTGAAATAATTGATTTCAATAAAAATTAACATTAAAAAATACAATTATTAATAGTATATTTAGTTCTAAGATAGTTAATAGTTCATTTTAAAATTATCATATTTGGACCCCTTATGATTTTTATTGTATATAAAAAAATGTTTAAAAAACATTTTTACAAAAAAATATATAAATAAAAAATTATGACTTACTGCCATTTTAAATAAAATGAATTATTTAAAACAGTGTTTCTTAACTAACTATATGTCTCAGACCAATAAATTTATAATTTTTTTTTTATTATGGACCAATTGAAATATTGAACAAAAAAAATGGAATTAAGGATGGGTGTTTTTCTAGTAAAATATAATTATTGTAGTATTTAACAAATTTAATTTTTTTTTTTTCAAAAAATAATAAAAATAAAATATTTGACAAAATTATACAAAAGTAAATTAACTAACAAAATATTAAACTAATAATAAACAAAATCTGAAAAACAACAAAGAATAATAATTAAATAATTGAGCGAAACATTTATAATTATAAAACCAAAAAGTAATGCGATTATTACTGATTCTTTTCAGTAATTAATTTATCAAATCTTGGAAATATATTTGTGACTGATAATTGCAAAACTGGATATTTATGAGTGTCATTGCTGAAAATGTGGATTCACATAAGTATGTAGTCAAAAATGGCAATAACACTTAAGGCTTTTTCATGTAATTTTGAATATTCGGTTTAATTTTAACTCAAAATTGAGTTATATTTGCCAAATTAAATTATAACTTTAATATACCATTGCAATTTCTATTAATTTTTCATGTTCCAAATCAGTTAGTTTATTTTCTTGTTCAATCAATGGATTTAAAATCCACACATTGCCTTTCCATGTATCTTCTTTCTGTAGATAATATTGATCAAACATACAACAAAGTCCTGTTAAATGGTCATAAACAGTAAATTTTTATTCACCAATATTTCTATCAAATTCATTTATCAACTCTGAAAATGAATGAAACAAGTCATAAGTTTTTTTCTTCTATATACTTCACCATAGTTTTAACTTTTCTGAATGTGTCAATTTTATTCCATAAATCAAAAGTAGTAGTATTTCATTGCAGACTTAAATTTAGTAATGAAAATATGTCCAACAAGTAAGCCATTTTAGCAATTCAATTATTGTCACAGTAAATATTTTTCAATTCTGAATTGTTTGTTTTTAGAAATGTTTCAACTTCTTTTCTTAATTCATGAAGTCTTATGAATATTTTCCCTCTTGACAGCCATTGTACTTCTGCATTAAGTAGTAAATTTTTATATCCACATCCCATTTCATTGCATAAACTTGAAAGTAGTCTTGAATTTAGTGCATTACATTTAATATAATTTATTTATTTTAACCGATTAAGTAAGAATATTGTTCAAGTAGGGGTAATTTTTTAGCTTAATGCTCACAGTGTATAATACATTGAGTGTAAATCATTTTGTAGTCCGCTACTTAAAAATTTTTTTTTACAACTCCTGAATGTTTTCAGTCATACTTGCCGCTCTTATCAGTACATAAGACAACACAATTTTTCCAATTGAGTTTCTTTCGATGTAATAATCAATTGCTTTAAATATATCTGAACTAGTTGTGTTTTTAAGATCAACACAATAAAAACATTCTTCTTTTGCATCATTGATTTGGTAACACCTATAGATTCATCTATTTGAATTGCAAACAATGATTTGCTTTTTGAATTAATTGATCCTCAACATCAGTCACTAATTCACTAAATCTGCATTGAATAGTATCATTAGAAATTGGCAAAATTTTCATTTTGTCTCCAGCAACTGTACCTAGGATTTTAGAACATACTTCTGTTTAATATCATTTAATTAAGTTTTCAGCAATAGAGTACTGCTTTTTGCATATAGCAATCTTTAACACAACTAAATATGATGTTTTTTACAAAAGTCTTATTGACTAAAAGAAATTCTTTAAATGTTTATTTTTGTTTTTTCACTTAAGCACTTTTATGTTCAAAAAAATCCAGTAGCTTATTAAACTGTAAATGATGCATTAATTTTATTGGCTTCATATATTCATTGGATAAAATTTCTCTGCAAATAACACATTGAAGTCTGGATAAATTTTCTTCTGACTCGGGCCCAGAAATGAAATCAAATTTTAAATAATCAAGATTGAATTGATGAACAACAGTACATTTTTGTTTTGTCTAAGATGAAACACTTTGTGAATAATAAATAAATTGATGAACAACAGTACATTTTTGTTTTGTCTAAGATGAAACACTTTGTGAATAATAAATAATATTTTCCTTAGCATTCAAAGTATTTATACTTGGTTTTTGAAAAAGTCTGCAATAATTTTTGATGCTTTCTTGTTATTACTCATTTTTAATTGGCTAACATTTATCAAAAAGTAAATATCAAGTACTTAATATGTTACTTTATAGTAAACACATATTGTGTAGTAATTCCAATCACTGCACACCAGTGCAATTCCGATCAGCTGGCTATAGCAAACTACAAAGTAAATATGATTGACAACTGTTAGGTTATATTTGTACATACTAAAGTCTGCCCCAGTGCATGGAGTGTGCATGTATGAAATTGTTAATGGAGCATGTTTTACTGTGAGATGATTGATACTAGGAAATAGAAAGTTTTTTGTATTTCTTGTAGTGTTTTATTTTTTTAGTTCATTTTCTATTCTATGAATAAAGCAACTAACAAAGAAAAGAAAATCTTAGAACTGAATTAAAGACAAATTTAATAAAATTAGTCATAATTTAAAAGATTGTAAAAAAAAAAAAATGTAGTAAATATGAACAAATTTATATAAGTTTTTTGCAGATCACTGGTTGAGAAACACTGATCTAGAAAATAACTTATATGTGTAAATAATGTATGCCATTTTTTCAGCTATATTTATTTCATAAAAGACAATTTTATTTTATTTAGATTTTTGAATATGGATGTAACATTAATGAAAGTAAGAATTTTAAAAATAATAATAATAATTTTAAATGAAATAGTTTTCCAGCCTTTTAGGGTATATAATTCTGATAAAGGTAAAAATTCTATTAATATAAGAAATAAAAGCAGTCCTATTAAAGATTTGCTGTTTATTTTATCTATATCATTTGAATAATTTATTTACAAAACAATAACATAGTTTTTTTTTTTTACTGTTTTGGTTGAACCTGCAGACTTCATCAGAGATCCGATTTATTTTTATATAGATGCTATTTTTAATCTGCTTTAACTTAATTTCAACATATAAATAGTAATATCCTGAATTATTAACAGTCTTGTTTGAAGTAAACATAATGATAAAAATATTTTTTTTAGAGATGTAATAAGCTATGTGCATATATATTAAAAATTGTTATTACATAGTTCAATGTCCACAGTTTCAAGCATTCTTACAAAGTTTTGGAATCAGTTTCCATGGATGTCATGGAATAACTGTAATGATATGTTACTTCATTGCTATATGCTTTTGTGAGTGGCACAAAAAACAAGTTATTTTATGGCCAAATTTGATTATTTCTAACTTGCTGTTATTGTAAAGGTGCTGCTATATATATATTCGATGATCATGTGACACAACTCTCTGCAACAATCACATAATTACTTGACCCAATTAAGGGCAAGATGTTATTTTGTAAATGTCTGTATTTTACTTTAATTTTATTTTATTAAACACGTTTGCTTTTAAAACCATTTATAAACACCCCCCCCCCATGAAAATATTCATTTCAACATATATATATATCATTTTTATTCATTATTAAGCCAGTGAAAAACTGAAGGTTTACACAAGTTTAATTCAGTTTTTTCAATTCATAAAGTTTCTTTTTCACATAATTCCAGTAAACTTCTTTATTTTATCCATCCACTGCACACGTTTTCTTTTCATATATTTTATACATTCTCTTGGAATCCAGTTCAAGTCTTAATCTGATCACTGATTATTATTTTTTAGTAATGCCAAATTCATCTGCATTTCAGTTTTTATATTATTTCAATGATGTGAAATCTCCATATTGCTATTTTTTTAAATGTACTTCTCAAAGATCCATATATAAAATCAATACAATGTCTATTAGAAATCATTTTTCAAACACAGTTTAATATTAAATTTTTTACCAAAAACTTTCCATCAGAGTTTAATTCTATAATTAATTTCATTCATTATTTTTTCATCTATATTAATAAACTAAGATATTTGAAATTGATTAATTTCTTTTGAGACAATCCATTGAACAGTAATTTAATTTTTTAGCATTTGTCTTTAGTTGCAACATTTCCTGAAATTTTCTTTACAAAAACTAACTACAATATCTGCAAATCTAAATGATTGAAATAAGTTTCTTATATTTTTAATCCTTTAGCTTTTCATTTTAATCCACAAAATGTTTTTTGTAAAACTTCTGTAAAAAGTTTTGAAGATATGGAATCACTCTGCTATATCTTCTGCCAATGTTAATCTTAATGTCATCATATAACTTAATCACTGTGAAAATGCTTATAGAATCAAATGTCTTTTTATAATCTATTAATCTTTATTGATTTTTCTCTTTATACTTGAATATGATTTGTTGTGCTAAAACCATTTTCAAATCTAGCTTGTTCATTTGGTTGGTTTGATTTCAAAGTTCACTGTCAATGAGTTGTAATTATTTTAGCAATTGATATGCCTGTAAATTTCTAATAGCTTTCTTATCAATTTTTTTTAAATATCAATATCATCACAGCATTCTTTCATCCTCTCATACATAGGTACTTGTGAGTTTTCAGGAATACCAAGATGGCAGCTCATTTTTTTTTTTTAATATACAGTTTTGAGGGCTTACCAAAATGGCAACCTGTATTTCATTAATAGTTTTCTGACATTTACAAAATTAATGTTAATTTTTTTTAAAAAATGAATAAATTCTGATAAATTTAATTGATATTTCAATTTTTTTAAAATTTACTTTCCAAAGATGGACTAGTTACATTTACAAAAAATGAGTGGAGGACCTACAACTTCCCAAATTACATTTTCAAAAAATGAGCCAAATATATATATATATATATATAATTACGGTTTATTCATGCCAGCAGTGTGTAATTTCTAATGGCTTCCAAAATTGCTACAAATGAATCTTGTTGTTGTTGCAGTCATTGCCACATAAATTCTGCTAAATAGGAATCCAGATGTTGTTGGTGCAGTTTTTTGGTATTTTTTATTTTCATATCATGATCATTGCTTCCCACTTTTCTGGAGAAAATACTCCACTGCTTCATATTCTGTGATAGGAAGGTCCCAAATTTTGATCATTATTACAATTTACAAAAAAAAAGTCTATTGCCAAAAAGAAACACACAGAATTAAAAGTTGCAAGAACATTCAGAAATCTCTTTGCTTTCACATTGTAATATAAGTTTAAAAAAGTAGAAATAAATATTCTTCATGAAATTTATCAGAATTTATATGAATTTATAGGAAGTTATTACTTTCTTCAAAATTTTACATTATTATTATTTTATTTAACAAGTAAGATCTTCAGAAGATTGTAGACCCACAGAACATTTGTATCGATTTTGGAAGCCATTATGGATTGCCTGCTGACAATATGAATAAACTATAAATATATATTGGTTCATTTTTTGTAAATGTAACTAAGATATCTTCAGGAGATTTTAGGCCCTCCACTCATTTTTTGTAATCATAATTAACATATCTTTGGGAGATTGTATATCCTCCATTCATTTTTTATAAACGTAACTAACTCATCTTCAGAAAATAAATTTAAAAAAATTGAAATAAAAATGATTAATTAAATTTATTGGAATTTATTACTTTATTTTTTAATTTAACAAAACAAACACAGCTTCGGGAGTTGTAGGCCCTCTACTGATTTTGTAAACATTTGCGGGGAAGTAAAAAACAAAATTGAAATAAATATTGTTAATGAAATTTATCAGAATTTATTTCTTTTTTTAAAATGTAACATTAATTTTGTAAACATTTTAGGGGGAAGTAAAAAAAAAAATTGAAATAAAGTTGTTAATAAAATTTATCAGAATTTATTATTTTTTTAAAAAAATTAACATTAATTTTATAAACATCAGAAGATTGTTAATGAAATACAGGCTGCCATCTTAATATTCCTGAAATCTTACAAGTACTCATTTTTATTATTTGGACATTTAATATATAATTTTGCCAAATTTGTTATTTATTTTATTTGCTTTTTTTAAGATATCAAATAATGCATTCTTTATTGAATGTTTTCTATTTTTTTGCAGATTTAATTGCATGTTTCTCATCATTTAAAATACTTATTAATTCAGATGATTTTGTAAATGTAGAAATTACTTTATTTTTTTGTTTTTTATTAATATCTAATTCTTTGTAGAACTCTTAGAGATATATCACATTGTCTCTCTTTTTAGTAATAGTGCCTTTTCTTACTTATTGTTGAAACTATTTTCTTTTTAATATCAAGATGTTGTTATATACTTTTGTGATTGTTATTTTTTTAAAAGCTTTTTTTTATTTTTAAAATATTTTCTTATACTAACTTTTTTTAATACTGTTTTTTAAACTTCCAGATATTCAATTTTTTTCAAAGAATCATTAAATGTTTTCATATTTCTTTTGTTTTTTATATATACATTGTATTGCCTCTGTTGAAATTTTATTGATGAAGTGTTGCTTTTTTTTTTTTTTTTGTATCAGTTACTTTTGTTGTTCTTTTTAATAGAACATCATTTATTTCCTTATTGATTATAGTCAAGTCTAAAACACCTTCAAAATCTGTCAGTATTTTAAGATGATTAGTAAATTCTAATTTGAATCCATTGGAGTGTTTCTGAAGATTAGGAATGTCAACTGTTTTCCTAATGGTTTTATCTTTCTAATTTTGCATTAATATTTCACTAAATGATTATCACTTCCTGTATTATTAAAATCATTATAATCTTGAAATATATACTTTATATTAGTCAAAATATCTAATTCTGCTGTATCTTCATCTGGCTGCTACCATATTTCTTTCTTTTTGGCATTTTTGTCAAAGAAAGAATTTATAATGTACAGTTTTTCTGTATCTGGAAATTCCACAGTTCTGTGTCCTCTCTCATTATGTAATTATAACCATTATTTAATCAAGATGTTATTTTGAAATTATGAAAAGTATTTTAGTCATCTATATAAAAGTCCTCTACTTTTTAATCTCAATGAGAATTTGTTGGGGCATGCATTAAATTATATTTATTTGCTCTATTCCATTAAACTGAAAAATTAATGTTGCCATGTTGTTTTATATATCATTAAATTCCACGATGTTGTTCTTTCATTGTCTATTTATAATGAGGTTTATTCTACTTGTGCTTTTAAGAATTATGTTTTGTATTAAGATAGATTTCTAGTTTTCAAGTTTATTGTCTCTTTGCTTTTTTTTTTTACCTTCACGAAGTTCAATATTGTCCCATTTAATATTAGGCAGGTCTTCATTTTATATAATCTTTCTTAGCTTACATATGAGCTCTTAGTTTGTGTGGCCAAATGAAAATTTATTATACAGCACATTTTTATTATATATATCTTCAAGAATAATATTTTAAAAAGTGAAAAATATTTTAAAAATATTATATGAAAAAAAATCACAATTTGAATTATGAAATGTAGTTATCATTAATGGTTGCATGCTTCTGAACTTAAATTATGTAGAAAAATAAGAATGTATAAAAATATACAGATTAAAAACACTATTTATTTGAAAATTCATGGCGTTCTTGATATTAAAAAAGATTATCTTTTTAGCTTCATATGCCCTTTTGTAGTTATCCTAAGTTCTGTCTAAGTTTATCCTTTCTACTTTGCAGATATAATTTGTCTGACTATAGCTTTTATCTACTGTCAAAATATAAATTTTAAATGTATTTGTTTGTTTTACAAAAAAAAAAAAAAGATATGATAAACAGTTAATTGATGGATATGAATATTTTTTAGATAAACCACAATATCACTACACCATTGCTATTTATCTAAATGCAAACTATTCAAAAAGAGATTTAAAGAAGTCATAGAGAATTCATTCATTCATAATTTCACATGATATTGAATGAGTAGGCACTAGATAGGGATTTTATGCACAAGCCTTCTGGCATCCATTGATTATTCTGTCTTACTTTGAGTGGCACTACTGTATGGATAGAGTCTTGCCTATTTTAACATTCATAATTTCATATACATAAATATATTAAATTACATGTTAGAAAAACAAATTTTATGTAACAATAATCTGTATATCTTTACAGAAATGAAAATTCATCTTCAGATATATTGGATCAGATAAAACTTAATTTCATATTACTATATTTAAGCTATCTGTCTTATAAATTATATTTAGTAACTGTATTTATTTATATGTCTGTGTATTCTATTTTTATCATATATATATATATATACACACTCATGGTTGACTCAAAGGAAAACATGAGGCATAAAGACCAAATAAATATTAGTTGTTTTTATAAAACTCATACATTATTGGATCAAAAAATATATAAATCTATAGTCAAACTATCATTAAAAGAAGCATATATATTGCATAATGATATAAGATTCTGTAAATATAATAGAATTACAAATAAAAACTGTTTTTATGTTTTAATTTTTTCTTTTGTGTAGCATTTGGTCCATCTTTTTTTTTCTTAATCATTTTTGCAAAGGTTTATAAAAACATTGTATATTGCATTTGTATGATTTATAAGTTATAGAAATTTTTTTATGGATTTTATCAAATATATATATATATGGTAGTTCATTGTACTTTTTTTTTTTTTACAGTGATTTCAGTAAAAAAAAATTATAATAAAAGAAAAATTATCCATTAATGTAGAAGACTTTTATGTATGATTTTAATTTTTATATTTATTAATTGTTTAACATAATTATATAATTATTGTTATGCAAAACTACTTTTAGTCATATATTTATTTTGCTTTATTGAAATAATCATTTTCATTGGTTATATTTTTAAGTAGTAATTTGTAAAAGAAATGACCAAATAATGATATATATATATAAGTAAACTACTCTTCCAAGAGCTATTCCTTACATTAATGGCATGAAGCATTGTTTATTCATAGCTCTTGAAAGTACAATTTACTTCCATTTAATTTACATATATATCTATATTTGTTTTGTATTTGTTACTTTGCACTTGAGGTCTGCATCGGCAGGAAAACTGTTGGTAATGAATTTTTAATTTTGGCTACCTATTTAATTGTGAATCGATGTTTTTAGTTCGTTATATTGACTAATTTAACTTTTGGCTTTTGATATTTTATACTGTATATCTATGTATGTGCACGTGTGTATAAATCGATCAAATGCGGCTATATTCTTATTACAATTTTTTTATGAATGTTATTATTAACATAAATATTATAAAGGAAATTATATCAAAAATTATACCTTATTTTGTTATGAAAAAAAAAAGACCTTCTTAATGAAGTTCTGCTGGTTATTTGAAAGGTTTTCATTTTCTCAACAACAAAAAAAAAAACCCTGTTATGAAGAATGATTGATAAGTACTTCTATATCTTATTCATTTCATAAATAGATGTAGATTAATTTTAAATATTAAAATTATTGTAATTTTAAAAAAACTGACATGTCAAAATACATAATTTATAAATAAATTTAAAATGAATAAGTTTTAAAATATTTTAATTCTTTTTTATTGATTATTATATTTTATTAGCTTTATTGTTTTTTTTTATGTACGATATATTTAGGAAACATTTATTTATTTGTCGCATATTATTAAATTATTATAGCAAAAATTGCATTTTTAAAAGATGCATAAAGAATTCGGGTATTTTCCTGTTGTCTGGAGCCATTTGATTTTTTATATTAGTCTGTTGTCTCTGATTTCCAGTCGCCAAATGATTTCGGCCAAATATGATTTCATATGCTACCGCATTCCTGTTAACAATTTCTGGAGTTATCCGATTTTCAGCTCAGACTGCCAATTTAAGATACACATCTATTTTAAATTAATATTTTATACGGAAATTTATATAGTAAAAAATAAAAATAATAGTTAATAAAAGTCAGAAGTATTAATTCATTTAAGTTTTTCAATAAATAATTTATTTATTTTGTTTCCTATCTGATACTTAAAAATGAATTTATTCACTCTGCCTTTTATTGAAAGAAATGCTGAAGTATTTTTGCAAAAGAAAGGAATACTGCCATTTAGAATGCTGTGTCAATGAAATCATGAAAGGAAGCTCTACTTTTGTTGTGTATTTCCTGGAATTGCAGAAAATTTAGTTGGCAAAAGAAGGTTAATATCCACCATGGAAATCAATTCACTGACAGTCGTCTACCATTCCTGGCAGCTGTGAGTTTTTTTTATTGCTGGGCCAAGGAACTGATGTGAGCAAATCTCACAAAGAGGAATTGGGCATGAACAAATGCACAACTATCAGTTGAAACAATTATATGTGAGAAATCTGTGCAGTGTGCCTCAATCAAGGCCAAAACAGAAGATTGCAGATGAAGTATTAATCATCAAAACTGACAAGAATTTGTTCACTAAGCATAAAAACAATGCCAAACAAGTGCTTCCTCAAAAGAACTGTCAGAGACACAAAAGTACTTTTTGATAAAATTGGATAATTGCAATGTGGAAACATTAATGATCATGATTTTCGACAGTATTGATCAAAGCTCTATAATTTACTTGGATAGTTGGCATGCCTACAAGATGGCAAAAACTAGAAAAGGCCAGATATCAAAATTTTAAAATCAATCATCACTACAATTTTGTCTAACACTGATGTCCACATTCAAAGTATTGAACAAATGTGGGGATCTACTAAACAGTGGAATAAATGACACTGATGAAACAACACCAGCAACATTTGAATACATTTTTGATTACATTTATTTGAAGAGTGGGTTTTGGAGATGACAATCTATTTGAATCATTTTTGGAAGCAATTAAAATTTTCTAGTCTTTGGAATCTAAATTTCTTGATATTTCACCTATACATTTAAAAAAAAGATAGTTTTTGTTAATGTGTACTGTGACCACTAGGCAATGCTGCAGCACCACCAAGAATCCTGCAAGTGATAAATTTATATCCAAAGTGGCAGAAATCGGCGGAAAATTAAAATGCCTGAGGCAAGAGATAAAAAATTGCTGCAGTCTGTGAAATTAAAACGCCTAAGGCAAGACATCAAAAGTAAAGTAAAAAATCAAGTAAAAACTATCGGTTCGCCTAAAGCAAGACAACAAAAGTAAGTAAAAAAATCAAGTGAAATAATATGTAAATTTTAAAAAAGTACACACACACACACACAAAATTGGTAAAAATACATAACTCCCTTCCCCCCAGTGATAAATTGAATGGCTCAAAAATAAGTAAAATACAAATTAAAGAGTTGTGGAAATCGGTCAAATACATAAAATACAAACCCTTCTCCCCAAGTGATAAATTGAAATGTTCAAAAATAAAATCAACAATCAACCTTATGACTGAATTTAAAAGTGGCCCACTATAGACCAGGCTAATTATTTAGCTCATGCCAACTTGGGGCAGATTATATAAACAATAATTTTAATGCACAAATTTAAAAGTGCTAATTCAGCAGAATATATAACAATAAAAACAATAATGCTGGAATACCAAAAACATCCCTGATCATCATCAATGCCCTGGCCATTTAGTACCATTAATGTACTAGCTAATTATAAATTCAATTTTTAATTACTATTAAAATAAAATTCAATGTAATGCATGGACTTTAAATGATCTTCCTTAGCACTAATCCAGGGTCATCTGGATGTCCAAATAACACTAAATACAAATATCTTTTATATAACAGACCATTATGCACGAATCCAGCTCAATGAGCAAAAGCTCTAATAACTGTTACTAGAAGCATGAAATATACTAAAAAACAATATTCTAAAATTATTTTAAGATTGAATAAATATACTGAAATAACTTTAACAATGAAATATCAATTTATTAATAACAATTAAATTAAAATGAAATTAAGGTCACTAGAATATGGCTATAATTATAAATTAAGCATTCTGATTTTAATGAAAATACAAAAAAGCTATGGCATTGTGATTTACAAATATATATCTCAATAGGTGTATATAAAATATATCTATATATCTGCTCACAGACCGGCCTGTATAATATAAAATGAACATATTTGAAGTGCCATAAACTAATAATAAAAATATGATTAATTTTTAACATGTGTCTACATGAGAATTGTCATAACAATAAAAAAAATAAGCTATCACATTTTAATAATACATAAATAATGACTGTTTCACACATATATATATATGGGTATCCATGGAAATGCGGCACACACTGATATTTCATTAGTTAAAAAATAAACTTATTAAACCATATTATATTTTCATAAGACAATTCTATGTTGAAATGTATATAAAATTCACATGTTTGTGTTATATGTTAGCTTTTTACTATAAGTTCTCAATATTCTTAATTTTAAATAAGTTTTTTTCCTCTTTTCAAAAAAAAAAAGTATATTACTTCTTGGACAGTTCTTTATAAAAAAAAAAATTCTTTTTTTAAGTTACATTTGATTAATTATAAATATCTTTAAAAATATTCTAGCAAGTTATGTTGATTTCCAATCTTGAAAGATTTTTGGAGTTTACTTTTTTTTTTTTCAAAATAAAATCATCAGTTTCAATAAAGTTTCTGAGTTTCCCTTTTAATAAATAAAACTGGAAATGGTTATTTATTATTTTCCTTTATTATTCTAGTTTTATTTTTAATTGACTAAAATTTGTAATTTAAAAATTTTAACAGCCATTTTCAAGAAATTATTTTAAAATAACATCATTCTCAATATATAGCACATTTTACTCACCATCTGGTCTTTTATATATATCAGATGCATCTTTATCTGTGCTCTCTGCATATAGATAAATCAATATACTTATAAACTAATTTTTCAGCAAGCCAATGGACTCTCTTGGTAAGTTAGTTTTTTCTAAAACAGTAGACTGGCTTATTGTCATCTTCAAGGGAGGCATAACCCAGTAACTGTTAATATATATACAGTCAACTTCATTTTGTCTAGCATTTGATAGATTTCAAACATACCAGTTAGTACACAATATATATGGACTAATGAATCACAGAAAATCTGTTTCTGGCCTCCATGTATCATTTAATTTTTTTTTCAACTTTTTTATCATCAGAGTGGAATTTAAAAAAACAGAGTAATTAAAAGTGAGTTTTTTTATTTTGATTGAAAAAAGTTAATGTCTTTTTAATTCACCTTAATCCTTTCAAAAACAACTTTGAAGGATTTTTATCAAAATATATTATATGAGCTTTAATTTAAAAAATTTCTTAATCTAACCAAAATAGATAGTGGAATTTTATAATTACCAGTATATCTATTGTAACATAAAAACATGCTTGTTTTAATTTTAAAATCAGAATTAATAAAATTTTAATTAGATCTTTTTAAATGTTTAATTTATAATTTTTTTTTAAATTCAAAATTATTTAATCCCTAACTGTTATTCCAGTGCAATATAGAAAATATCTTTAAAAAATTTTTGTTTATATTTTTTCTTTTCCATTCAACTTTGTATATATATGCACACACACTATTATGTTGTTGTATGCTATGAGACACAACCGTTGCAATATACTTGCATTTAATGAAAATAACAAACATATATTGTACATCTATATTTATAAATATAATCATGTGTATATACATGCCTGTAAATAATATTTTAAAACATTTTTTAAGAGCAATCATTTATTAAATTCCCTCCTACAATAATAAATCTCATGAGAAAATTAAAACAAAGCATTGTGAGCTTAGAGCTATCACCTGGAAATGAAACAGCTTGAAAAAAACAACTACAATTCATTGAAAGAAAAATGTTTCTCCATTGTTTTTTTTATTTTATATATATACAAAAAAAAAACATACCACCAAAGGAAATTTTACTAAAGTAAAATTGTTACATAACAATGAATGCTAAAAGATGTATTTATTTAAAATATACAAATATAAGAAAGGCTTAGAGATGAAGTGGAGAAAGAACAACTCATGTCTATCTCAGTGGCGAAAGAACAACTTGTGTCTATCCCAGTGGTGGAGTCTAAATAGTGCTCAAAAGGAATTTATTCCCTCATAATGAAATTTTCAAGTACACAGTCAAATCAATCCAAGCAGCATTTTATATATGTGGATATGTTTTTTTAATCGAATGTTAAAACTCCATATATGGAATGATGACAAAATTACTTTGGAAACAACAACAAGATCAGTCATAAATAAATAGAAAATAATTTATGTCAAAGAAAATTTAAACATCAAATGATAATTGCTCAAATATTTAGCACTTGATTCAAATGTGCAAGAGATCATATATATTATAGCGATCGAAATGAAAGTGAAGATCGAATCTAACCACAAAAACAATATCTGCAACTACCAGGGCGCCATCTAGGCATTTGAGCCTAGAAAAATTTATAAAGTAGGCAGATACGCGCTGTTAAGATTCCACTTTATTTAAATATTCCGATCGTTAGCCCAAGTCACTAGCTCAGCGGAGACGCAGAGATAAAAATCTATAAATTTTATATCTTAAATATAAAAGAATAAAAGCTACTGCCAGAAATTAACACATAAAAATATTTATTTACGCACATATAAAATCATTCTAAATTCGAGGAATAGGTTTAACATTTTTAGATTTTTATATTAACTTTTAATTTTACATTTAACTAAGTTTCAATGAGTTTAATATTTTATTTAGATAGTCAAGTATGAATAGACCACATAGATCTGCATTTGAAAAGAAAATATTCTTCCCTGATTTAACCTTAGGCAACAAATTTCGCAACCAAACTGGCGCCAATCCATCTGATACATTCATGTATTCAATGTAGCATGATACGACAACACAAAATACTATACTGTCAGGAAACGTACATCTGAACAATAAGTAGAAATAGAGGAGACAGGAATGTGACATCTGTTGGCAAGTAGAACAATAAACAAAAAACTCCATAGGAATGGACTGCGGTCTTCTGCCGACTTACAAACCCATCCATAGGCAAACAGAGGGTGTGTGGCGTATATCTATAATCCTGCCCGTAGCGGACATCATACTACATCTACTAATTACACAAATATATCCAATCCATTGAACCAATTCAACTACGAAATGAATAACCTAAGATTACTCTCCCTTAATATAACTTTACAAAACTATATAGCCATTCATGCCCGACTTAAATTTAACATTTAAATACATTCGCCCAAATGCATTTTATAAAATTTGTTTTAAAATTGTTGAGTACAGATCAGCTGCACAGATTCCACGGTCAAAAACATTCCAAATTAAACACAACCGATCAAAATACAAAGTCAATCGATAACGTCAATTGCTGATGGAATACAGGAGACCCTTTGGTGTTCATCATAAGACACCGCAGTGATATTGTTGACTTATATATTCTAATCGACTGTGAAAACCACAACATAATCAACCGCTAACGAATCTATGCAATGTCTATACCCAACCTTAAATTTCCTCATTTAAAATTTAAACAATAAATATTAATACAAATAAATAATAAATGGAAATGATTTTTTTTTATCAAACGCAAACATATATAATATTACACATTATCAATTGAGTTGACACATAAGTCAGAGAAAAGTTCTTTTTATAAAATTTAAATTAACTTATCAATCTTTAAAGTTCTTAATTAATATTATGATTTTAACAATTGTTCAGTTCTATTGCTTACGGTAGAAGAGTCCCTGTTCCCGTTGGCAATTCCCACGGAGACTTTCCTGGAAGACCGGTCTGATATTTTGGAGGTAGCATTAGCTGGTTCTGTTCTGGTATCACAGTCTTTGCATTTTTAAAATAAGTGAGTGAGGACGACAAGTGCGTCTTGTCGCTAGACTCACCAAAATCAAGTTGGAAAAACTGACTGGAACTCAATATTTTTTTCTTTTTATAGTCCTCCTATGGATTCCATGAACAAAAACATCACTGTTCTGTTTTTTCGTTATGGTCTGGGCCTTTATTTGCTTCCATTGGTCAAGCTAAAATCTCTTTCTTCTCTTATCTAACTTTTCATCTGACTTTTTAATTAAACAGCTTTTAGATAATTAATAAACAATCATTTCCATTTATAGATTACAGGAATTAATTAATACCTGTTTTTATTTTAACTTACGTTATTTTTTTATTAAAATATTTTTATATTTCAATCTTGTATTTTTTTATTTAAAAAAATACGTTCAAATACTTTTTTTTTTTTGTTTATGAAAAAAATATTTTTAAAGTTTAGCATCCGTGCGAATGTATATACGTTTAACAAACGTTTTAATTTTAGCGTTTAGTTTTTTACTTTTATTTGCGAACTTTTAAGTTTTTATTTTAAATTAATGTAACGACATATTTATATATTGTTACAATATATATGTACAATAATAAAATGTAAATAAATTTATTTGATGTTCGTGCAGATCTTGATGCTTTAGAATTGTCTCATACTGCAATGGAATATATATTATTACATTAGGAATGGATATACATGACCATAAAATCAAATCTTTTTGAAGAAGACATTAAATGATTAAATAGTTCACACGTTTATAGTTATGACCAAAGCCTAGAATTATTGAATGTTGGACTAAGGAAAGCCATTCAGTAATGATTAATAAAACTACAGGTAATAAAATCATCTAACAATTTACTAAGGAATAACTGTCAATAACTATTAGATCTTCAACCTTTCAGTTATCTGGGACAAAATAAAATATATTGGATCCTTTAAAATACTTAAGCAAGCATAGATGATGTGTTTTATCACTTCATTATTCTGAACTGCCTTCCAATATTTTAGTTAGACATAATTAATGGGTAATATGTATATACATGTTATAGTTAAGAATGAATGCTTTCTTATATATATATATATATTGTAACCGGGCGCTTAGTCATCCGATCACATAGGGATTGGGATTCCGAAACAAACATGACATAGCGTAAAGCTTTATTTATTTTCTTCTATCGATAACTGTTCACTATCAATACAAGGGGGCGCCAGATACGATGATTTAATTATAATTTAACTTCTCGCATCACCTTACGTCATGTCAAAACGATTTCGAAGTCTAATCCCGCCCACAAGCTCAAACTCCCAGCATGGACCAATAGGGTCACTCAGGGTCGCGATGTAATTGTTTCAAAATTACTATTATGGTAAAAGACGCTATGATAACCAATGGAGAAGACGCTTGATTAACTAACTGATCGATCCAAGCATTGGACCGTGTCATTGGTTATTTGGGACCAATACGATTATTCGTCTATATCTCTAAACAATTAGAAGCTTATAAGATCACCCCCCATATCATACCGTCCGGTAGAATTATTTATTCCAGCTATATTTACAATTCATTGACATTTATTTATATTTTATAATAGGCCCTCCCAATTCCTAAATCTATCTTAACTACGGAATAAATAAATAAATAAACATCGTGACTTACAGCACGATGTTTGTAAGAGACATTTTAAAAAAAAAGCAACAAGGTTTAAGAAAGATAAATCTAAAGTCATATAATTAACTATATGAATAAATGCTAACTTTATTAATAATCAAGACGAAAAATAGAATAAAGATTTAATTATAGGAAATGATTTGAGAAATGCTCGACTTGTTTAAATACTGAACAAATTTATTGAATATAAAAAAAAAAACACATGGTTAAAAGTTTTATTTACACGCACACACACGCATTTACGCACTCGCACAGAAAAGAACATATTATATATCATAAAATATGGATGATAGAATATAAATTTCCTTTTTTACATTTTTTGAAGGTAAGTGTTATAAATTATAGGATAATAATTAGGGTCAAAGTTCATATTTGAAAAGTCCTGAGATTTAAATTTTAGGAATTGCATAGTGTTTGATTTTACGAAGGTTGAGATTACAATAATAAGTTACAATAATAAGTTTTAAATATAATGAATTACGGAATATTTTATAGTTTAATTTGCGAAATCAAAGTTAGTTAATTATGAGATTGCCTTTTTAAAAGTTTACGTATGGAATGAATGAAAGCATAAAAAAAATAAAGTGTTTACCTAGAATTTTGGCTTATTCTTCTGCTGCTTCTAATTAAGTGGAGGTTTGAACATGAGAGATGATGTTTTCCATAAGAAGGTTGTTCATTTCTTTTAAAGTTGAGCGTACTAAATCAGGGTGATTCATGTATTTCACGGAACATTATTGAACTGGTTGGAGCACTAATTTTAGATGGTAATATTGTTAAGTATTCATAGCGACGGAGATGTTCTGGTGGCGGAGCGTCGATCAATCACTGAAGGGTTTCCTAGCCCCTCATGACAGTCGACGCTCTAAATATTAATTTCATATCGATCATCTTGAAAACGGGTAGCACAAATGAAGTATTTTGAATTAAATTGAATTTTGAGAAAGTTGAACAAAAATTTGATAATTTGACTTAGCTTCTCTTAATTAATTTTTAATTTTTTTTTTTTTTTTTTTGCTTGATATTTATATGGGTTGGATCTTATCTGAGGATCGAATCTCCCCCCAGAGTTCCATGTTCTTAGAGTTGTCATTGGGGTCCGTGTCCTACTCAATCCATGTGCTTAAGGCAATCTTATGTTTAGGCAATCTCATATTGCAATCTCAGTTAACAAACTTATATTCATTCACACCTTGGATGCATACGTGTGTGCGTGTCTTACGAGAACAATGTAATTTACATTAGCTAAAAGTCGAGCATTTAATCTTTCTCAAAATCATTTCTATAAGCTTTTACTTTTACTACAATTATAATTTTAAAATATCACTTTTTAATTACCCCCGCGGCATATACAAGTATAAATTATTTATTGATATTTATAATGGCATATTATTTTTCATTTTAGAGAATATTATTTTAGTAAATTATGTTAAAGCCTTAAACTATTTAATTAGACATATTAATATTTTATTTTACAAGTGTATTTTAGAAAGTATGGAAAGAAAACTATATCTATTTTTTATCATAAGTTGTAAGAAAATAAAATAGAGTATTTTACATTGCTTGAGTGTGTGTGTGTTTACATATACCGACTTTGTCTCGGTATAATATATATATATATATGTGTGTGTGTGTGTGAATTGAAGGAAAAGATATGATACTTGGTTGAGTTATCATTAGATATTAATTTTTACAATCTAATCAACTTATTTACGTTTTTTATAATTCAAACTTGAAAAGTCATGAATTATATGAACTTCTTATATTGGATAAATGAGAATAATTGTGGGTTTTTTTTTCAATTCCAAATTTATTTATCTAGCACCATAAATGATTTAATGCATTACATAGACACAACACTTTATATTTATCACTGAATCATTCTACCAGAATTATTTATGAAGTATATTATAACTGAATATAAATAAATTGTTTTGTTATTACCAATTCAAGTAAATTTCTCTACTCCTTTTTTTAAAGTAGGTATCTGGATAAACAATGATTCATAAGAGTATAATTTAAGTTTGTTCACTTAGGTCAAATAAGTATCAGAGCTAGTATCCATATGATTTTCTATAGCTTTTAGTCTGTAACTGGTATGAATTGTATCAGGTGATGAATCAATTTAATGGAAAGGTAACAAACTTAATGCACATATTATAAATGTAATCTCAGTTTTGTATTCAATAGAGTCTTTGTTCCTGTGGTGCACTATATCAGGGTCTGCAACCTTTTTTTTTTTTTTGTAAAGAGCCATTTTTAGAATTATATTTATCAAAATAATACTTATGCAACTGCAAATTAGCAACTTGAATTATGAAATATATATTTTTGAAATTTGAGGCTAAAACATGTTCCTTGTTGTTGTTATTGTTAAAAAGGGTTTATTTGTATTTTGCTTAAAGGTGTTATAGTAAAATACACTGCAATTCAATTATTTATCATCAATGTTACAATAATTGTAAATATTATTATAAAATATAATTATTAAAGTAAAAAATGGGTGATTTTAAACATTTTTCCATATAAATTAGCATTATTCTTTGGTCAAACAGTATGCTGGAATTTCAAATATTTTATATATTTAACTTATTATGAATAATAAAATTAAAATATATACTTCATAAAAAAATAAGAAGAATAAATAGTTTCTAATGAGATTTTTGTTGATGAATTTTTCAAGAAAGTTTTAAAATTCAGTAAATGTGATGCAGCTTTCATTTTCGAAGATGATGTCAGATTCATACTGTTCAGCTGATTTCTTTTAGTTTATTTTTAATAAAATTCGTGTTCGAAGATGTCTATTTGCAAAAATATGTCATCCAAAAAATTAACAAAAATCCAAATGTATAAATTTTTAATTGAATGCAAGTATTAGGTAGTAACATGAAATAATAAATGAATAATTTAACATACATTTTGCGATGGTAAAATTAACTCGTGGTTGGTGACAAATTGCGGCGTATGTAACAAAGCACGCGCCGAACTTTCAAAGAGTAATATCTTGTTGTTATTATTGTATATGAATATTGTTTAAATATTCGGTGGGTGGAGAGCCAGAATGGCATGTTCAAAGAGCCATAAGTACCTCTGCCCTATATACTCGTCAATTGCAATTATACTATTATAGTATATATATAATGGAGTGGAAGTATAAAATGTTTAAAACAAATACAATTTGAAAATTAAGTTTTCTTTTTTTTTTCCATATGTCATAGCATCGGCCGGGAGGCGAACCCACAAACGTCTGCAACCAACTACTTGCTTGCAAGGCGGCTGCGATGACCTCTCAGCTAACAACGCTTGACAAGTTTTTTTTTTTTTTTTGTATTAAACAAAAAGAAAAATTGAAGAAATAAGTAAGCAGCAACATTGTTAATCAAGAAATATATGGTCTATACTTTTGGTGTAATGAGGAATAAATTACGAGTAGAAAGGGGAAGGGAAAGATATTTGTTTAAACTTTTTTTTAAAATTGACTGTAAGTGTACATATTTATAAAATTATATTGTTATTGTTTTGGTTTTGTAAAAAAATAATAACTTCTGCATTCTGACATGAAGTATTTACCCAGAAAGAATGAATTAGCATTTTGTTCTACATACATTATTTAATATAGAATAATTTTGAGTTAAAATCACTATTTTTAAATTTAAAACTTTATTGAAATGACACTGTTTTATAAAAGATCATTATACAGATTAAAACTAAAAACAAAACAAACAATTATATTATGGGTTGAAATTATTTATAGAATTATTCTCAATATAAAACTTCCTTTCTTGGCATCAAAACACATATTTATGAAAAACTAAAAAAAAAAAAAGAATTTTCAACTTGTCAGTACTGGTATTTAGTTAACTAAAAATGAAATTAGTAGCCGAAAGGTCAGTGCAGTAGCCTTGCAAGCAAGCAGTTGCTTGCAGACAGTTGTCACGGGTTCGCTTCTCAACCGATGCTATGGCATATGGAAAAAAAATGAAATTACTTTTTCAAATTTCCTCTTTTTCTTTTTCTATGATTTTACATTGTTTTTATTTTTATTCATTGTATTATCTTTGTGTTATTTTCTACTTAAGCCTAAGTTGATTCTGGTAACTATATTAAATCTGTTTTATAATTTATGCCTATTCATTTTGATTTTATTCATTAATATATCTACATTATTCTTTTTGGGTTGTTTTTCAAATGTATGCTTTAATATATTACAATGTGATGGGGGGAGGGTTATTTAAAATGTGCCTATTATTTTATCTTTTGTTTTTCTTCATTCCAGATGATGGTGCCGCAACTTTAATTGATAATTTGCCAAAGCTTAGGGAGGATTTACGTAAATGTTTAAATCTTGCAAAAAATACCGTTAGTCCAAGTCAGCGTTTAAAATCACCTGTATATTTAGGAGCAACTGCAGGGATGCGCCTATTAGAGTAGGTAAATTTAACAATTAATTACTTATTTAAGATTGCCAAATCGTACAATGTTTTTAAATTTAAATGGATATGAATTTAAAATTAGGATCATTTTTGAGATTGTATTATATATATCTTAAAAGACAAAAAAAATCACATGATTAATTTTAAAAAGTAACATCTTGAACAGATTCGGATGTGGACGAAAATCGATTTGATATGTAATTAAACTGTACCCAAACAAGTTGTCTACTATTTTGATTTGTTTATAATTTGATTGTTTAAAAGTTTATATAACTTTATAAGTATTTATTGTTTATAGGATTTTATTTTATATTTTAAAAAGTACATATTTATAATCAGTAAAAATTAATTTAAAAATTAATGTTGATAATAATATAACTGTTTTATTTAAATTGACTTGAATATTTACTATTGTGTATATTGAAAAGGGGGAAATAAATTTTTAGTTTCAGTTTTTAAACTGGAAAATTATTAAATACAGATCTATCTTGAAAATCAATTGTTTTAATAAATAAATAATCAAATAGTTAATTGCTTGAAAGTTTAGTAAAATTGAGGAACAGCATTGACAGATTGAGCCCAATTCAGAGTTTTAGCTCTGAAATCCATCACTTTATATCTGTACTAAACTACATAGACAATTATTTAAATTATGTGAAAAGTTGAAAGAACATCAAGTTGATAATAATTAAAAAACATTAATTATTTATGTCATTTATGCATAATAAAATTAATATACACCTGGGTCTCGTTTTATGCAGTAGATAGGTTCCACAGAAAACCCGCATTAAAAAAAATCGCACAAAAATCGACTTAATTTACCTTGAAAAATGGGGGATAGGTGCTGTAATTTTCAGAATTCGCATCAAAAAAATAAGCAAATAAAGTATGACTAATAAAAAATTTCAAATATTTGAAAAATATTAATACAAGACAACTTTTTTTACTTTTTTTATTACTACAGTATTTAATTTTACATTTTTCATACATATTTTAATCATTACCGTTACTGTTCATTTGTAAACTGGTAAGAAATCAGATTCAATGAGATGTGATGTATTGTGGCTTCTCCTTAAACGAAGCCAAGAATCTCTCAGCAATTATGCACAGAGAAACCTGTTAAGCCACTTTATTTTTATTCGTGATGTGATGTACAACTAGCACCATTTTCAGTCTTGTGCTGTGTTAATGGTTTTCTGTTTCTATATTTAAAAAAATGAGATCACAATCAAAACATTATCATTAGAAAGATTATTTTCAGTTTATATAATCTTCGTTTTTTATTTTAAAAATCTAAAAGATTATTTATTTCTGTTATATATAACATAATACGTTTTAAAAGTTTAAATTTTTTGAATATTTATTGTGATATTTTTATATGTAAGTATAAATCTATTATTATTATTTACTCATTAGTATAAATCAATTATTTACATAGAAGCTAAGTTCTAAATACAGCTTCAGGCCATATTCACATTAGCTGCTAATTTAACATTATATTTGTGAAAAAAAAAAGTATTTCAAGTCAAAATAAGTTATTAATAATTTAAATTTCTTGATATCTAATAAATATAGTGAAATATGAAAGATATTAAGAAGAAATATGAATCACATAACTTCAAAATCGCATTAAAATAATCTGCATAAAATGAGACCCAGGTGTATACCAAAATAATTTTATTAGAATTATTTATTTTTACGGTTATTGAGCACCGAAGAAAATGAAAATAAAATTAGTTTTGTCATTGCATACGATATCTAGTCAACTTCAGTAAATGAATTTTTTTTTTATGGATTTTTTTTGCCTGCAATATTTAGTGTTGGAATTACAGTTTTGAAATTTTATTCATACTTGCATAACAGAAATTACTATTTTATAGGAAAATATTGGAATTTAATATAATTTTCAGCACAAAAATGTGTAAAACAAGAAGTTTTATATTGATGAAGTAATTATATAACAATTATTAACATAAAGTAAAGTAAAAAGGTGAGCAATAAATTTATAGCAAAAAGAAGAAAGTGTCCAAAATTATCTAATTAATAAAGTGTTACTTTATAAAGTTACTGTCTATCTTACATTGGAAAATTTTGGTCTGAAATTAACTTTTCAAATTTCATTATTTTAAATTTGACCAAATGATAAAATATCAGAATTTGTCAAGTGAAAATCTACAGATTTAATATGTATATTAATTGTTTGTTTTTTTCTATTATTTGTATGTGTTCATTTATTAAAAGATTGCAAAAGATTTTCTGTTCTTCATGATGAATATCTTTTGAAATAGATCCATTCATCTTCATATTAACCGTTTATTTATTTCAAAGTCAACTCTTCCATATAAATCCCCATTTTGTTAGCATAATAATTCTTTCTTAATCATATGCTGAATCCTACTTTTAGAGCAAGAATTGCTTTTTGTTGGTATTATTATATACTTTGATTTTTGAATGATTAATAATTAATCGCAATTCTAGACTATATATAAGTTAGAATCACAAGAAATCAAAACTTTTCACATTTTAGAATGAAATTATGTTTTCGTGATCTGATCTGCTTTCTCATCTCTTCTGAGTTTTCGATGAGAAAAGATGTTTTTATTGTTTATTTGATTTTTCAACTATATGCTTTAATAAATTCAAAAAATTAATTAATTTTTATACTGTATTAAATTATTATTATTATATTATTATTATTATTATTATTATTATTATTATTATGTTATTATTATTATTATTATGTGTGTGTGCGTATGCATTATCCACTCTATAATGCTTGGCAAACATTTTTTTTTAATATACACTTTCAGAGACCTAATTTTTTTTTTCAATTTTATTTTACCAAATATGTGTTAATTGTTAAGTTTTTAAAAAATAATAAATCGATTATAAATTCTATTCAGATGGTATATTTCAGATTTATTTATTTATATTATACATGTAATGACAACATGCTCTGAACATTGTCATACATTGTTTTAATTTAACATGTTTCTTTTTGTCAATACCACTTTTTCCAAAATGATGAAAATTTGTAATCTTCCTTTGACAGAACATCATGCAGTGGAATATTTCCAAAGGTGTGGACCCTGTCTTGAAAAGTCTGCATTTAATGGGCATGATATAACTGTTTACCTGAAAATAGGCTTACAGTGATGAAGCAATATCAAAAGTTGTTTGAACAGAATATCTGTTTGGAAAGAAACATGGTTTGAGGGCTCCAAAATTCCATGTCTGACTGCAGTTAGATTTATTTATAGCTGATCTAGAGATTTAACATCCATTAAACAGGGAAAGAAACAGTTGGATTTGTCCAACAGCATCCTTAGATTGGAACAACTATCTGGGGGAAGTATGTACTTCTAGCGTTTTATCTCAAACTTTATTCAAAATCAGAGGGGCTAACAAAATTAAGTTGTTATTAAACTTTTTTAAAAAATTCTAAAAAATTTCATATAAGTAATATAATTTTTTTTTCTTTTTAGAAGATTGTGAATGTTTTCAATTCAGTGTCTATTTACAGATTTGATTTTGAGGTCAAATTCATCACAATTATGTCACAGAACTAAAAAAAAATATGCCTATAATTATCATTTAATTTTTAAAAAAAGAAATTTCATATCTTTACTTCTCATTATCTTAAAAACAAAAATCCATTTTTCGGCAATATTCCGGCAAACAAAAAATTTGTCTGCATTGTAACATTTGATTTTTGATTTTTTTTAAAAAAATACCTTATTGGTATCGATGTTAAAAAAAAAAAAATTTTTTTAAAATGTAATTGATTAATTTGTTTAAATTTATATTTATTAATTTTGAGGTAAGTTATATATTGCAAGTTTTAGTGATAGCAATGGTATTCCAATTATGCACAAATGTCTGTGTTTATTGTCAGATAGTGACAGTGAATAAAATCTTGGGTACTTTTCTGTTTTACAGGCACGCAAGATGGCACTCGTGATTTTGATAAGTGTACAGTTCCAGGGGCCAACAATTTGTTTTTTCAAATATATATTACTTATTAAATTTTAAAAAAATTAAAAAGTTAAATGAAATAAGAATAATAAATTCTGATAAATTACATTAATAATCATTATTTCAGTTTTGTTTTTGTTCTTTACTTTTAACATAGAAGTAAGATACACTTTATATTTTAACAGGTTGTGTAGAGAAACCAATGAGTGTTTCATTGCAAGTGTTATCACTTTTAAGTTTTTTATTTCTCAAATGAAATTTGTTCCTCTAACTTGTCTTTTTAATTTATGTTCAATGTGTATGAAGTAAAATTTGATAGCACATAAAAAATATAACATTCTAACAAAAGTTTTCATATGGTTTATTTAATTATCTTTATTGATTTTTTAGATCCGGAATTAGTCTTCTTATTTTCCTTATATACAATGTATTTTTTTACATGCATTTTTTTTACGTGTAATTTTTGGGAAACAATTTATTGTGTAAAAAGAAAATTAGATGTATACATTTCATTTAGTTTTTGTTATTTTTATTATAAGTATTTTATATATATATAATGTTTTAGGATTCTATTTTATATTTCATATTTTAAAAGATTTTCGATATTCCACTTTGTATATTAGATTGAGCATTTAGAATATCTTTTTTTGTACTAGAGAGAAAAAAATGTTTTTAGTCTGCGTAACATACAGCTGCATATATATTTCTAGCTAGAAATATGATTTGATTTATGATGTTAAATATAAGTGTAAAATATAATTGACAAATAAATATTCAATATGGGGAGTATAAAATGGTATGTGTAAATGAATAAGTAATATTAAAGATGGATTGAAAAATAGAGTCAATGTAATAACATGTGCTAAATATTAAATGATTAAATTTTTGTCAAAATTTATTGTTTAGCTCTTACCCTAAGCACTTTGAAATTTTTTATACGTCATTGACTATACAATGCTGTTATCAATTATTATTTTTACCGAGTTAATAAATTAAGGAATGAAATGAGTAAAATATTATCTACTTAGCATTTTTTTAAAAATCCAATTCTAATTATTTTTACATGATAAATTATTAATATATTTAGAAAATGGGTAACCTTTTTTTATTATTATTTTAAAGCATATCAATCTTGTCATGGACTCACAATTATAACATTAAGTGATGAATTTAATAAAGATAAATAATTTAACTAATAACAATACCTGTCTTTTCTTTTATATATATATATATGGGTGTAGGTATGTATATATAGGTAAATAAATAGCTATTAAATGTCCAATGCAAGCACAAATCCTCTTATAATCTACCAATGAGGAATGGTGATGAATAAGGAATTGCTAGAGTTTCCAGTTCCCGATTGTTAGTATTTAAGATTTTTAAAATTGTTTATTCACTGCCTAAGAGGATCTAGATGTCCATTTACTGACCAATAATTGGATAGACATTGTGCTGGTCATTATGTATGAATTGGCTTCTTGAAAAAAGTCATCTTATAATTTTACCTTGTTTGGATTTGAATCCCAGACCATGGTCATAGCAGACAGATGTACCAACTACACCAGAAGGTCATTTGCATTTGGTACATATTTATTAAATTCCATTGAAGAATTTATCAATCATCCATTGTGTTGAAAATAACTAATTATTTAATAAACTAAACAATCCAACAGAGATTATAGAAATGGTATTAGTTATCTATTGAAGAATTTTGCTAATCATTGAGTTATTAAGCCAAAAAATAATAAGATAGTACTAGAAATGTATGATACAAAAATATTTTTAAATGTCAAAACTTTACTTATTTTGACTGAGAAGCTATATGAGACTACCTGTAATCAATAAAAGATGGTTCTATAAATTGAGCTCCTGTTTTATAATTAAGTATTTAGTATATACTATTAAGGAATTTTGTGTATTATATGTATTTTGATTGATATCAGAAAATATTATCTTTAGAAACTAAATATAAAACAATTATATTGCATGTAATTAAAATTTTATTAATGATTTATCAATTAAAGGTTAGCTTGGAATTGTCAAATGTAAAATGAGAAGGGATGCAGATAGAATAGAAATAATTATTTATGTCATAGAGAATTAAAAGATATTTTGTAAAGAAAAAATAGAGATAATAATTATTTATTGCATATAAATACTCAATATACTTAGTTTTACTTTTTTAATTATTATATGTGCTTCATGTATGTTTCTTATAAATATCATGTAGGAGCTGTATAATATTTGTTTTTGCTTTTTTTCATTATTCATAATTGTTAGCAATTAAAAAATCATGTTTATTGTAGCTTTAATTACTTTATTAAAAATCTGCCAGAATATTTTTTTTTTTTACTTTTTTCAAAGGCGGAAGAAATTTTAAGTCAATGAATTATTAAACTAATTTAAAAGGATTTATCAAATATACAGTAAAATAAATTACTAAACCATGATAAAAACATGAGGAAATAAAAAATAATAAAAAACATACAGTGAAAGGAAAGGATTTTAATTCTACTATTAAAATGAAGATAAAATATAGCAAAAAGTGCATGAACTAAGGAAACTAAAAAGTTTAATTATAACAAGAATATTAAAATCCTAAAATACAGAAAAATTAATTAAAAGCATGTGTTAAAATGAAAGTATTTCAATTTAAAAATTAGCAAGGATCACATTTTAAATGTTATAGAATATTCATTTACAAGAGAAGCAGAATACAGAAAAAGTGTATGAAGTAACGAAAATAAAAAGCTCAAGTATGATAAAAATATTATTCAAAATATTAAAGATATTATGCTAAATAAAAAAAAAATTCAAATAATATTTACACTTTAGCAAAATATTAGTAATATTTGATAAAAAAAAAAAGACTATCATATTATTGTCTGTGAAATAAATAACCACTTAATTTTAGATATTTCACGAAAATATTTTGTTAAATGGTATTCATTCTATCTAGTTTATCAATAAATAGATATGTTATCTGTAAATATTAAAATCAAATCATTATGGATATTTTGTTAAATGCAAATAAAGATCAAGAATTTTTGCATGACAAAAAAAAAATGAAGATGTGGAAATTTTCAAAAACAGTAATGTTTAGCAAATAATATTTGGCCAAAAACATTATTAACTTCTACTAATGAACGTAAGCTGCTCATAATAATAGTAAAATTAATTTTATAACTAATAAATAAAATTATAAAAACATTACACACATTTTTTTTTTAAAAAAAAAAAGTTCAAAATCAATAATTTAGCAAATATTAATATTCAACAACAACAAAAAATGAACAAAATTACTAGTATCTATTAATAAACAGAAGCCTCACACTATAAATATTAAAATTAATAAATAAAACTATGAAAACATATTACATATGATTAAAAAATTAAAGCAAAAAAAATTACTAAACCAACATGAAAACATAAAACTTTTAAATAAAAACATATACAAGTATTTATCAGTTTTACAAATATTAAAATTAATACTACAATTAACAAATACTACATTTAAAAAAATCATATTTTATCAAAACTATTACTTTATGTTGATTTTTGAAAAGTATTGTGTCCCACTTTCTCATGAGACCAGACAAAAACAGACAAGAGAAAAAAAAATTACAGGCATCACCCACGACATTTGTGGGGATAAACTTTGACCTAACATCAGTCGGGAAAAAATAAAAAGTTTTTGTCAAAATTAAATTGGGAAAAAATAAACTGTCTAGCTACCCAACCATCCATTCAAAATATTAGTTGTCTCTTTACCTGTTCATCTATCTCCTTGCCTGCATATCTATCTTTATCTTTTACCTCTTTTTATCTAAATATCTTTATCTACATACCTATTTTTTATCTTTAACTCTATCTCTAGCTGTTTATTATCTATTTATTTACTATCTGTTTAGTTCTCTTTCTATCAATCTGGATACCTATCTGTTTATTTTGTATCTATATATTTATCTTTCTGTCTATTTACCTGTCTCTCTATGTGTTTATTTGGCTATCTCGCTATCTATCTGCCCATCTGCCTGCTCCCACCCATTCACTGTCAATCTATTTATTTGTCTATTTAATTATCTATCTATCTCTCTATATGTTTATCTATGATTTTATACCTATCTATTTATGCATCCTCCCCTTCCACTCCCATACAATTCTTGCTACATCCTATTTATTATATGAAAGCACTGTTAATTTCTTTATCAGTTCCTTTCTTTTCTTTGCTTCATTTATCAATTTTTTCTCCCATTCATCCAAGCAATTTCTCTGATTACTTAAAATGATTCCCAAATAGTTATACTTACTCTCTACATTTAACTTTATATCCCCCAATAAAAATTCTTTCTCTTCTCTTTTTCCAGAGTTTATAATCATTACTTTTGATTTTTCTTCATTAAATTTAATACCCATCCTTGCACATGTCTTCAGCATATCTTCTATATATTCCCTACTTTCTGTGCACAAGAAGATATCAGCAAATAAAAGACCTGATAATATATACACACCCTTGCCATTGACTCTTACTAATTCTATATATAATTATTTTCATACAATCTTTTAATAAGATCCACTAATGCTCCATTCATTCTGAAATTTACTAACCTTACCGATACTTTATTTCTATTTACTCTTATCATATGCCTTCTCTCTATCTATAAAGACCATACTGTTCTAAAACCTCCTTGCATTTCTCCCACTATATTATTTTCTTCCATCCATTTTGCCACCCTTCCACCCACCGTTTATGCAAAAACTTTATATAATACTGACATTACTGCTATTAGTCTATAATTCTTTATCTTTCTATAATTCTTTTCCTTTTGTTTAAATAATAGCCTTACTCTTGTATTATTCCAGCTATCTGGAAATTCTGTCTTCAGTACCATCTTATTAAAACATGATAATATGTTTGATTTTACCCTACTTCCCAAATTCATCACCATTTCTGCTGCCCATCCATCTAAACCTCTTGCCTTTCCACTTTTTAATTTCTTCCCTGCCTCATTAAGTTCATTTTCTGTAAACCTAATATTTGCATTACTATATGCTTTCATGTTTGTTATGACCCTGTCCTTCACATTTAACATCTTTTCTATATCTATTTTATACTTATTTAAGATTGTCTCTAATCCTTCTCTAGAGCTATCCTCTATTTTCTCATCATCGCAATCTTATTTCTTTCTCCCCTACATTCCTTTTAATGTATTTCCAAAATTTTTACTCCCATCTCTTCGACTTTTATTAATATCCTCCAATTTACTATTCATTTTCATTCTCTCTGTATAATTATCTATTTTAGCCAACTTCTTTTTTTAAAAGACTTTTCCCATTTAATATTAACATCTTTTTCACTTTCTTTGTTCTTAATAGCACACTTATATTTTAGTTTTCTCTTTTTTACGCTTGTGTAATTCTCACTTTTCTATTATTTTTCTTCTGAATATTCTCACCTAAAACTATATTTGCCATTTTTTCTACTTCATCACACCAGTCCTTATATTTTTCCCCAACCAATTCTTCCATGGTTTCCTCACCTTTTATTTTTTATTCTTCTAACTTATTCTTATCATTCATTATCCATCCACATCTTTCACTATATTTGCTACTTTTATTATCACATTACTAACCATTTCTATTATAAAGAAATTACCATTTCTATTATAAAGAAATTATGATCATTATTACATACTCTCTCTTCATTATCAAGCACTTGAAATTTTTGTATTTTATTCATTCTCTCTTTTTCTAATAATACATAATCTATTGTGTGAAATATATTATTTCTAGATCCTGTGTACTGTCCCGCATAACAATTTCCAATATTCACTCTCTGACAAAAATTCTTCAAAAGCTGTTCATTCTTATTATCTACATCATCAATTTCTTCAATATGCCCATTTATATTCCCTATATCCATTATTTTCTTTCTCTTTTCTTTAAAAATCTGTATATCCTTAACTAGGCATTCGTATATGGTACTGTTCCATTCCATTATAGTTTGACTATCTTCAGTGACTATATACACTACAACCCCATCCATTCTTGTGCTCATAACCATATCTCAAACCACCATTGTTCTTGACAGTATTTAAATGTTTTTACATAACTCCTATACTACCACCCCTTTTTGTCTTTTCTATTTATATCCTGCCATAGCAAGTCTTCCAGTATAGGTTCTTCTCTTAGATGTGTTTTCACTACTGCTAATACCTCAAGCTCTTCATTTTTAACAGCTTTGTTTAATTCCAGGCACTTCTCTTGTTTCCTACCACTTTGCATATTCAAATATTCAATTTTAACCAATTTCTTTTTTCCTAACTACTCATTTATAAATTCTTTTGGCTCTTTCTTTTCCACTACATTTATAAATAACTTGCTTACCATTAATTTTACAGACCCCTTCCCTCTCCACATCTACATTTATAACTAAATCATCTACCCTTTGATTATTTCTTACATCACATTCATTCTTCTTTCTGATAACACTGCTACTTACCCCCCACTTTATAAGTTTCCCAAACTATATTCTTTATAAATCAAACTCCCTAAAACTTCACTTCTTTGTTTTTCTAAGCAAACCATCCTTACTATATAACTCCCTTTTTCTAATAAAAATATTCTACACATCCATAAACATAACATCATTTCTCTCACACAATTTTTTCAGACTCTCATTTATAGAACATGCCCTATCTAATATATATATACCTCTTGGAAAATCTTTGTTACAATCCAAGGTATTCCTACTCTTCCTTTAATCTTAGTCAAATTTCTAATCAGTTCTGTGTACTCATCCATTACTCTCTCTTTCTCTCCCTCTCTCTCTCTCCCTCTCCCCCTCTCTCTCTCTCTGATGGCTCTGACAAACTATTAGTCTCCACTATAACATACACATCTCTGCTCCCTCACTTCTTTACCTTATCTACAACATTCCTAATTGTAGCTCCAGGCAAAGGACACTCTTAAATACCTGTTTCTATTTTCCCTTGCAATTATATCTCCACATTCTCTAATTAGCAAATCTCCTATCAATACTGTCCCATAATCTACTCTCTCTACTTCACTCATAACATTCTCTACAACTTTTTGGACTTCCTTATCTACTTCTTTCTTATTATTCCTACTCATCACTAATGATTTTAATTTTGCTTCTACACCCTTTACTTCTTTTATTTTACTTATTCGTTGGTTAACCATCTCCATTGCACTACTAACTTTTGCATTCATATCTCTTGTCACTCCACTATAACCATACTCTATCTTGTCTTTCTCAATTACATTTTGCTCCATTTCTCCTGACTTTCTCTTTAAACTATCTACACTTAGAAACCACTTTTCACCTCTTTTATCTCATTTACACACTATCTACATAACCATAAATCTGGTACATTCTTCCTAATCTTATTTAAGCATTTCTAATGATAAACCTCATTATCTATGGTACAATTTACCACAGCATACCTATAATTTTTTTTCTAACCATTATATATGCATTGTAGGATATAAATGCAATCCATATTCCTTATTTTTCAAGTCACTAGTCTATGTCTAACTTTAGATTTGCTCTCCTACTCTTCAAATCCCTTTACACAAAAGGAGAAAAACTTTACTTTCTTTTAATGGCGATTGATAAACATGTGTGTCCCAACCTTAGGCCTCAAATGTTATCTTTTTTCTCAAATAAATCACTTTCCTTTCTTAAATTAAATAATTCTTTAGTATCAAACTTACTCAAAAAAACTAACTAATCTTACATACAACTTAGTTATAAAATCTCCTTATATTAACACGCACTCAACAAAATGAAATGTTTTTTTTTTTTACTTCTATGTTTAAAATGGTGAAAAGAAACACTTTCTAAATGTTAACAATTTCTTATATTTCCAAACCCAATTAAATTTATCTCGTTTGATCACAATTTTCTCTCCACTTTCACACAATAAGCAAACAGTCTTTGTACTAATGATCTCAGAAGATTATTCATAACAGAAAAATATAAACTTTAACTTAAAATTGCAGGACAGAATGGTCACTTCAGCACAGCAAAGTATTGTGATGTGATACACTGTAACTTCTCCTTAAATGAAGTCAGGAATCTCTCAGCAACTATGCCCAGAGAAACATGTTAGCCACTTTACCTTCCCTTTCCATTTCCCATCCCAGGTTTTCCCATAATCTGTTCCATCCCATTTCCACAACATAATCTTTGTCAACTCTATAGCCTTTATATCTAAATCCCCCTTATCTTTTCCCAAACCCAGCATAAAAACCAGTAACCCATTTTCTGTATAATCACATTCATATTTATTCTTCCATCCCTTTCTGCTTTCAAGCATTTACATTCAATTAACATGCCTAATATTTTCTATGCCTTTCTTACACAATTTGTAGACTAAATCACCCATATTTTTTCATTTACATGTATATTCTCTTGTTTCTTGTTATTATCATAAATTAACTCACACCCAATGTTCCATTTACTTCTATATATATTTAAACTCTTTTTACTCTCCATACTAGTTCTTCATCTCTCCAACTACCTATTTTTTATTAATGCATTTATTCATTTATCCCATTCCTTACCACAATAACATTCAACAATCCTCCTAACACAATCATCCCACTTTTTGTACAAGTATACTGATATAAATTCTTTATCCAAATCTTTTGCATACCACATTACCTTTCTCACCCATATTGTTGCCTGCCCTTTACTCATAACCCAATTAAATATTATTTTGGTTATTCTTTTATTATCCATAAACTGCAACCTACCAAACATTTTCATTTTACTTTTTGTATCTCTCTTATAAAAACATAACCATCCTATTTCTCCTTGAATTGCCTCCCTTGCTGTCCACACATCTGCATCCAATGCATGTCTTCCTACTTCCCTTTGTATTTTTTCTAAGTAATCTAATACCCTTTACTAACACATAACACATCATTACCATATATTAACCCTGCTACTGCAACTTCCTTCCATACAATTCTAGCTACATCATATTTATTATATGAAAACACTGTTAATTTATTTATCAACCCTTTTTTTCTTTGCTTCATTTATCTTTTTTTTCCCATTCTTCTTAGCAATTTTTCTGATTACTTAAGTTGGTTTCCAAATAACTATATCTATTCACCACACTTAACTTTATATCCCCCAATAAAAATTCTACATCTTCTCTTTCCCCAGTCTTAACCATCATTATATTTGATCTTTCTTCACTAAATCTTTACCCATTTTTGCACATGTCCTCAGCATAACTTCCATATTTTCTCTTCTTTCTGCACCCAAAAAGACATCATCCGCAAAAAAAAAGTCCTGACAAAGTATATACTCCCTTGCCACCTATTAATGGTATCTCTATCCCTCTTCCTAATCTTTCTATTGCTCTCTCCATTTCACTCAAATACAACAAAAACAAAATAGGTGACATAGGGCATCCTTGCCTTAGTCCCACCCCATTTTTAACTTTAACTAATTCTATATTCCCTAATTGATACATATAGTAATTATTTTCATATAATTTCTTAATAACATCCACTAAAGCTTCATCCATTCCCAAATTTGCTATAGTTACCCATAATACTATTCTAAATTCTAGACTAAAGGAGCCTGGTGGTGCCCTCTTGTGATAGATATTTGATATCTTCTATCCAAAATAATATATTATCTATTCTTTTTCTTTATTGTTTAAAGTGCATAGAGAACAATAAAAATAATTTTAGAAAAAATGTGATCATATTTTATTTAAAAATTGCAAATTAAAGTAAGTGAAATTTCCTTAACATAAATCATCTTCAAGCTTATTTCGAATTATGGTTAGTGGTGTTGGGACTTGATAGATATCTTGTAAATTTGTATTTTCATATTTTACAATTTGGCCTTTGGCTATTATATAACATTATAGCTTAGTTAAATTGTTGAATAATGAGCTAATAGAGAGTGCTTAATTGGATTTTATTCATAGTATTATAAGTTATAGTTCTTTGATGTATTAATGGCATAATTGATTCATTATATGATATGTATATAATGTCATTTTAATTGCTCAAATATATTTTGGAATATTAATAGCCTTAAATTATTTTTTTCATATTTCACTTCTGGATTACATTGACAAAGTTTAGTAGTAAATAAAATGATATATGAATAGAAGTAAAAAAAGAATTATAATTAAATCTTTCCAATCTGTGTTAGCATTAACCTTTTTTTTTTATTTAGAGCTCTATTAATTCTCTGACTGGGAATACTGTTGATTTGGGAATCACTTCAGTTAAAGCAAAGTGAAATCTTTAAGATTATATATCAAGTTTAATTACAAAAGTTTATTAAATAATTGTATTGTTTTGCTATCCTATTTAAATTTTATTGTAAATGCTTAGTATTTTTCAAGAAAAAGGGTCTTTATCAAACACAAAATGGCATTTAATAAAAATTAAATGTTAAGCTCTTATATTACAATGTTTAAAATATCAATTAATTAATATAACCAAGTTTCAATTTAAGTTATTTTTATCACTAAACAAAATTAAGGGCTTATTGCCAGTGGCAAATTATTATTTACTAATAGTGTAGAAGAAAAATGTTTACTTGATTCCTAATCATCTGATTTTTTGTCACCTATTGTTCCAGTTTATCAATCATCAACATACATCAGCATGAACTATTATTTTATAAAGGGTTATCATTCTTAAACTTTTATCATAAATGGAAGATTTAAGCCTTAAATTAATATATTAATTAACAGTTTAATATATATGATGTAACATGTATTTTCCTGAAGGTTTGTGATGATGGTGTTCTAGTTGTATTTTTATATTGGACTATTTTCATCATCTAATTTGATTATTGAATGTCTTTAGAAAAATTTAACTTTATTTAAATATTGTAAATACATTCAACTGTTAGTAATAGTACATCAAACAGGTTAGTATATGCACAATATTTTGAGAGGCATTATTGTCCCCTCTTCTTCAGGTGTTAGTGGTCTGACCAATGATAGTACTAGCATGGCATTTGAACTTGGACCCTTAGATTTTTGAGTATTGAATTTTAAGGTGACTCTCTAACCAGCTGAGCCATCTTGCCAAAGGCAACAGTCAGTAGAAATTTCATATACTTATCGATGAGGTTCTTCCTGATTTCTCCACTTTTTCATAAGAGCAAAGTTGATTAGTGGTTTCCATACATTATATATAGTCACACTAGGTTTGCTTATGGGATTTTTTGCCGTTATCATGTGAGTAGCTTCTTTAAATTTTATTCTTTGTATCTTTTCTTGTCTATCCAATATTTTTGTATTTTCCCAATTGAACATATGTTCATTGGCACATACATGATCTGCTACCTTAGATACATCTGTTTTCTCTCTTCTAATCATCAATTTGTGTTCTTGCAAGCACTTTTCAATGGGATGTCTGGTCTCACCAATATATGTTCTTCCACATTCACATGATATTTCATAGATGCAGTTTTTTTCTTTTCAGCATTTCAAGTTTAGGCTTTGTAGATGTTAAGAGTTCTACATAGTGTGATATGGCTCTGGAAACATGTTCTGATGTTATTAAAGTTTCAAGTTTTTCCATGTAAATATTGTTAATCAACCCATAGCCATTCCTTGATTTTGTTGAAATAATTGTGTATTATATTGAAAGTAGGTTATTTTATGCAGAATGTTGATAGTTCTGTTATACTATCAATAGGAAGAGCTGTTCTGGTTTGTAAACTATTATCACCATTTAATCTTTTTCTTATAATAGACAATGATTCTTCATATGCTACATTCATGAATAAACTTTCCACATCAAAACTTACCAGTAAGTCAGTTTTTTCAATTTTTATGTTCTTGATTAATTCTACGAAGTGTCTAGAATCCCCAACAAAGAACTGGGTCTTGTATGCCAAAGAACTTAGAACTTTGAGAAGAAATATTGCCAAATTTTGGCAAGGATTATCTCTAGAACTAACAATAGGTCTTAATGAAATATGATCCTTATGAATTTTAGGTAGACCATAAAGATGAGGAATTTTGCTGAAATATAATATTTTACTTTTTTCTGAACCAGTGAAGTCCCTGTGATGCATCTTTCTGAGTAATGCTTGTAACTTTATTTATGTACTTGGTATCAAATTTTTTGCCACTTTTCTATATTGGCCTGCTGTGAGGAGTTCTTGTAATTTGTTGTCATAATCAATTACATCCATTATAACTGTTACATTGTCTTTGTCAGCAGGAGAATAATTATAGATTTATCTACTTTGAGAGATTTAATTCCTTTCCTCTCACCATAGGATATGTTTGACTTATATAGAACAAACTCTTATGAAAAATAATTATCCATCAGCTGTTATTAAGAACCATCAAGAGAAAAGACAATTATTGGTACTGTAGTGTACTGATACATTCCAAAAATAGATAAATTATGGAAAATCTGCAATCAGTATAACATCAGAGCAGCTTTCCAGAGCCATAACACACTGAGGAATTATAACATCTACAAAGCCTAAACTTGAAATGCTGAAAAGAAAAAATTGCATCTATGAAATACCATGTGACTGTGGAAAAACATATATTGATGAGATCAGTCATCCCATTGAAAAATGCTTGCAAGAACACAAACAGATGAATTAGAAGAAAGAAAACAGATGTGTCTAAGGTAGCTGATCATGTATGTGTCAATGAACATATGTTCAATTGGGAAAATACAAAAATATTGGATAAAGATACAAAGAAGAAAATTTAAAGAAGCTGTCATGTGACAATGGCAAAAAATCACATAAGCCCACCTAGTGTGACTGTACACAATGAATGGAAACCACTAATCAACTTTGTCTTAGGAAAAAGTGGACAAATGAGGAGGAAGCTCATAGATAAATATGAAATTTTTACTGACTGTTGCCTTTGGCAGAATGGCTCAGTTGGTTAAGAGTATTGCCTTAAAAATCAATACTCAAGAATCTAAGAGTCCAGGTTCGAATTCCATGCTAGTACTGTCATTGGTCAAGCCAGCAACAACTGAAGAAGAGGGGAGAATAATACTTCTTGAAACGTGCATATACTAATCTGTTTGATGTGCTATTACTAACAGTTGAGTGTATTTTGAATATTTAAATAAAGTTAAATTTTTTAAAGACATTAAATACTCATATTAGATGGTGGAAATAGTCCAATATAAAAATACAATATGTATATTATTTTAGTTTTATATCTTAAAACATTTTAAAAGCAAAATTAAACAAATATACTCTAGTCATAAACTGAGATACTGCCAAATCTCTTTGCACTCATTATAATATTTAATTGACAGCCAATTAGATGTTATGATAGTTGTCCAAATGACAACCAAACCTTAAACACACAACAAATATTTTACAAGAAAAGGATCCTTCTCTCTACTTTTCTTTTTATATATCTAAGCCAGTCATAAGCCTTTAGGTTTGAAAGCTTGAAGCTTTAAATATCTTCACAATTAACTCACTGAGTCTAAATAACAAACATACAATGCAAAATCCTACGATTTACTACTCGGTAGTTTTTAGAATACATAACTAGCAGTAAAGTATGTAAATAATATTTTAATGTACAAAATGCAGATAGTTGAAACTGAAATAAACTGAGATAGTGCCAAATCTCTTTGCACTCATTATTATACTTAACTGACAGCCAATCAGATGTTATGATAGCTGTCCGAATGACAACCAAACCTTAAACACATGACAAAGATTTTACGAAAAAGGTTTATTTCAGTTTCAACTATCTGCATTTCATAAATTAAAATATTATTTGCATACTTTATTATCAGTTATATATTCTAAAAACTACTGCATAGTAAATCATAGGATTTCGCATTGTATGTTTGTTATTTAGACTCAGTGAGTTAATTGTGAAGATATTTAAAACTTCAAGCTTTCAAACCTAAATGCTTACAACTGGCTTAGATATATAGAAAGAAAAGTAGAGAGAAGGGTGGCCGTCCTTTTCATGTAAAATCTTTGTCATGTGTTTAAGGTTTGGTTGTCATTTGGACAGCTATCATAACATCTGATTGGCTGTCAGTTAAGTATTATAACAAGTGCAAAGAGATTTGGCAGTATTTCAGTTTCAACTATCTGCGTTTTGTAAATTAAAATATTATTTACATACTTTACTGCTAGTTATATATTCTAAAAACTACTGCATAGTAAATCGTAGGATTTTGCATTGTACATTTGTTATTTAGACTCAATGAGTTAATTGTGAAGATATTTAAAGCTTCAAGCTTTCAAATCTAAATGCTTATGACTGGCTTAGATATATAGAAATAAAAGTAAAGAGAAGAGTAGCCACCCTTTTCTCATAATATCTTTGTCATGTGTTTAGGGTTTGGTTATCATTCGGACAGCTATCATAACATCTGATTTGCTGTCAGTTAAGTATTATAACAAGTGCAAAGAGATTTGGCAGTATCTCAGTTTATTTCAGTTTCAACTATCTGCATTTTGTAAATTAAAATATATACGCTAGTCAATAAATTGTTATGCTATTGATGTGGATATATTTTTCTGTTTACCTTTTTTAGTCAAGTGCTCTGTGTAATTTTGCCATAATAATTGAGTGATGAACTTAAGAGCTAAATAAAGTTTTTTGAGTCAAAGCTCAATCGTATCACTTCTGGTGCTCAAACATTATATAACCTCCTAAGCAACTAACTATACAACTATAAATGACCTTTTCAGTTTAGTTAAGGAAAAATAATGATCAGACGTATTATTGATCATCATTTCATATATACAATAAAATCTGGCTTAAATACACCATTTATATTTTTAAGACCTAAATTTGGTTTAATAAAATATACTGTACTTGGGAAGCCACAATAATTGTCATATTTTGTTACAATGTTCCTAGCAGAAGATATAAATTATTAAATAATAAATAGCTTGTATTTATTTAACTACACTCTAATATTCAAATAAATTAAATCAATAACACAAACAAACACAATCTTCTATTTTAAAAATAGCCCATTAATTTTCATATATATGCAAAACAAATCACATGTAAACTTCTTTATAAATCTTGATTTATTATTTGAACTATTATAAAGTACAAAAAAATATTCCAACCTTTCAACTATATTCTTTTATAGTTCTTGATAAAGTTTATAAAAGAATTTAGTCGAAAAGGAGTATTTTTTGTACTTTATAATAATTCATATAATAAATCAAGATTTATAAAGAAGTTTACATGTAGTTTGTTTTGCATATATATTTGTAATATTCCTTACAAGGTATTTTTCAACATACACACATGTAAAACTTGGATATTTTTAAACATACATATACACTTCCCTGTGATGCAATTTAATTTAAAAAGTATAATGTATAACAAGTTAAAATTATAAATAAAAATAATTTTAAAAAAAGACCCAATAGAGCAACCATGTGTGTATATGTTTATTCAGTCACATTTTCTCTGAAAATAATATTTTTCTTTAATAATATAAAAAATGGATTTTTTTTTTATTTTGTGAAAAATATTTTTCTTTTTTTAAAAAAGTAGTTTAAGAAAATATATATATATATTTACTGTAAGTAAATTAGTAACTGTTATTTTATCATTTGTGAAATATAATTCACAAATTCTTTCAGGTTTGGCAGAATTTTTATGATCACTAGCTTTAAAATTTGTAGCCATTTCAAATGAAATTTTAAATGGGGGGGGATATGAACATCACTTTCCTTAGATTGTTAAAAAACATAGTAAGTATATTCATGTTATGTAGTGTACTGTTTATTTATATATGGTACAAATATATTGGCATTTGGTAAAAGCTGAAGGAAAAAGTAAATTTAGGGATCTTATTAAAAGATGCAATTTTAATTTTTTTTTAGTTAGTGTAATTTTTTTTTTTAAAGTGCACAATGAAAGTTAATTTTTTGTTTCAAATTATTTATTCAATTAAAACTTAAAATTGGAAGGAATAAAAAAAAAAACATGTGGATTATGATCAGTAAAACCTTTTTGGAAGCTAATTAAAGATGACAGAAAGTCTTAAAAAAGACTTTGTAACTTAAATTTAAGAAAGAATGTGCAAGATTATTATCTTGTATGTTGATAAAAGGACAAAATAAAATATACGCAGAAGTCTGAAAACCAGACCTCGAGTATAAAAGAAAGAATACCAGTGTGATCGGTGTCTTGTCTTGTCTGTTGTTTTTTTTTTTGACTGGTCCTGGATCACGAAAGGTCCAGGACCACTCTGTGCTGAAATATTTCTTCATGATGGAGTGGACTGAAGCTTTTGACATCATTCATTATGAAGACTGTCAACCCCAGAAAAGCTTTCATGACTAACCTTTAGGACGGACCAAAAACACGTTAAAATCAATGGCCATGAGCTCATTCTACCTCATGAAAAACCATGCATGATAATCAACAATCTTCGTAAATTCACTAAACTTACCAGTAACTTATGATTAATTATTTTCGATTGTGACAAAAATTAAACTTTATAATATAATCCTGATAGAGACATTAATTCTTCTTATTCAAGAGACTTTTGCTTATGGCCTAAGAAATCTAAGTGTAATGTGAACTGTGTTAATTAATTGATCAATGTTGTTATCTGGATTAGCATGTAGATGCTTTCGTATTTTATTTAACAATTTATCTTTAAATATTTTAATTTGTTAGAATAAAATATTTATTTCTAATATCAACTTTTCATTGTGCGTTATTATTGTTAGTTTATTTTTTATCTATTAGATGTTAATTACCTTTGCCAATGTGTTTATTTATTAACTAAGCCCGGGTGTCATATTCTTTGAAAAATAACTAAGTTACGGGAAATCAAAAACCTGATTTTTAAAATTATTTTTTTCTTAATTTATGATATGCAATGCGATGGATTTAAGTGGATTCTTGTATGAATCCTAGTACCCTTGTTAACACAAATAAAAAAGCTGATTCCGCCAGCAGCGTAAATCGCAATAATTAGTGGGCCAGTTAATCAGGAAATATAGCTATGTTTTTAGAAATATGAATGAAATATTCATATTTTCCATCTTCATAACTTGATTAACTTTCACTTCATAGTGTGTAAAAAAAAGACCTACCAGAATCTATCAAGACATGAAAAACGTTACAGTAGCAAGTGTAAATTTTGGCTGCACAAATCAGAAAATAATATGTGCATGTGGAAAATATACATTTTTCTAAGTAATTTATGATTTTTGTTGTTTATTTTTTAAATACACATAAATGAATTGGTGGGTGCTGAGGCAGCAGATGCTTCAGTTCCACAGTACATATTGTACATTTTTATTCAAAGATATTAATATTGTCATCTTTAATCTTGTTTATTGAAGTTTTGCTATAGTTATATGACTACAATTTAATAAAATGTGTTGTTCTATTAATTTTAATAATTAAAGCTCCTTATCTAAATTATTATTAGAGTATTTGCAATTTTATAATGATTTGTTGTCAAATCTAATAATTTTAAGATTTATATCAAAATTTTCATTTCTCTTTTAACATTTTCACATAGTATAGAGGATTTGAACACAGATTTTCAAACTACCTTCATCCAACCACTCTATCTCATACAACCGAGACACATTGTGAAAAATATAAATGATCTTCAATATATGTATTTCGTGCTGAACCAGCACTCATCAGTTGGTTCAGATCATCATCTCTCTCACACATGTATAATCAGTGTTCGATTTATATTAAGACAGTAAATCTTCGCAAAGTAGATAGGTTTCAATCTATTCCACCCTCCAATTCTTCAGTCATCCATACCATTGAAAATCTGATGGAATGCCCAAGCCTGTCTATTAAAGTGTGAAAACTTGCTATCTTAATATAAAATGAGTACTGATTATATATGAGGGATGGAGATGATGATTTGGACCAAATGATGAGTGCTGGTTCAGCACAAAATACATATATTGGAGATTATTTGTCTTTTTCACATGTGTGTGATCACATGTATTGGTTGTGTGAAATAGAGTGGATGGTTGATGGAAGCCTGAAAGTTTGTGTTCAAATCCCCTATATTATATTTAGACTCCAGGTATATAAAATATATTTGTATTTAAAACATTTTCATATAACCAAGTATCAAAAACTCCTATTGTAAATGGGTTTTTTTTCTTTCATTTAGATTTTATATCCCAATTGATAAAATATATTTCCCCAAAACTTTTCTTATTCATTGGTTAGGAAATAAATTTTGAAAATGTTTCAATACCAACTATTTTTTCTTTTTTCCAGATAATTGTAATATTCACAGACTGAATACTAAAGAAGTGAAAGTGTTATGATTATGATATGGTATAAATCAAACACATGTAGATGATAACAATCATCCCTTAAACTATCAACAGTCTCAACTTCTATGATCATATATGTTTATATAGACACTAAAGATTGCAACTTGATCAAGAAGTGCAAGATTAATAATGCAAAGAAGTTTAAACAAACCTCATTAATCAGGCAAATATAACTTGTTCTGAAAGCAGACTAATAAATAGTCATTTATAACTTCCTCATTTCATATAAAATATATATTTACTAAGACAATAAAGCCAGTTACTCAAGACTTTAATAAGTTTACAAATGTAGATGATAGCAATCAACTACATCCTCAACCTGTAATCAATACAATTTTCTTTAACAATAAAGATGGTTCCATCTTTATCTATGGTCTGATATGTTTATATAGACACTAAAGATTGCAACTTGACCAAGTAGTGAAAGATTAATAATGCAAAGAAGTTTAAACAAATCTCATTCATTAATCAGGTAAATATAGCCTGTTCTGAAAACAGCCTAATAAATAGTTAATTACAAGTTCCAGATTCTGAAAGCAAACTAATAAATAGTCATTTATAACATCCAAATTTTTATTTACTAAGACAATACAGTCAATTACTCAAGATTTTATTGTCTTAGGATATAAAATTTGGAAGTTATAAATGATTATTTATTAATCTGCCTTCAAAATCTGGAAGCTGTAATTGACTGTTTATTAGTCTGTTTTCAGAACAGGTTATATTTGTCTGATTAATGCAGTTTGTTTAAACTTCTTTGTATTATTAATCTTGCACTCCTTGGTTAAGTTGCAATTTTAGGTCTATATAAACATATTCAGATCATAGATGAAGATTGCCCTAATTGCAGGTTGAGATTGTTGATAGTGTAAGGATTGATTATCAATTATCTCTCTCTGTATATATGTCCAGAACATAAATGTAATATGGGTAGCATACCAATAGTTCTAACCTGCTTTTATTGATTATGTCTAGAACATTTATGTGAATATATATTTATTTGAATATATTTTGTTATTATAATTTTTTGAAGAAAAAAACAAAGCATTAACTGGCTCTGTGTTATTCACAGAATATTGTTAAAGTTTGCAGTGCAGTGCTAAAATTGAAATGCTAAAAAGGATGGCAATCAGTAGTAAACTACAATCTTTAAGTGTTATTATTAGTTCATTGCAAATTCTATTGTTTGATTTCTCAGTCTTTCCTTTCAGCAAAGGTTAAACATGCATAACAGGTAATTAAATTCTATCCCATTATTTTTTATAGAATAAATTTATGTAAAATGAGCATTTTATATTATTTGTGCATGTATGAACTTATGTGGATAAAATAAAATATTTAATATATTTATGTATCTGTGCGTCTGTCTGACCTACCTGTAACATGAGATTCAAATAAATCCACATGAAAATTGGACAGTGTTTTTTTTTTTTTTTTAAGATTTCAAGAAAGCTTAGGACATTAAATTCATGGGACCAAATTACTTATAGCCATCCAATTATTGGCCAGTAAATGATATTTACCTATTTTGTGTTAGAAGCCAAAACACAAAAAGAAAATTGTAAACCTTTATCACAGTGTTTGACTAACGTGCTGAATGAAGTCTTCTCTTTCATTGCTGTTCTGTATTCAATGATTTATTTAAAGGTTAACTAATTAGATGAAATGGAACTGGGTTGAGTGAGTGCTAGGAGAGATGATAATACATAAGTAGATGAAGTTGAATGTATAAACTGTATTCCTACTGAACTTGAAAGCCTTTGAAAGAGAACATGTGTGAGATGGATGAGATTAAAAAAAAGCTTGCCAGACTGATGTGGAGAGAATATATGAAAGTTTCATCCTGCAATGTATTGATAATATTTGAAAATGTCCATATGATCAAATAAGAAAATGATGTTTTGTAATTTGATTGTCAATAATTTACCAGCACTTATTATAAATAATAATATCTCGATTAGCTGCATAAGAAGTCATATCCTGTTTAAGTATCCAAGTGCCTGGCTGAGTACACCTCTCTCTGATAAAACATTTGCAGTTCGATTCCTACGTGAATAAATTGTTATGAATAGTGTTTATTTTCACTGAGAGATATTTACATTTTCCCCCTTAAATCATTATCTTCTTCTCTTCCCCAACATTGTTTTATTTTTTTAAATAAAAGAGGTCTAGGATAATCAAATAGTAATACAGAATGTATTTGATTGTTTTCATTCTCTTAACGTGAAATACTATCGATTAAAGTTTTTAACTTTACTAAACCCGGAGAAGAAGTGTAAGTCAATATATATATTTTACAAATCTGCATATATATATAATCGCCATCTCTTTATATGTTCACTTTCAACACTGATGTTTATTTAATGTTATAAAAAATTATAAAAAGTAAATAGTTTTAAAAATGCAAAGGAAGTCTTCAGTAATCTTTTCATAGAGGGAACAGTGAAGGATAAGGCAATTCTCTCAAGGTTGCCAAGTGCTGAACGGTGATTGTTTGAGCGTTTTTCACCTTATATTACTGGCCAGTTACCTAATAGAAAAAAAAATCCAATTACTATTATGTTTTGAAATGGGAAGAGAAGGTTTTTTTTTTTGTTTAAAATTTGTTTCCACGTATTGTCGCTTTGCCGTTTCCCCGTCTATATTCAGATTTCAATTATGTATTTGTTTATATTCTGCTTTCTCTCAATTATTGTGATTTTATGTTTTGTATTGCAACTCCAGCTGGTGTTTAAGGATTATCTAAGAATTCTGTTGTCGAATTTATTATGCTAATAATTTTCTTTAATAATAAATTATTCTTTGTTTTGTTTGTTTTTTTCAAATCTCTTTAAACAAACTCTTATCTTTTTTAATCTAATTCTTGTCTATGTCCAAGTGATACAATGAAAAGAGATGTTAAACCTTCCTTTGATTTAAGAATGTAGGTTAAGTATTAATTATTCTCAGCGGATTTTCTCCTTACAGAATAATTGTTAACTGTATTATGTAAAGTATTAAGTTTTAACAGTCTTGAGTTATTTATAACGCTTATTAGTTAAACAGGATCACTTGTAATTGCCTAAAGGTTCTCTCTAAATATCCTAAAGTGGGCTTATCTTTCTAAAACTGAGTAAATTTTATTTTAAGGAAATCATTGGACAGCGTGCACCTGTAACAATTATAATTTTTTTTCTTATATACATCCAAAATAATATATATCTAAATACATCTAATTAAATCCGTTTTTTAAGATTTCTAAGCAATTATATAAATTGACTGTGTTTTTTAAATATCTTTTATATCTAGGTTTATTATATGTATACATACACATCTTTGTTAATTATTTAAGCTGTTTCTATTATTGGTGTTTATTATGACTAAAAAAATTGTATTTACATTATCCGCAATAAAATTAAATCCACTAAAATATGAGTTAAAATTCTAGACCTAGTGAGAAATTTTATTTGAGAAATCAGGTTGTAAATAATTCACGTCTAAATTGCTTATCTCACTATATATAAACTAATCAAACTTGAATATAATTTGTAAAATCCACTTTACGAATATGCTCATATGTGTGTGCGTGTTTGTATATATATAATCGCTTCCTTATTAGACATGATTAACAATCTTCAGATCGCAATAATTCTGTAAACATTATTTATTATAATTTATCTTCCCTCAGTTATTTCTTTTAACTGTCCAATAAAGCACCATAGATTGATGATAATTTCTCTGCAATTATCTTTTCCAATTTATTTTATTGAATTCAGGGCGTTTTATTAGTATATTATCCCAGTTTTTATTTTTTATTATAATTAAGATCTTTTTTTTTCCCTATATAATTTTTAAGGTCACTTTTATGTTTTAATTTTTGCTTTTAAATTCTTTGTTACTTGTATCTTCAGTTAAAATACTATAGTAGAGGCATTATTTTTTACAATGTTAAATTAAGCTATCCCAATAAGAAGTGTGACGTTTGCATTATACTAAATGCCAAAATTACAAAAAATGTCATAATCTAGTTTATAAAGGGTCGCAGAGAAAGTTGGGGAAAATATATTAATTTTTTTTTTACTTAAAATAGTTTTAAATAACGATTTGATAAGTAATTTTATCACATAGCAGCTATGACTATAATATCATTAATGCATTATTTTGTTATCATAAATAAGTGTGAATACCTGTTGCTTTTATAGAATGAATATCATTTTCTAGAAGTATGTTTGAGAGAGCCAATGTGGCAGCAAAAACATTTTGGAACTAATGTCAAAATAAAACTATTTATTTATTTATTTTAATTAAATTAGTAGCAGAAAAATATTTAAAGAGTGATTTAGGGACATTCTTATTGACTTAGCTGAAACGTTTCTAACATTAGTGAAGTAAAACGTTTTCATTGTTATTAAGAGTAGCTGAGCACGCTTTTACGTTAGAAACTTTTCAGCCAAGTTATTATAAATAATAACGAACTGGTACAAAGGATAGGAAATTCATTATTAATGTAAAGAAAATATCAATTGCGTTTTTAATGAAATTATTTTAGAAGGCAAAATATGCAAAGGATAGGACATTCATTATTAATTTAAAGAAAAAATTGCCTTTTTAATCCTATAATTTGGAATATGATTGTTTTTTAATGCAATGACTATTTTAATCTTGGAGAGCATTTATTATCAATGTCCATAAGGATTTATATATTGATTTCTTTATTGTGCTTTTTTTTTGTGTGTCTATAAAGTATCTATGACAATCAATCCTTGTATTTTGAAAAAAAAAAAGTGTTTATTAATTTTTTTTTCATATGTCATAGCATCTGCCGAGACGCGAACCCACAACCGTCTGCAACCAACTACTTGCTTGCATGGTGGCTGTGACACCTCTCGGCTAACAACGTAATAGTTTTACCAATCCAAGTGTTGAAGTCTCCATGAAGGAAAATGTAGTCTTTTATTGCAGTAACACAACCCAGCAAACAATAAATGCTTTTTCTAAAAATCCTAAATCAAAATTCAATACAGTTAGCATTGAATGCACAAGCAATATTTAATATTATTAATTTTCACTGATATATATATATAGAAATATTTAATGTATGGAATTATCCATGTATAATAATTTGTTCTAGGTTAGGTGCTTTCTAATTAAGTTAACTAGAAATGGATAACTCCACACATTAAATATTTCCATCTAAAACCTCCATTAAAAATATTGTATTATAATATATATGTATAAGGCCCAAGAGCATAAATGAGTGTGAATTGAAGAAAATTAACTATATTTGGAAAAACCTATTGGCGGATAAAATATTTTTTAAAACTTCTCAACCAATAGAATTTGTATATGAGGAAGAAATAAGAAAAGAAAAAAAATAACAATTTTAAATCTCACCATAAACATTCTTATAATTTGAGAAAAAATAAGCTCTGAGGAAAGTATTTGTCATTGTACTGAAACATCAGCTATTTAGCTATTATATTTTTACTACCCAGAATCTCCTTTATTTGTGAGAATATTAGAATTAATATATATACACATATAAAATCCAAAGTAAAAAACTATAATGAATTAATCACCGTACATTCTTTTATCAACTTGACAATTTTTTTTTTTTATGAAGGAGACAATTTTTACTCACAATAGCTGTATCAATCTTAAATTTTGGCAGTTTCTTAGTTTGAGGTCCTGTCTTTGTTTAGATCTGGTTGAATGCGCACCAGAAAGATTTCATTGGGTCTCAATTTAGACAAAAAATTGCAATACTTCATAGTTATTATCACTAATGTCTTGTTCTTTATCACTATTATTGACATTACAATTGTTTCTACTGCTTAAATAAACAATCCATCAAGCAAAGTGATCTGGACTTCTTTATGGATCAGTTTTAAATTATCCCCCCCCCCTTTTTTTTTTTGGCTTTGCACTTTTGTCAAGCGCAATGAGATCACTAAATAGGATTGCTAAAATATTATCTGGATGAAATTCCAGAATCTTATTTCAAAATGTCACAGCATTGATTGTAGTGCTTTATACACAATGCTAGGATTGTCAGCCTGCTAAGTCTGTCCCCAGTGCTGTTTTTTTAACAATGAGGTTTTTCAAATTTTACATAATAAATCATATTCACATCTAAAGAAAAAAAAAAAGAATTTAAATTATGTTTATAATTATAAAATGGAAATGTGTTTGCAAAAACACAATCTCATTGTTGTAATAATTGCTGTAAAATGAATAGTAGCATGAGAAGTTCCTGGTAACCAGGCTTTATATCATTCTAAGTAATTGAATATAATATATATATATATTTAAAAACTGAGAATAGAATGATAGAAAGTACAAAAAGAAGCCAGAAAAATGTTTTCTATCAGAAATATAAATTATTCTTTAATGATAAATATATCTTACAAAGCATCGTATATATATATTTGGTAGATTCAACTTATATGAAGTCATTTCATTATTTGTCAACTGTAGGTCCAGGTTCAACATCTGACATTTAAATATACACACTTCAATCTATTTAATATTTAAATTACAAATATGTGCAATAGCTTTATATATCTATATTTTTAATGTTCTTTTAAATATATAATCTGTATTTATATTATATTAATAAATATATGCACATAATATTCTAACTACTAATTGTTTGTATAATTATATTTTGCACAAATACATTTATTTCTTAATTATGGTTTATCCTTTTGTATAATGTAACAAATCAATTACATTAATTTATTTTATTTTAAAGTTGTACATAAATTAATCTATTATTTTATAATTGGTTTTAAATAAAATGTAAAACATATTTAAATATAATTGATATTATTGAAACTCAAGCAGAAATTTTTCCATTTGTTTTTTTTTTTTGATAATATTGAAACTCATAAAGAAAATTTTCCATTTATTCTTTTATTAAAGTAAATCAGGTAATTCAAAACATTTATTTCATTCTATCAGATGAAATGTTTCGATTTATCTCCATCTATTGATCAAGTTATTAATTATTTTCTGAATTATGCTTAAATTATATATTTGTTTATAAACAATAAATTATACCAATACGCCATATTTTTAAGTAAATAATTAATACTATTTTTTTCTTTATTACACATGTTTTTAATTCTTAAATAAATGCATATATATATGAATATCAAGTTGATGTATCATAGCTTCTTACAATAATGGTTTTTCTTTATAATGACATTACTTTTAAATCATTTACGCAGTAATTTTTCAGCAACATGTAATTTATATCTGAGTTTGAGTTTTCTTTTTGACAGGAGTGCTAATCTTTTATAGTATATATATAACTATTTTTATGTTAACTAACGTTTATGTATAAGACCTTGGCATAGATTTAAGTCTTTTGTACTCTCACACTTTCTATTATTCCATCTAGAAGTGCTTGACTTTTCTGTTTGTATAAAATCTTTACTTTATATTAAATTTAAATAAATTGATATTTCTTTCTTTTTAATTTAATTTTATAAATGAATAATATTCCTAAAAAACATATTTAAAAACTGACTTGTAAATACTACAATGTGCCATAAACCTCACATACATGTTTATGTTAACATTTTTTTCTGAAAACTTAACAATTTCTTATTCCATTTTAAATTTTATTTTAATGTGAACAAATGAAGATAGATTTATGATAACTTTATTAAATCTACTATTTTCTTATAAAAATTACAATATTTTAAAAGATTTTAACATTAAGTCAATTCTGACAGATAATAACCTAATAGACAGTCAGTTTATTTTTCTTTATATTACAGCCAAGTTTATTAACTTCTGTTTCTAAAAATAAACATAAATGAATATCTTGAAAGTTTACCTGTGTACTTCTTTATAATAATTAATCAATTAGTGTGTACATAAACAAGCAAAAAATAATCTTTCATTATACTTCAAAATCTTTACATGAAAACTAAATCAGAATACATTTTTTTTCTGACATAAAACAAAAAAGTTTTTTGATCTTAGCTATAATCTATAAAATACTGACCTATTCAGATTTTTTTCAACTTTAATATCAATAAAAGCATTACATTAAAATCTATGGTAATAGTATGAATACTGAACCCTACCGCTTGATGGCGCTTTTCACACAATGCACATCAATATGCCATTTTAGTGGCCTAACTTATGGCTAATACTACAACAATGTTGTTTAGAGCTGTAACAGGTCACCTAGAGGGTGATGTATCCTATGATTACATAATGAAATACTATGCCCATTGACTTGCAACAGTATTCCTCAAGTGAGTGCAATTCAACTCTCGCTATGATCTTATTTGATGGCATCCATATTTGAAGGATGTGAAACTATCAAAAAATTCATTGTGGAAAAATTTTGAGAAGGCATAGTGGATTTAGTATTACATATTAAGAATTGTCAGGCCATCACACACACTACTTTATGATTTTGAACTGCACACAACCTGAAAAGGTTAGGCTTTTCAGCAGAGTTCCGCCGAGTTCGCACGCAAATGCACATTTATGCATGAATCTGTGCGAGAAAAGTAAAATGTCAATGGCAAGTGTTCAAAATTGGTTAAAGGGGAGTGAATTTCTGGCTACAGAAGTTGATGCTGGTGTGTTTTTCCAGAAAGATAACATCCTGCCAGATATGAAGCTATGCATTTGAGGGAGAAGCATGATTTTAGTCAACTACAGGATCTGTGGAATTTCATTGCCACTCCTGCAAATGTACCTGGGGTCTGCATAAGGGAAGTTGGTTGGATGGCTCCAAAATCCTGTTACTTACAGCTTTGAGGCTCGTCTCCTATTGGAGTCAAACAAACCGTAACTTCCCACCCCCCTAAAAAAATGTTTTTTTAAAAACAAACTGTTTAATTAAGGCTTTTTGAAAAAGGCAAAAAATAAAGGAAGAACTTTTCTCTATCATATAAAGGTTTCCGTAGTGTAGATATTTTAAAAAAAAAACACTTCATAATAAGAAAATAAAAAGATGATAATTAAAAATCAAACCAACCTCTCTCCACCCTCTAAAAACTAACTGTTGGTTTATTAAAAATGAATTGATTAATAAGGCTTTCCAACAAAAAAAAGTTCAAAATCAATAAAAAGTTGATAAGGAAAAAAGTCGATAATTTAAAAGCAAACCAACCCCCCTCCAATAATTCGTATGTTTTGTTAATCTATCTCTTTATATGTATTCTATATTTGAACACATTTAAAATTAATATGCAAAGTTTCCAGTACATTGGCAAAAGATACTAAAAGACAAGAATTAAAAATTCAACCCAATCCTCCTCCACCCTCTAAAAACCAACTGTTGGTTTATTAATTAAAACTGAATTGTTTAAGGCTTTAAAAAAGAAGCTCAAAATCCAAAAAAATGTGATAATTTAAAAGCAAACCAACCTCCCTCGACCATCTAAAAACAAAGTGTTTGTTTATTAAAAAGGCAAAAAAAAACCATACAAATTTTATGTATAGAAAGGGGTAAAAAAATTTTTTTTACTGTAGTATTATGTAAAGAAACCGATAATTCAAAATCAAAAAAAAAAGCTCAAAATCAAAAAAAAAGTCTATAATTTAAAAGCATCCCCCCCCCCCACATCATATACAAACAAAGTGTTTATTTATTAAAAATGCAAAAAAGAAAAAACCATACAAGTTTTATGTATAGAAAGTGAAAAACAAAATTTTTTGTTACCATAGTATTCTTAAAGAAACCGACGGCCTGTGAATCGGTATATTGATGTGCATTGGGTGAAAAAGAGTGCCATCAAATGGTAAGGTTCAGTATTCATACTATTACCAAATCTACTTTTTTTAAAAAAAAAAATACAGGTCATTGTCCTTAGGATAACGTTATTACTATGATCTAAAGTTGCAATAAATAATGCTTTTTCTGAGAAAACTTTCAATTACTTTCAACAAAGTGGATGGTTTCCAAGTTAAAGTAAAACTTTATTTTCTATTACACTGTATCTTTACATCACAATAAATATTTTAACAACAAAAATTATTACCAGCATTTTTATAATATTATAAACATTCTAAAAACATTATTATGTATTCAGAATTGTATAATACAACAGTTTTGCAATAAGGAAAGGCAAATTTGATTTAAATCAATAATCATCAGATAGTAGCATTATCATATGCCATTCTCTGACCATTTTCTAGTTTTTTTCTATGTCAAAAGAGGATTTGGGTTTTAAAACAATTATGCATTTAGCAACCATTTTTAATTTTTTTATAATGTCAAACTAATAATTTGAAATATTTAAACAATTTAAGATTTTGGGCCCAGACAACTTGCTCATGTAGTTATGTAGATTTGACACTACTATGTATTTTAATTATTTCAGTTTTACAATAACTATAGGGCCCTTTCTTCCTTTGCTAGAATGATTAAAAATCACATGACTTTCTCATCTTATGTATGCAAAAACAGTTCTCTTCACTCTGCTTGAAGATCCATCCACTAGATGAGAGGCTATTATAACTACATTCCAAGTGAAGATTTAGGATTCAAATCTGGAACTAATGCATTTATGTATCTCACTGTCATTTCATTTTTTCAATCATTCATTGTATGCCAGAAATAATGTGCATCTACTGGGTTTTTTTTCAATAAAACATTCTCACATACATGGAGTATTTTGTATGATAGTTTGCAGAATTTGTCAAGATTGAGTGTTTTTCATTATTAACTGGCATAATTTGGTCACTATTTTTATTGATTTTTTAAAAAAAAATGTGTAAATAATTTGATTCAATGCCATAACTTTGGACTTTCTTATTATTTAGCAATAATTCTTGAAGCTAATCTGTTCTTTTCCTTCATTTAGTTTACCTTATCTAAAAAACATTTTATTGATATCTTAATGGCAAAATTTTTTTATATATTACTTTTATCCCTATTTAATCTTTTAGTTATACTTTATCCATTGACATTTTTCAGAAAATTCACTCTTGAGATAATAGAATTCTTATGATCTCACCAATACTTTGAATGACTGCTTTTGTTTTTCCATGTCATTTTAATTTTTAATATTATTGTAAATATTGTTTCTGGTGTCATTGTTTTTAGGAATTTCTCATTCAGTTATCATATTTCCATTATTCTTTTTTTTTTTTGCATTTAACACTATCTACATCTTTCATTTTGTTTTGTTTTTTCTTGTTTCATCCTAGCTATATTTTTTTCAGATTTTTAAATATTTGTGTCATTTCTACCTACCATTTTATCATAAGTTGCTTCCCAAATTCCAAATTAATTTTTGATATTATTTTTAAAAGTATTTTGTATGTGTTCCTTTAAAGCAGTGGTCCTCAACCACCGGTCCACAGAAGTTTTCTGCCAGTCCATGCTAGACTGGCAAGAAAGTTTGTAATAACAAAATAATAAGATTTTAAACTTTTAATTAATATAAACAATTTTTATTTATTTTTTCATCACATTTTTACCTGATTAAAAAAAAAAGAAACAGACCAAAAACAAAATCTAATCAATCATGCATAAATTAATTTGTTTTTCTATTTATCACAGATGTTTATGGTGAGAGGGGGTAGGATTAAATTTTTTATTTTTCTAAAAAAATTAAAAATAAAAAGTTTTTTATTATACAAACTCCGGTTGTCTTTTGATAGCCAATCACGGCCACTTGTCGGTGTTGTTTATGTGTTAAAGCAATAAAATGTAACATGACTTTTTTGATCTCTTAAATTTTTTCTACTCCCTCTTTTAATATTTCATTTCTAGTGGGGTTTTTTGGCATTAACTTTTATATTTGAAATCAGTTTTTATTAATTTTTTTTAAAAATAAAAATCAAAAAATAACTTCTGTCTCTAACTTTTACAAAGTATTTCTCAATACACACACACCCCACCCCAAAATAAAGTAAGATCAAAACTTATGACTTTTTCAAGTTTCAGTTGTTGTTTTTTTTTGTTTGTTTAAAAATACAGCCACTTTTTTTTGGCCTATAAGGCAATATCTTTTTTGCCTTTATTTGTATACCGCTGATATACTAAAACTTTTATTTTTAAAACCAATTTTTATTACTTTTTTTTAAAAATAAAAACAAACTAAAAATAACTTTTGTCTTTATCTTTTGTCTCAGTGAAGACAAAGTATTTCTCAACCCACTCCCCCCCCCCTCCAAAAAAAATTAAAATATCTTTTTTGGCATTAACTTTTATTTTTGAAATCAATTTTTATCATATTTTTTTAAAAAAGAAAATCAACCAAAAAATTTCTGTCTCTAACTTTTACGAAGTATTTCTCAGTCCACGCACCCACCCACCTCCAAATTAAAATAAGATCAAAGCTTTTGACTTTTTCAAGTTTCGTTTTTTTTTTGTTTGTTTAAAAATGCGCCCACTTTTTTTAGGCATAAATCTTCTAAAAACAGATTAGCATTGCTTCTTGGAGGTAATTCAGCTGGTGATTTTAAATTGAAACCAATGCTAATTTATCAGACAGAAAATCCTAGAGCATTGAAAGGAAAAGATAAAAGAGTGCTTCCAATCATTTGGAAATCAAATCCTAAAGCCTGGACTTCTGCACAGTTTTTTCAAGATTGGTTCTCACATCATTTTGTGCCTTCTGTTAAGCAATATTGTAATGAGAATAATTTACCATTTAAAATATTATTGCTCTTAGACATTTCTCCTAGACATCCAAAATCCCTGAAAAATTTATATCCAGAAACTACAAGAGATAAATGAAATACAAAATGAAGAAGAACCTGATAATGAACTTATTGTTAAGAGTTTGACAATGAAGAATATGAATGAAGCCTTCATGCATCTTGACAAATTTTTGACCATCATGCAAGAATGTGATCCCAATGGAGAGCGTATATCTCATATATGAAGGGTAATAGAAAAAGACAGAATGTTACAGAATTTTTTATCAAGAGAAGGAAAAGAATACAATTCAATTAACTCTTGATAAATTTGTAAACAAAACTTCAGATACTAATCAATAAAAAATAAATACTGTATTTTGAAAACTCTTTTTGATGTTTTTTTTACAGATTTCTACTTTCAAACAATTTCATCTTCCAAAAACACATCAGGAACCAATTATGTTTGTAACTAGGGGACTGCCTGTAGTTGTTATCCTTCTGCTTTTAAAATTATATTGTCTTAACTGCATTCTTTTCATTTTTTTACCATTTCATTCATGATTTAATAGAAGTGTGTTTTCTATTTAATTTGTCAATTTCTGTTTGAACCCGATCACAACACCTTATTATTTGCTTGACTTGTTGAGGATAGATTTCTGTCATAGTAATTTTCACAGAATAAAACTGATGTCAAAGATCAGTGCAATATTTTCACAGACAGTAAAAGCCATGCCTTTGTTTTTTTTTGTTTAAAGTTTGAATTATATAAGAGTATGTTCTCCTAATCTAACTTCTTTCATTCCAATGCACTATAATGTATCCAAGATATGAATGTGTAAACATTTATTTTCTCCATATCAATTTTTTAGTGTATCAACTTCCATATATTCTAGGTTATAATCATGATCTCTTTACAGCTTTCCCCCCTTTTTACATAGAACTGTCAGGTTATTGTAACTAATACATCATCTAACAGTGGCAGAATAGCATGCATCCATGAGTACTTTGTTCCAAGATCCTAGTGGATAGCGTAAATTAGGGATAATACTTCATATTTACTTTCAATGCTTTGTTTGCATTGCATGTTGTTTACTATATTGTCCTGTACATGTATATTACTGTTTACCCTGTGTAGTTTTTTAATACATATAATTGTCAACCCAAATATTCTTTAACACACACATATATTTACCTATAATATAATTTAAGATTATTAATAAAAACAATTTAAAGAAAAATAGAATAATTCAGAATACTAAATTGAAAGCATGTAATATATTTACATAAATGTATATATATATTTATACTTCTTTGGGAAAAAAAAATCTTCAATATATATATATGTTTTAATTCTATAAGATTTTTTTTTTTATTATTTTATGAATAGGCAATCCATTCTTCTTAGGTTAAGACAACTTCAGAATTTTTTTTTTACAATTAAATTACTAATCTAATGGAAGAACTCCATAAATTCTTTTAAGCTTAGCAGAATTGCTATAATCACTAGTTTATACTTTAAAATCATTTTAAATGAAATTTTAATTTTTTGAAAAAAAAAATATTGCATTTATGTGGTAATCTGGTTTATATTGTTCTGGGTTAATGCCTCTTGCAGTGCATTAGCATTTTGACAGTTTTCTTTGTTTTCACTTACTGTAAGCTTTAAAACAATTTTTGTATTAACCCATTATTATATATCAAAATACAATAAATTTGGCTTCATTTGATACATATTTTTGTTTAGAAATTAAATAAATTTAAAAAAAAAATCACATTTGGCTTTCACAATTATTTTAAAAATTAGATTTTAATCAAAACAAAGTATCATTTTGTCATTCAATTTTCCAGAGAAGCAGAGTGACTTTGCAAAATGCATGAAATATTTTTTTGTTTGATGTTTGTATTTGAAATGTGAATAATTATAATCAGTTGGTAAATCTAACAACACATGCTTTAAAAGTTTTAATTTTTTAGTATTTTTTTATAATATGACTATTTTCTAACAGACTGAGTGGTAATGTGTTTCTATCAGATCATAATTCTCATTACTATAATTGTCATGATAACGTTACTCAGAAAAGTATAACCTTTTATATTTAAAAATAAAACATTTCTGTAGAAAATAAATATGTAAAAATATATATTCTTGGCTTCTAATAATTATCACATAATTATTGTCCAAAAATAATCTTAAACTTTCCAAAAAATCAAGTTTTTAGTCATTCATAATATTTTCTGAAAGTAATATTGCAAAGTTCAAGACATCCAAGAAGATAATGAATACTCGTCACTGAGGAGTTTAGCCGGCTTTGAATTTCTCATGATTTTGATTATCCTAACATCCTTAAAAAAATTTTGAAATTAAAATATTAGAAAAATATAGGTAATAGTATGTATACTGCACCCCACTGCTTGATGGCGTTGTTTTTCACACAACACATTAATATACCATTTTAGCAGCCTTAACTTACAGCTGACACTATAATAGGTGTTGTTTGAGCCATAACAGGCTGCCTAAGGGTGATGTATTCTACAATTACGTGACAAAATACTATGCTCATTGCATTGCAACAGTATTCCTCAAGTGAGCGCTATTGAACTCTTGCTACAGTCTGATTTGATAGTGGCCATATTTGAAAGAGGCAAAATTCTCCAAAAATTCATTGTCAGAAATTTTTTAGAAAACGTAGTGGAATTAGTATTACATATTAAGAAATGTCATGTCACACATGCTTCCCTATAGTTTTGAACTGCACACAACTTCAAAAGGTTATTATTTTCAGCAGAGTTTTTCCCAATTTCACACATAAATGCAAGTTTACACATGAATACTTGTGAGAATAGTAAAATGTCATCTGCAAGTTGTCAAAATTGGTTGAAGTTGATTGAATTTCCAGCCACAGAAATTGACGAAGTAACTGTTGTTGTTTTTTTTTTTGTTTTGGTTCTCTGTTATTTTATTTGCATGTTACTTTTGGCTGCTGTATTTTTTATGCCCCCAAAAATGGTGTTTTTCACTTGTTTTGATCACAACTTATCCAAAGTTTCATTTATTTTTGATTCAATAAATTATTTCATGGGAAACTATTGTTGTTGTTGTTGTTCACATGATTCTAAAGTAGGTAGGTAATATTTTATTTAAAAAGAAAGAAGTGTTTAAGAGTTTCTTTAAAAGGCCGAAAAATAATAAACAACTGTGCGGTAACATAAATGTTCAAACAGAAAATCAAAAAAGAAGTTGATAATTAAAAATCAAAACAAACCTTCCCCGTCAACCCCCCTCCCCCCTTATGTCTTTTTTAAAAAGGCCAAAAAATTAAGCGATAATTTTCACTATCATATAAAGGTTTCTGTGGTGTAAATAAATATTTGGGAAAAAAAACCTCATAATAAATTTTAAAAAAAGATGACAATTACAACTCAGTACAACCCTCAACTCTCTAAAAAGCAAGTGTTGGTTTATTCAAAAGTACCAAATTGTTTTAAGTCTTTCAAATAAAAATATCCAAAAAAAAAGAAGATAATTTAAAAGCAAACCAACCCCCCCCCCTTCCTCCACTATCTAAAAACAAAGTGTTTGTTAATAATAATAATAAAAAAACTCTACATCTTTTAGGTAAAGAAAGTTTAAAAAAAAAAGAAAGTTATCGTAGTATTATGTAAAGAAACTGACAGACTGTTAGTCAATAATTTAAAAGCAAACCAACATCCCTACACCATTTAAAAACAAAATGTTTGTTTCTTTAAAAAAAAAACAAAAAACCGGGTGAAAAAATAAAATATGGTGGTTTACTGTATATTTTTATGTAAATCTTTTACTGTAATATTAGGTAAACAAACAGGCAGCCTGTGAATCAGTATATTGATGTGCATTGGGCGAAAAACAGCACCATCATATGGTAGGGTTCATTATACCAATATATATATAAATTTTAACACTTGGAAAAAAAAAGTTAAAATTCTCAATAGAGGGCCAAGACAAGCAAATTGAATAAATAGTCAAAATAAGGGTCAAAGATCCAATTCATAGATCACATGACCCTATATCCCTTAAGCTTGTAAGTTATAAACAGTGAGGATTGCCAATTCCTCTACAAGCTTTATGATAAATGCTTAGCCAGAGCCAGCACTTAAAATATCTCTGTCAGGAACCCCTCCCCAAACCCCTGACCATGGTTTTGTGCTTTGGCACTCCTCAGAGAGGTGTCAAGGTAGGTTCAGACACTAGATCTAAAAATACCAACCCAAAGCCAAGTACTTATCTAAAAGTTATCTATTGAGTGAAAAATCTGAAATTTTCAGACATCTACATGTCTTCAAACCAGCTATCCAACTCAAATAGCTATATGGGGCTGATAGATCTTCAGCCATACCATATATTAGTAGTCATAGCAATATAAAATTGCATAAGACTTTTGGCAGAGACTATAAATAGTCAAAATAAGAGCCAAAGATCCAATTCATAGATCACATGACACCATCTCTTAAGCTTTTAAGTTATAAACAGTGAGGATTGCCAATTCCTCTACAAGCTTTATGATAAATGCTGACACCTCTCTGAGGAGTGCCAAAGCATGAAACCATGGTCAGGAGTTTGAGGAGGGGTTTGATATTTTTAAGTGCTGGCTCTGGCTAAGCATTTATCATAAAGCTTGTAGAGGAATTGGCAATCCTCCAAGCAAATTGAATGTTTTGATTTCTCAAATTCTGGAGTACCGTGGTGAAGGAAACAATGGTTACTGGTGTACTTTATTCAAGATTTAGAAAATACTGCAAATGGCAGCTACCTACCTGAAAATAATACAGATAAATACAAAATTTTAATTTTTATGTTTACTTTTTTAAATATATAAATGAAGTCCTGGAAATAGTGGCTTCACTATTTCTGGTGCAAAAGATTTATCATAATTTCATGCACCCACATAAATAACATTTAAGTTTGTTGGTGGAATATTTCAAAATTATAATAGTAACATTTCAGAATTACTTTGAAAAATATAGTTTTCAGAAAAATTATTTTTAATGTAAGTAGTCAACTGTGCAGTTGATGGATTCTACTTAAAATTCCTTCTGCCTTACAGATTCACTCCACTGAAAGTGTCCATTTTTATATCTAATACTATTACTCAACTGAAAAAGAGTTGATCACAATTTATTTAAGTTTTTTTTTTTTTTTTTTAAGCTGTCATTTACATTAGTAAGAAGGATTTATCAACTTTTGACAAATTTCTTAAACTACTCTCTATTTTTATTGCATTTAAAATTCAATATACAAAATAAATTATTTTCATTTATATTTATTTTGTGGCCCTATTTTATTAATGATTTTTATTTGAATTCACTATTTAAAAAGTATATATCATTCTACAAAATAATGATAATTTTATTTGTTTCAGTCTTGAATCATGAAACATCTCAGTTGTTCAGATAATATTACCATTGACTATTAGTTAATAATTAGCCAGTTTTTAAAGTTATGGGGAAAAAATCCTATAATATATATAAATAATAATATAAAAACTTTGTCAGATAATGAAAATTACTCTTCGGGTATAAACTGTGATAAACAGAGTAGCTAAAATTCAAAAAACATTAATCACAAAAACTATTTGCCAAGCATTTTTGGTACCATATGCCAGAAACATGGCAACATATTGGAACTGATGGTTAGTTAAAATTCAAAAACATTAATCACAAAAACTATTTGCCAAGCGCTTTTGGTACCGTGTACCAAAGACATAGCGACATATTGGAATTGATGTCACCATGTTTCTGGTACCCGGTACCGAAAGCGCTTGGCAAATAGTTTTTGTGATTAATATTTTTTTGAATTTAACTACTCTGTTTATCACACTTTATATGTGAACTATAATATATATATTAACGATGATAAAAAAATTTGATTTTTATGTTTTGAATATACTTTATTAACATCCATTTTTATGCATGCACTTGAAGCATATTTGGAAAAATATTTAAAAATAGGCAAATGACCCCCAAAATGTGTTTCTTGCTGCTCTTTTTTTGTCCAAGACACAACTTTTCACATGTCTTCATCTTTTCTATAAATCAAATTGCTGTGAGTTAAGAAAAAATGATAGCATGTGAGAATAAATGTCATTTGGACCAACTGAAATGTGCTGGTTCAAGCAGAAATGCATATTAGGAATTTTTAATCCCTTGTCAAATATGGTTGAAGTGTGTGAAGAAAGATCAAGATTTTAAAATATTGTATATAGAAAAGAAAAAGTTGGTGGAGTTAATTTAATGATAGCATGAAATTGTATTTAATAAGATCAGATATATTAATCTTTAATTAAGTTTAAATTTTGTATCAGGGTTAGCTCAATAATGGTTTAAAGTGATCATTAATGTATTTATTTAAAGACATTGTTATTCAATGGCTGAGTACAAAGTGTTTACCTTTTATAAATTGAGTTATAGTAATTTTATAATATTCTGTGATAAGTATAAATAGAAATAATGTCATGGTATAATAAGTTTTATTTATTTTTTACTGAAGCAAGTTAAAAAATAGTTTTACAAATACATTTAATTTGCTTTATATTTGAAGACTATTATAGCTGTATTATAAATTTCTGAATACCTAGTTTATATATAAATATTATTAGCATAATTGTATATGTTATAAACACATATCATCATCAGTCATAAATAGATCACTATCTATATAATGCTATAATATCTATCACAATCTTTTCTTTTTTTTAATGATCTGGAATTCTTCATTGTTTCATCACAAATCTTCTCTGAAGTTGCTTTTTTTAAATTTTTTGATATAACTCAATATTTTTTTAGCTCCAACATTATTCTCTTCTCTTAATGATGTAAGTAGCTTTTTAAAGCTCATAGGACAGCTTTAAAATTGAATATTAGAGAAAAGAATCAGAAACCAGTTTGAGATTGAAGATTAAATTAAATTATTATATGGTTAATACTGAAACTCAAATTTATAAAAGATGCCACCAGAGTACAGGGAAGAGAAGTGCTCTTATTAATAAATTATGTTAAGAGGACAGACAAATACCATCACAAGAAATTCAAATGGATATCACTTAATTGCAGTAATTTTTTTTATCATGTTGCTTAGTCCATAATGGGATAAAAAACATATATTTTCTATTCATCTTTATTTAATTATTTTAATCATTACAATAATCAATTATACGAGTTTGGGCATGAATCCCTTCTTTTTTCTCTCATTATTATTCTTATGTTTTTTTTCTTTCTCAAATTCATTGCTTCATTTTGAATTTAAGTTAGTGTTTTACATCCAGAAGTTAAAATAGGCAAAACACTTAAAATATTAAATATGGTAATTGCTCTTTACAACTTTTTGTTCTGTTTATTTCTTCTGTTCTGCTTATTTTAGTTAATATTAACTCACCTAAGTAAACACGCAATTTTTCAAGTTTATTTTTATTCATTGAAATGTCTTTAGGTAATAATCTGTTGAATATTGTTTTAGTTTTTTTTTTACAAAGTCAGTAATAAATGTTTGAAACTTTGAAATAATTTTTAATTTTATATTGATTTGTTTGATTCGGTAATCAAGATAAAATTGCTTTTAAATGTAATTTGAACACAGACTTGTTTCAAGCTCTTTTCAGCTATTCACTCTATTTTATACAACTGACACATATGACCACATACATGTAAAAAAGATAAATGATCTCCAATATACATATTTTATGCTGAACCAGCATTCATCAGTTGGTCTGGATCATGATCTCTCATATATATATATAAAACAAAATAAATGTCCGCTAATATCAATAATACAATAACGAAACTTAAATATATTCCAAACAACTGTAAACAATTTATAATACAATATAAATAAAAACTCAATAAAAACTCATAAAGAAATATTTTCGATTATATTCATAATCATTTTCAACTCAACTTTCAAAATGGAATCATCTATTACCAACCGGAAACACATGTCCATTTAAATATCCCACAATTCATTAATCCTAACATTTGCTGACTGTCTGTTTATTATCGTATTTTTATACCTACTAATAAAAACTGCCTCTTTAAGTTAGGCCAAGAGAGAGATAATGAAAAAAGAAAAATTAAAGAGGCAGTTTTTATTAGTAGGTATAAAAATAGGATAATAAACAGACAATCAGCAAATGTTAGGATTAATGAATTGTGGGATATTTAAATCGACATGTGTTTCGGGTTGGTAATAGATGATTCCATTTTGAAAGTTGAGTTGAAAATGATTATGAATATAATCGAAAATATTTCTTTATGAGTTTTTATTGAGTTTTTATTTATATTGTATTATAAATTGTTTACCGTTGTTTAGAATATATTTAAGTTTCGTTATATATATATATAATCAATGCTCAAACTTTAATGGACAGATTTTTATCTTCTCCATTTACCAACTCTTCAGCCATTCATATTATTGAAATCTGATCAAGGGCTTTGAGTATTCCATCACCAGATTTTAATAATATGGATGGCTGAAGAATGGAGAAGATTGAAGTCTGTCCATTAAAGTTTGAAGACTTGCTATTTTAATATGAATTGTGCAGTGATTATATATGTGTGTGAGAGATGATGATCTGAACCAAATGATGGATGCTGGTTTAGCACAAAATACATATATTGGAGATCATTTATCTTTTTCACCTATATATGGACATGTGTGTCAGTTGTATAAGATAGAGTGGATCGCTGAAGGGAACTTAAAAGTCTGTGTTCAAGTCCCCTTTGATTACACATGAAGTTCAGTATAATATACATTATACTTGTATTCAAAAATTGCTTTTAAAGAAAATGGTGAACCTTATTTTTGAAAGTTTTAATTTGCTAAAACTTTTCCTCAAGCTACCTTTTAATTCTAAATTTAATCCTCAGTTGTTTTCTTGGTATTTATCTGATATCTAAACCTATCTTGATAACAGACTTTTCTTCTACAACCACATCTTGAAAAACTTTTTGAAAATCACAGAAAATTATTTTCGAAAAACTTCATCATATTAATATTTTTAAAAAATATTTTAATAATTTTAATGAAATAATAATTTATATTGTCTTTTTTATTATCTTTTTAATCCTTTGGATTTTTAAAAAGTCAATCACTGTAAATGTATATACATTGCAGACTTAAACAATTTTTCGTAATTGAGAAATCTTAAATGTAGTGGAAGTTATATTTACTGTATCTTTAAATTGACACATTTGCTATTTTAATTGAGTTCTAACAGAAAATTCGTTTCTGAATTTTTTCCCCTTTCTTATGAATGAGCCATAATATAAAAATTAACTTTTAAATTCTTAATATTTTCCAACTTTCTGCATAAAGCTTTTTATAAAACATTTATAAAAGTTTGGTAATAGGAAAAAGGCATGCAATTTTTAAATCTCTATTATATTTTTTTGTATAATAATGAAACAAGTGTGAGGATCCATTCACTGAAAATATTAGTATTGTTTAAACAAGTGTGTCAGGATTTTCACTAGTTCATCCTTTTGAGCTTTAAATTATTCCATCTTTTGCTTATGATTTGTTTTATTCTTCATACTTGCAATGTTTATCTATTGTTTTATCTGTATTTTCAGAGTAAATTTTTTCCTCCATTAACATTATGATAAATGTCTGATGAGATAAAAACTTCTGAATTTAACTTTACAATGCTTTGAAAAACTCCAACCATGAAATGCAGTCAGTCATCTATATGCAATTCTCTTTTACAAAGAAAATATACAGAACATTAAATATAATCTTCATATATTTTCAGGGCAGAGCATCTTTTTCATAGATAAAACATTATATTGAAACTCTTATTATGCCTTTGAAAAGGCTCTTCTGCAATGAATTATGGCTATATTTAATGCTTTTTATATTTTCATTATATAAGAAGTAATATAAGTGATTAACTTTTAGAATCTTCTTTTATGTCAGTAATCCTATTTTTATCTCTTCCCTTTTTTTAAGCTGTAGTATGTTTTTTAAATTTAAATTGTTTATTCATTTTAATCCCCTCTCCCACTCTATCTCCTGCTATTTGTTGTATGAATCATTTTATTTAATTTAGCCATTGGTCTTTGAAATAGATTTTGTTTACCTTTTATACATGTTTTTTAATTGTATTTTTTTTCTCAAATCATTTCTCGTAACTTTATAATTTTTAAGTCAGTTTTTTAAATACATTCATGTGTATGCTGTATATATATATATTTTAGCAATCTATTTCAGTTTTGGTTCAGAAAGTATATACGTTTTATGATCACTATTTCTATTAAATCATTGAATCTCTCAGGTTTTAGATCTTCTTAGTGAAGAAACAAAAAACAGATTGGTGTTTTTTGCAATTCTATTATTTTGCTCCATCCTTTCTGCATAGCATTCATTATAATATTTTATATTTGCATTAAAACTCCGGTCTCACAAAAAAACAATACTTCGAATTAGATATTCACATTACTGCCTCTCTTCTTTCTTCCAAAGGCTGTATAGTTTTTAAACTGATTGTATATATATACTCAAATATAAACAGAATAAACTTTTTTTAAAATCACCTATTTATTCGTGAGCAATTTAGTCCAATAACAAGAATGAGCACAAGAACTAAAATTACATGGATTGATCCCTGAGGAAGTAAAAACAAATCTATTTGATCAATTGTAGTTGACCAGTAACTTTGGTGTACAAACACCTCATGACAATTTGATTGATTGACCATATGATTTATTGTTATTGTTTTGTGGATATGGATTTAGATGATCATAAAGAAAAAGATTAATACTACAGATTCTGAGGTCATGGTGGATTGTCATTTACCAAATCCACTTTTGGAAAGAATTTCATTCAATCATTTGGTATCTTTTGAATAAAATGAGATGCTCTTCAATCACTTTTTTTCCATTTATGTCTGAGGTATCAAAGTTTTGGTTTGCCAAAAATAATCTTGGATTTTCCAAATTTGATTCACAGGATCACTGTCTGACTCTGATGGATTGGAATGATAGTAAAGATTGTCTCTTATCAATTAAGTTTAGAGAAATGCAGTATAATCTTGAATATATATATATTATGAGCAGTAATATCTAGATACTGTCATACAATATTATTTTACTTTATGAAATATTCTAGAGCGTGCGCGGCGCAACTGTTCCCAAAAGCTATAAAGTGTTATTACAAAATAGATAAATAAAAACAAACCAGCTGAGCACTTTCAAAGGATCTTGCCTTTATAATCATAGCTTGCTAATATGTTTAATGATATGCAAATACGCTAATTCCATTTCTACGATAAAGTAATAACACTTTATAGCTTATTGCATTGCCAAATCCATATAATATTAATCATCTATGTTCTTTATTACTGTTTCACAATGCTTTTTTTTACAACCCATTATTGACAGTTTCGATTGCTCCTGCAATCTTCTTCATAACTATAACTATAACAAACACATTACAAATACATGAATACAAATATACATGAACATATAATTTTACATTCTCTCTATATATACACATAAATTCTACCCATAATCATTATTTATATACCCACATATATCTTTATATTCATATATTTGTATTGTGTTTGTTATAGTTCTAAAGAAGATTGCTGGGGCAATCGATACTGTCCTAATGGATTGTATAAAAAGCATTGTGAAACAGTAATAAAGAATATAGGATTAATATTTTACCTTAATTAAAAATATAAAAGAAGTCAGAAATAAATGAGTTTTTTTTATTTTTTACTATCAATATCGTATTATATTGGGAGGATGATAATAATTTTTTTAGTTGTCTGTCATTGCTAAAGTCTCAAGCAAGTAGTTTTAAAAACTTTAAACCTTCTTTTGAAAGTCATATCAAAAGTCAAGAGTTATTTTAGCTGCCACAGAATCAAAAATAATGAGAAACTGATTTTATTTTTGAGATCAGACATGATAAATATTGATACATATTTATAAATGTGTAATAAATAATGGAAGTATCCAAAACCTGATGTGTGTATATATAATAAATAATGGAAATATTGATACCATTTTTTTAATGTTCATTAACAAAATGATGCCATTTATCGCTTGTATGTGTCAGCCTGAGTTTTGGGCGGTTCTTATAATCAAAATGACCGTGAGCGCATACTAAATCAGTACCGTGTCTTTTTATATTGAAATCTGTATTGAGTTTTTAGCTTCTTTTCTTTAATAATTTTTTATAAAATAGATCTATATCTTGTTCCTAATTTTTTATTGCTTTATTTCTATTTTGTTTGTTTATTTAGAAAGAGTCATGTTGATTGATCAAATGTCAATAATAATACATCAGGTCATGCTATGTAGAAGAAAGCTGATGTAAACTGCATCCATATAATGGGTTAATGTAATGAAAAGGAAGAATGCTATTCATATGATTCCCAGGAAGCAGTTTTGAGTTAATTATCTTTTATAATATATACTCACATAAAGTGAAATAAGATTCAGAGATGTTTACATAATCACTTAAACCACAAGAGAATTGGTCTGCAGTCTGCTTTATATCTTTTTTTTTAATTTTCATATCTATTTATTGAAATAATTATAATTGAATTTATTTAATGTTTTTAAATTGATTTTGAGTTTATAATGTAAACATTTTTTGTAGTTATTTTTAATTATAGACAAATATAATGCTTTCTAAATAATTATAAACAGCTAAAAAAAATATTTTAATTTTATACGGTTAAAGTGTTCTCTTGTAGCATTGGGCAAATCTTGTCTATCCTTTCAGAAAACGAACTATAATTTAATATCATGGTAGCTGAGCGAATTTTCTTAATTATTAGGCGCGTGTGTTTTGTAGATTATAAATATTCAAAAAAAAAAAGCATTATATTTTTAAAAATTTCAAGAAATATTTAAAATGATACATAGTAAAGTAGGTTCTGTTTTTTGTGAAATGCCGCCTCTCTTATTCGAATATCTTTCTTTCTTCAAAGAGTGTAATTAAATATTTAATATATTAATAATTTAACTCAAAAATGTATTAGGTTTTTAGAGTTGAATGAATGATACTTGATATTCAGTTGTTAAAATGATTAATGTTTTTTTTTTTTTTTTTTAAGTTTTAAACTAAGTGGGGGGGGGGGGGTAATATTGTTTTTTTCCGGTGTTAAAATGTTGGGAAGATTTTTTTATAAAGGCAAAGAGGGTTCACTGCGTTCATTGACAAATCATAGTCTAAAGCAGAATTTAAATTTTGGATAAAGTTTTATAGATAATGGTGTAATGTAAATGGCTTTTATTTAGACAAAGAAGTTTATTCGTAAGCCGTATGTCCAGAGACCCTGTGAACAATCTTTAAAATACAGAACCTGCCCATGCTGGCAGATGAGCAAACTTTTTTTTAACACAGATTTCAAATATTTTTTCCATATCGTTAGTAATCTTCAAAGAAGCAGCTACGTTGAAAATGAAAAAAATGATTAAAAGTAAAGAATAATTTCTTAGAATATACTTTATTTATTAAGATATTTGTGCAATGCCGATCTCGCTTCCTTTTGAAGAATGCCAGTAATATATATACCTATCACACATGGCCTATTACCATGTAATTGTGTACATGCTTTGCTTTTTAATAATGATCTTTGATGTAGAAGAATGTCCCTTTTACTCCACCTACAACTCTGTGTTTACAACTGTTGTTTTCTTTTCACCTCTTAACATCTTTTATTGTCTGGCAGTTGTTTGTATCAATGATTTCTCCATTTTAAATATTCATTTTAAAGATTTTTTTTTTTTTTTCGCATTCTATTGTGAAGCAAGTTAGTCCTCTGTCCTATTGAAATGAGCTTGATGTTGTTGAAAAATAAATGCTTCGGGCTCTTTGGGGGGGGGGGGAGGCTTTAAAACAGATGTGGCAACTATGTTGTTAAAGGTGATAGATTTTTGACGCCAGGGAGCGGTAGTTACTAATAGTGGATAGTGTTTTGATTTAAAGAATTTTTTTTTTGTTTTTTAATGATTTTATTTAAAAAAATAAAGCAAAAATGCAGTAATGAAAATATTTTATCTTTTTTTAATCTTAATAAATAGATTTATAATAATGATAATTTTAATTGTCTTAACTTTATTTTCGTAATTTTATGAATAATATTTCTGTATACAAACTAAATAGAACATAGCTGCTTTGTTGCTAATCTTAATTTTTTTAAAAAACAATGAATTAGATGTCTCTACTATCTATTTCCATTGCAGCATGTTATATTCAAAATTTCAATTATGATTGTTAGTTTTTGAAACTCCAGGACTACCCCCCCCCCCACTCCTCCCGCGTTAAATCAGTAGTTAGTTTTTCAAATGGCATTTAACCCAGCCGATTTTATACTCATGTTATTGTTTATAGTGACATCCATGTGGTTTTTCTTTTTAAAATGTGTGTTCGTAAAAGAACACACATTTTATTTATGGTTGAAGGTATGTGCGCTTATCACTAGCTAGCTTTGATTGTGATTTAGCACTTTCTTAATTTAATATATTTCCAATCATATAAGGTCTCATTAAAGTTTATGGTACAACTTTAAAATTTAAATTCTAGAATAAATTGTGTGATAGGGCTTTGACAAACTGCTGGACTGTAAACAGTGACCATTGCTAACTGCTCGCTCATTGTAGCCTGTTGCTTAAGTATTCAACCTGGCTTCTAGACGAGAATTAACGTACATGCATGAAGAAATTTATACTTTTAAAATGCAAAAAAAATACATCTCGATCTTTTCTTAAATCAGACAATGTGAATTAACAGTAAAATAGTTTTCATGAACCAGTACCCATAAATTCGCACCCTATATATTTTGAAAGCTGAATATTTATGGGTGGGCAAACAAACAGGTATCATTGGCAGGCATTTAAAGAATTAAGAGGCTAAAGTGGGATTGGTCTGGTTATATCACTTAATGAGGTGATAATAGGTGTACACTTTTAATCTTAAATTCAAAATATTGTAAAAAAAAAAAAACTTAGAAGGGACCATATGTCAACTGGATGAATGAAGAAATTTGCTGGTGTTATGTGAAGAAGAGAAATTATATATCAGAGAAACTGGATTAAATTTGAACAGATCTTTATTCTGAAATGGCTTGATAATGGCTGAAAATAATGATATTTGAAAATTAAGAGTTAATGTGTGTGATAATAAATGCATGTATATTCAATTTCACATAAAATGATTAAAAGTCATAAGTTTAATTTACATTTTCTCATTTTAAATGTAAATAACAAAATTGCTCTTATGGTAAATCAACAACTTCCAAACAAATAGCAAGTAAAAAAGTAACAAAATTAGTTGATCTTATTTACATTTATGAAGTTTTGATAAGTAACAGAAATTCTTTTGTTATATTGGTTATTATGTTTTTGATATCGTAATTGAATGGTTTGTTGCTGATGATTCCCACAAAGTGACGGAATTGAACTGCACTTGATGAACTTAGAGCCCTAAAATCCACCACTTTACCACTGCATTAAACCATGCAGTACAATGCCAGAATTTGTTCAAGTTGAGTGAAACATGTTAAATCAAACTATGCTAAATGAGAGAAGTGGATATAATATTGAACTCTAAAAATCATAGACCACAATGGAGCAGTTTGTGTGCATAAATGTATACATCTCCCAAATACTCCTCTAGCTAAGAAAAAAATATTGTAAGATTTCATACATAAAACATTTATGACATACTCTTATTTCAAAGCTGCTGTTTGTGTCCATGTCAATGCAAAAACACAAATGATAATATCGCGATCGTAAAAACTCAAGCGATGGATAATTAAACTCATATCTTTTGTCCAGATGAATTATCATTTGTACTCTTCCATTAGCTTCCCAAACCCAGCTTTTTCCCAACTAATATGTTATGGTCCAATTATTACTCTGCACAGATCATGCTGTTGTGACAGTCACAAAGACCAAATTCATGGTTTAGTCTTGGTTTCAGACCATTGTAGCATATTCTAAACTGATAATGCTCTAATGCTTCTAACCCACTTAGTCAAATAGGGGTTTGAGAATATCATGGTCCTCCCAATTAATTAATTTTCATACTATTAAACTACTAATGACTTATTGATTCATGAGTGGGAGTCAACTATCTCCCATCTCCTTGAAAACTTAATGCTTTTTTTCAAGATGAGTAACTTAATATTTTTTACACCCAAGTCATAGCATAAATTGTTTCTCATCATGGGAAGATTAAATAGGTGCTACTGTACTTTAAAATATATATATATTCATTTTTGATTTATTGATATAGATAATTCTATTTGATGCATAGGCATTAAAGTTTTAGTTTAGACACTGAACAAATGTTTTATTCTTTATGCATTATAGTAATAAAGCCTTGAGTATTCCTATTATCTTATACAAATTCCATTGTATTGAATTTATTTTAAAAACATTAATTATAAGACAGTTTATGTATGCATATAAATGATCATTTTCAACCATTATTAATCCACTGCAAGATGAAGGTCTCTCCAAGTTTATCCCGTTTCTCTGATTTTTAGCCTCTCTTCTCAACATCACACCAGCAAACTTCTTTATTTCATTCACCTATCTCACATGTTGTCCCTTTCTAGGTCTTTTGCAATCTCTTGGAATCCAGTTTAAGATTTTTACTATCTATCATCATCTATTTTAGTGATATGTCTAGCCTAGTTCCATTTCAATCTCTTAATTCTTTCAATAATATTAGTAATACTAGTTTGTTCTCTCACTCGTGTATTTCATTTTTGATACTTTCTTGTTACTTCTAACATACATTTCTCCAGATGTTGTTGACTAGTCTGAAGTCTCTGTGCTGCTCTTCTTTTAAATGCCCAACTCTCAGATCCATAAACTAGTAAAACACATTTACTAAAAACCTTATTTTCAGTAGGCATATTTTCTTTTAATATTCCATTATTTTTACCAAAAGCACTCCAATCAAGTTAAATTTTATGCGTGATTTCATCCATTATGTTTCCATCTGTATTAATAATTGGACTAAGATATTTGTAGTTGTTAATTTCTTTTAATTCATCATTTTCTTTTTTGGAGAAAATCCACTGAACTTTACTTTAGTCTTTTTAGCATTGATTTTTAGTTCCTTTTTTTTACTTTCATATGATAACTCTTGCAACATTTATTGAAGCTCTGAAGCCTTATTTGCAAAAAACAATTTCATCTTCTGCAAAACTGGGGTAACTTAAATAATCCCCATTTAATTTTAATCTCATAGCTTCCCATTATAATCTACAAAATACTTCTTGTAAAACCTGCTGTAAAATGTTTTGGAGATATGGAATCACCCTGTTATACCCTCTTCCTCATGTTAATCTTTTTAATATAACTATGACTGTTGCATTTTGATCTAAGTCTATGTCTTGATGATGCAATGCTTTAATCACTATAGATACGTTTATAAAATCAAATGCCATTTTGTAATCCACAATGGACCAAATTAACATCAGTACAGTATATGGATATTAAACATGATGTAAGAGTTCATTAATGATTATTGTGTAGCTTTAAAATTGAGGTCTTGGGGTAAATTGTGTTAAGAAAGATGTTAAGCAATGACAAACTATCATTGATGATGATCAAGTGTTGTTGCTTGGTCATGGTACTTTATTACTTAGTTACCTTACATTCAAACAGAGAACTTTAACATTACATATATACATATGAGACAAAAGCAGTTAATCAATCAGCACATAAGCATGTAAAATGAATTAATCGCTTGATACTCATGTTAGTATACATAAAGAAATTTATACATATATTTTCTCTATATAGTGTTTCAGTTTATAACTGGAATGTACCAGTTTATGCAATTCAAATAAGAAGTTGTAGGTTAGTCTATGTAAGAGACAAAGAATATATATCAATGACTTATATTTTTTAGTTGAGTTAATATTTCATGTAATGACAAAACCAATGTATTCAAAACCAAATTTTGCACAGTTTATGAACTACAAATATTATAAAATCATGGACTATAGTGATGATGATGATATATTTTAATAACAAAAAATGTCTTGGGAAAATCAAATCTTGGCTAAATTAAATAACTATTTTCATCACTTTTATTCTTAGAATTTATTCAAACCACTTTGAACACTTTTTAGAAAAACCCTTTATTTGTATATATATATACACCTACGTTTTGGCTGTCCTGCAGTCTTCTTTAGAGCTATGATATAATGAACAAAATAAAATACATAACTATATAAATAATCCCATAAAAAATGTAAACAATAAAAAACTAAAAACAACATAAAATATATTTTTAAAAAACTAATAAAATTGAAATAAATAATCAAAGCCAAATAAAATAATCCAGTTAATATACAATATAAATAGAAAATAAATATAAATTATACATGTGTATTCCTAATTGTATACATATATAGATATATATTCAAGGACAACTTAATCTAAATATATTATCTATTTTTATTATTAATAGTTAGATTAATAGTTGTTCTTGAATATATATATATGTATACAGTTAGTAATACACATGTATAATTTATATTTATTTTCTATTTATATTGTATATTTTATTTTATATTAACTGGATTATTTTATTTGGGTTTGATTATTTATTTCAGTTTTATTAGTTTTTTTATATATTTTATGTTGTTTTTATTTTTTTATTGTTACATTTTTTTGGTATTATTTATATAGTTATGTATTTTATTTTTTGTTCATTATATCATAGCTCTGAAGAAGACTGCAGGACAGTCGAAATGTAGGTGTATGTATATATGTACAAATAAAGGGTTTTTCTAAAAAGTGTTTGAAGTGGTTTGGATAAATTGTATTTATATAAGATATTACAGCAAAGTAAAGAAAAGAGTGATTTTGGTGACTTATTCTTTTGAGGTGCTAAATTTAAATATTGATAAGCCATAATTGGTAAGCAATTCCTTAGCAACTCTAACCATGGCAGGTCAAATGCCTAATTATCTTCATAATCACTATAACTATTTTTTATTATTATGAAAATAAAAATTGTTTTATATGGACACTATCATTGGTCTGCAAGGTAACTAAATAACAAACCCACATATAAATATATTTTATAGCTTGGTCATTAAGTCTATCAGTAGACACATGTGTTCACAGTGTATTTTCAGTAGCCTGCATAAAGTGAATAAATATGGTTTTAATATTAAAACTATATTATTAGTAATAATACATACATGAGTGGGCTATTTGAAATGATTTCATAAAGAGATAAGATTACTATGCTGATACAAAATTAAAATGGTTATACTTATCATTCTGATGAAATTTACTGAGCAAGATTGACATAAAATTTTTCATAAATACAACCACACTATCCCATGTATAAGTTATACTGAAGTATGAAGTGGTGTTGATATATCTTCTTGATCATTGAGAGCTTCCAAATACACTATGAAATACTGTGTAATGATGAAGTAGCTGTTGCTTTTTCTATTCAATTCTGAAACATTTTGTGTACACATATTCTATGTTAGTCAGTAATATTTGCCATAATTTTTGATTAAAAGACAAATTTTATAGCTTTTTCATTTGGAAAAATTGATATTGTTGTAATTCTGTTTTCTGTCTTATCATAAAAATTAAAACAGTCTCTAAAAGTAACAACAAACACTAATTTAAAAAAATCCTTTACCTTTTCACTTGTTTATGGTGGTAATCAGTTTACTAATTTGGCTTTTCAGAAAGGCCAACATCCTGTATGTGTCCTACATCATGTTTGCAACAGTTTACAGATTTTTCATTGGAATTTGTTTTCTCTTGACACTGTATTCTAATAGAGTTCTCTGCCTCCTAATTTTCACTTCAATCTTCTAAAAGTAAAAAAAAACCCACTACTTTTGCGTTTTTAATTTTGATTTTCGTTTTCTTAGGGGTAATCAGCCTTTTAATTCACTTTTTCAAAAAGACCATGATGCATCTTATGCATGAACAAGCATTCATCATAGCATTATTGTTCATTGACAATTTTACAATTTTTAAATTTAATATTCAAATATAAGTATATTGTTTTTTAATTTGTAATTTTTTTTTCATGACAACATTAATTAGTTTTTTAACTCAGAATTTCAGGCTTATGTTAGTATGTAACAATATATATAAAAAATGTTAAATTAAATACATTTTCATTTTTAAGATACAAATACTTAATCCTCACATGATAAAGAGTCTGCCATTCTAGTGTTTATTGTATTTACCGTATGAATTTTAAATTAATGACAAAAAGTTACACTGTATTCTATTTTCACTGTTTGAGTTTCATTTTGCCAGACCTCACTGTATGTATATATATATAAATAAGCATATGTGCTATTGCTCGGACGTTCATGAAGAAATTCAAGTGCCAGACCTGTGAGCCATGGATTCCCTGATCTCAAAATGGATGCTTTACCAACTGCACCAAATTGCATAGGGTTGTAAATACATGTTATTAATGAATACAGCTTAAATGAGGGTGTTTTTATGATCAAATTCATATATATATTGAGTTCATTAAATTAAAAATTCCCTTGATATATTTTTTATCAGTATTAAGTTTATCCATTATCACTTATAATACAATGATTGATTTTTTGTAATCACTTATAATACAATGATTGATTTTTTGTTATTGTTTTTTATTAACATAGGAAGAAAAACAGAACTCAGAGTGATATTATCATGAAAGAGATAAGGAAAATTATGTCTAATTCAGGGTTTCTTTTCACCGATGAACAAGCCAGAATAATTACTGGGGAAGAAGAAGGCATTGGCTCGTGGATTACTGTCAATTTTTTTAAAGGTTCATTAGAAAAGGTGAAAACTTTTTATTACTTATGTATTTGATTTATAGTTATGTCATATCACATTTAAGGCTTATAGTATTTACACAGAATAATCTATAAAAATTTAAATTTGTATATCTGGTAACTATCAAGAAATTTTAAAAAATTTGACAGGGGGAAAAAACAGTATTACTGTTTTATACATAATGAGTGTGGGAGGGGGGAGGGATAATTTATTACTATGGAGTTAAAATATAAACTTTTTTTTATACATAATTTTTTTAATATTATGTAAATAATGGTGTCATCAAAGTTTATATTCATATATAAATCTTAAGTTTATCAGCAATATCAAGTCCTTAGTAATACTATCCACAAATTAGTGTTCCATTTTAGATCAATCATAAATAAGTACAAAATATCTTCACAGTTCTTGGAATGTATATTGCTGTAGATATTATCACTAAAATAACTTCATAGTTTAAATCATAAATGATATTCTATTTATAATATACCGTTGTGCATCATAATCTGATTGTGTGGCATAAAGCTATTAGTTTATTCATTTGAATTTAATGTGATAAATACGTGAACTTTTCATCTGTTATATATACATTTTCCCATGTTCTTTGAGTACTTTCTTTGATCCTGAAATCACCCTAGAAGAAATACATGTTTATTTATTTTTTAAGAGATCTATTCTCTTCATACCTATCATTTTTTTTACATACAAATCATGTTCTGATCATAAAATTTTTCTGCATGGATAATTGTGTGTTTTTTCTTTTATTTGAAATTGCATTTTATTTTACTTTTTTAAAAAAAATACCAATCGTATTTTCTTTCTCCTGTTTAATTCTAATGAAAGATTTTTTGTTTTGTTTATCTGCAATTTTTATCTTCGTTTTTAGTAGGCTTTAACATTTTTTATATTTTTAAATATTAATTAAAGTACAAAATTTGTCTGATAAGTCTTAATTTATACATATTAACTATGCATAGTTTAATATCTATGAAATACAAAGGAAGTAAATCACTTCCCCTATAAGCTATAGACACTTATACATCAGCATATGATAAAGAGCAGACTATTCTTTATTTTTTGCTGATATATGGGTGTTATTTATCTACAGTTTATGGAGAGGGGGATTACTTTCATTTGGATTTTATAAACCTTACTTTATATTTATATACATTTTAAACTCAGACTTTCAAACTCCTTACAACTATCCACTCGATCTTATACAATTGATACGCATGACCACATACATGTAGCACTCATCAGTCAGTCCAGACCACAATCTCCCACCCATATATACAATCAGTGCTCAGTTTATATTAAGATAGCCAATCTTCAAACTTTAAAGGACAAGCTTCAATCATCTCCACCCTCCAACTCTTCAGCCATCCATATCATTGAAAATCCACAAATGGAATGCTCAAAGACCTTGGTGATGCCAATATTATTGTCATAGACCATGTTGATTGACTTCAAGTCATCGACCTTAAATATACAGAAGAGGAATGGGCAGAATATCTTTACTAAACTTAATATAATCAGAAGGGATTTGAAAACTTTCAAGTTCCCTACACATGACCACATACATGTGAAAAAGATATTCGTACTGAACCAGCCCTGGCCAACTGATGAGTGTTGGTTCAGCACGAAATAAGTACATTGGAGATCATTTATATTTTTCACGTGCATTGAATCATGTACATCAGTTTTATAAGATAGGATAGTTGTATGGAGCTTGAAAGTCTGAGTTCAAGTCCCTTCTGATTACATTAAGACTAGTATAGACAATATACATGGATTTAAATATTATATATAAATACATGCACACATTTTCCAAATAATAAGTATGTATCGTTTTGAATTATAATATCTAAGTTGTATTTTAAGCTAATATTAAAGTTGTACTTCATCAAATATTTAAATTATTTATCTGTAATATTTAATTGTGTTCTTTTCTATCATTTTTTATATTTAGCTTATAATTTCTCCGATTCCTTGAAAAGGCAATAGATGAAAAGTTCATTACATATATATATATATAGTTTTTTTATTATTATCAAAAGCAAGTCTAGAATCAAAGCAACCAGACATTGTTTTATATTTTTAGTGATAGTTTACTGTTATTGCCTAGCCTTTAATATAATTTTAAATACTTCATATGTTAGGAATTTGTACTTTCTGTTTCATAATAAAAGTTCTCAGCTTTCCGAATAAAATAAGAATTACATTATGCTGGTTATTGTTAATAATAGATTGTAAAATTTACTTTCTAAAGATTTGTTCTGAAAAATAAAATGCAGAAGGTTAATTATTTTCCAAACGTTTTGTCAATGACTTAATAATAAACTACATTTTGAATGTAATCTATATGAAATAAAATCAAATGATAATTTTACCTGCAAAAATTGACTTTTGTGTATTGTTTTTGAAGTGGTCACAGAGCCCCAATTTATCAATAGTATTGTCTTTTTACCTGTAGATGAAGTATGAAAGTTTGTTTACCACTGTTTTTATGTTGTTGTTGATAATGTATTCGGACAAAACAAAATGAAATTAAATAATAGTGGAAATGTTTGTATGCATGTGTTGATGTTTAACATAAAATTATAGATTTACTTATGAAAAGTTTTAAAAAACCATCTTGTATGTGAAGAGCATTTATAGAATTAGTATGAAGTTAAAAGTCATCTTTTGTTAAATATTTATATATTCTGTTATAATCAAACTTTATCGCTTTTAAAAATTAATGATGACCTGCAGTTTTTTGTTTAATAATAATCTACTTTTATAATCTTGGAATTTTTAATTATTTTGCTTTAATAATGTTTTCTCTAATTATATTGTTGAAGAATTAATAATGTTTTCTCTATACATATTGTAATGGGATGGGATCTCAAGTAGAAAGAGGGGGGATTTGGGTGTTGTACTTGGCGAAACTGGGGTGATGGAAAATCATCACCACCCCCAAGAAAATTACATTTAAAAAAATTAAATTTTCAAAAAAGTATAATATTTAATAAGTAATAAGATCTAATAAGTAAGATATTAAGGTAATAAAATAAAGATATAAAGTAATGTTAATATCCCAAAATAATAGATAAGCAATTTTATATATCAAGAGAGCATGAGATCAAGAGATCTCTGAGAGATCAGCCCAGTTACTTCGCAGAGCAACTACACGTATAATTATAAATCCACCAGCATTATCAATAAGTATAAGTAAATAATATTCAAAATAACCATTCATCATCATGAATGATCCATCAATCAAATTACATCAATATAATAAATCAATAGTCCATCTTATGGCTAGATTGGAAATGGGTCTTTTGTAGACTAGGCTAACTATTGAGCCTTTGTCATCATGGGCAATTATTTAAACATAACTTTGGATGCACCACTTAAGTGCTAATTCATTAGAATACATAATCATTAAAAAAATCTAAGAATCAAAACAATAATGCTGGCACATTAAACATGCTGATTATCATCAATGCTTTGGCCACTTAATGCCATTAAGGCACTGGCCAAGTATAAACTTCACTTCTAAAACTAAACTAAAGTAAAATATAGTGCACTGGGCTTTGAAAAATATAATCCTCATACCAAAACCAGGACACTGGCAAACTGGAATACCCCTTAACCCTCTCATATAACAGCATTTGACAGCTTTTCCTGCTATTCTTTGCCTCACATATCAACATAAAATATATGATAAAATGATTATTATTTATCAGAAAATAATAAATTTGACTTCATTTGATAAATATTTTTGTTTACTACTGAAATAAATTTTAAATGTTCACATTTTGTTTTGGTAAATATTAAAAAAATGAGATTGTAATCAAAACAAAGAGTTTACGCATCATCATTTTTAGAAAGATTATTTTCAGTTTATAAAATCAACGAAATATTTTTTGTTTCTGATTATTTTTAAAAATGTGAATGAATATTTACTTACTTTTTTTATATCTAATGAAGTATGCTTTAAAAGTTTAAAATTTTTGAATATTTATAGCAAAATTGCGATATTTTCATACTCATAAGTATAATTAGATTGTTTACATAGAAACTAAGCTTGTAAATTGCTTCAGGCCATGTTTACATTCACTGCTAATATAACATATTTTGAAAATAAAGTATTTCAAGTTAAAATAAGTTATTAATAATTTATATTTCTTGATATCTAATAAATATAGTGTAAATTATTGTAAAAAAATATCTAAAATGGTAATAAATTCACAAATAAACACATGTTTCATCATTGGAACTATTTTCTTTAAACAATGTCATAAAATGCCAAATGTTTTACAGTCTTGGCAGCAGACAATGGCTGAACATGGCAGGGCAGGGCTTATGTCTATTGTAAGAGTGAGAATTTTGAATTTCCCACCTTCTACTGTACCTTTTTTAGCAAAATTTATATATAATAAAATATACCATTTTACCTGCATGTTAATGTATAATACTTACGGGAAAAATTCACCTGGGGCGAATTAGCCAAAAGGCAAACTTCTGTTGTCCCAAAGTATAATTGGGTTAAGCACTAAATAAACATCCCCATTTGTATATCAGCAATAGAGTACACTAGGTCCAGTATTGCTATCATGACCAAAAGATAATGCAATCAACATAAATACAAGTTTATTAACAATAAAAAATGATATTAAGGTCTTTAGAATAAGGCTATGCATATATCAATTAAGCCTTCTAATTTTGATTAACTTACAATAAAAAATATCACATTGTGATTTACATATATATATGACTTACAAAATTCAAGTTATTACATTGATTTACATATATGTTTCAATAGGTTTATTTAAAACCAGACAGCACACAGGCATATGGCTTGGTATAAAATGAACATTTTTGAATTGACATTTAATACTTAAAAAATGACTAAAATTTACATGTGTTATACTATACTTGACAAACATTGATCTACATATGCATGTATGTGCATGTAATTTCTGAACATATTTGACTTGTTACAAAATAAAATTATTAATTCCATGATACATAATTAATTCTTGATTTAACATATATGGTGCACATAGGAATGTATATGCACATTGACATTTATATTATATTTTAATTTGTTACAATAATATATTTTTTCTAATTGGAAACCATATATAAATTTCTCACACATATATGTGTATAAACAAAATATAATTTAAAATTAGGTATTTTTTTTTTTCCTTTTAAAAAAAAAAACAGTTTATAAGTTCCTTTTTTTTTTCTTTTTCTTTATAAAAAAAAAAGTCAATCTTGACAGATTATTGTTGATTGAATAATTTAAAAATATATATTTTAAAAATAATACTCTTGCAAGTTTATTTTAATTCAAGCAAAAATTAGTTACTTGTTTTAAATTATATTACTGTCATAGGTTACCATTAATCATAATGTCTTTAAATTTAAAAATATAGGTTTAAAAAAATGTCTTTTTAAGAAATATTAAAATAACTTTTTTACAAAATATATATATAATTGTCTGCGGAGTGCTCCTTTCTTTTAGACGTTTAACTTATATTGATTTGTTTTACTTTAAATTATTAAGTTATGATTTTAAAAGTCATTTTAAGGATTTTAAACTAACTTACCAGCTATATATATGTTTATCTGTGCTTCTCTACCTCTAGATTCATCACCATATATATAATTACTTCTCCAGCAACTGATGGTTTCTCTTGATAGAGACCAGTCCGGGTAATTCTCAGAATCAGGAAAGTATAATCAGGTATGTTGGCATTCTCCCTTCTGTCTAGGGCTTGATGAGCTTCAGACCAGAAAACTTCTAGAACACATTTGTACAGGCTAATTGATCCATTTCAAGTTGTCACAGTCTTCAAGTGAATCAAAACTCCAGTATATAGAACTAGTAGACTGCTCTCTGCTAGATCTACTGGGTTGGTTTTGGCTACGTCTTCATAGGAGCTATTTTTTGATAACTCCAAACAGCAACTGTGCTAGCCAACTGCTTCGCAACAATATTAAGACAAGAATTGTCTTCAAAAAAATTACTATCTAAACTAAAATATATTTTTTTCCAAACCTTTTATAGTCTTGGATTTCTGAAGTGATAAAAACACATTGCAGACTGTTTTCAAACTGTCTAATCCTTTTTACTTTTGAGGTGATAAAAGACAGTAACTGAAAACAGAATGTGTTTTTTGTCTTGATTAAAAACAATTTTAATCCCTCCAAAAGCACTTTTAATTAAAAGCTAAATTTGAAAATCCTATCAAAGATTTTTAAAAATAGACAATAGAAATTTTTACATAGATAATATGTATTTAAGCATTAAATGATTTTCAAAGATAGATATTTTTACAATTATTAGAAACATGTTTGGTTTTAAATTTCAAAATCAAACTAATAATAATTTATTTAAATCTTTTTAAATGTTATAATTGATAATAAAATTCTGTTTTAAATTGAATTGTTTAATCTCTTTACAGTCATTATTCCAAGTGAAATGTTGAAAAATATCTACAAAAATTTATGTCTGTGTTTATTTCTACTTTTCCTTTGCTTTATATATATATGTGCACTCACAACTATGGTTGCTGTGCCATATAATCCAACTGGTTACAATATGTTTATACAAATGTTTTCTCTAGTTGTAGATATAAATGACATATTTTGCAGGTTCATCCATGTAAGATTTTAATTAGATATTCAAACATTTCAACTTGATCACACAATCACTCAATTGTGATAAATATATATGTAAATTTAAATTGGTCGATGATTTGCCAAAGTTAACAGAATTATTTATGTCTTTATTATTATTTTTTAAAAATACAATCATTGTAAATAAATTCAAGGATGGCCAACCTATAGTGCATATGCTAAATTTGACTTTGGTGCATTGGATCCTGATTATAAAAATAAAAAGTAACATTAAATCTTGTAAAAAAAAAATTATAACAAAAATTCAAATTCAGTGAGCTAAGCTAAAAGAAAAAAAAATCTTTGGCAATCATTTTTTAAAATAGACATTTCAAATTTGTGTAATTTTATGGATTAATCCAGAATAAGCCCCAAATTGTTTTTAACTTTAATTGTTCATTCTTTGTAAGATCTGCACTTTTGTTCTTTATGAAAAAAAATTTCATCATTGAAATTGAAAAAAAAAAAGAGTCCAAACATTAAAAGCATGGTGTTAGTAAAACAGAACTCGTTGCAAAAAAAAATAAGTTAAATATTATTTATCTGTAGGACTGCATTTTATACAAAAATTGACCACTAGTGTAGAAGTGATATGGCACATATGATTAAAAAATTGGTATTTTACTTAAAACATTGGTCATCCTTGCTGCAATTTATGCATATTATACAGTAAGGCATCATTAAGCTGAACATTAATTATCCAAATTATCACACTTACTATATGTATTGTTATGCTAAATTATTACCACTTTAGTTTTTTGTTCTGTTTATTTACTTGAATATGTATGTAATTGAAGACTGATTTATATTAAGAAAAATGATATCAAAGTATTTAGAAAGTTGGTTAATGTTTTTTTTCTTTTTTAAGAATTAATTAAATTCAATTTAAAATAGACTTATCTATACAAGAATTAAAGTTCATTTTTCTTTTTCATTTTTTAATTAAAAAAAAAAAATCTTATTGTCAAGCACACCTTCTGAAAATGTGATATCTTAATCAAGATGAAGGGAAATTGATCGTCATTGTTTTATCTATAAAAAATGACAGTATAATAATTTTTAAAAATTATATATATTTAAAAATCTTTTGAGTAATCTAATAAATAGTAAGTTATTCCATAAAATTTTCATTTTTTCACTTACTAATTTCATACATGGTTAAATTAACTTAATGCAGAACCATTTTGATTAGGCTTAAATTTTGAAATACATCTTAAAACTGTAGCAAGGTGTGGAGTGCACATTACTTCTTCAAAATGTTTTGGTTATTACTTATGAACCCAAATCAGTTACTTTTTATAATATATTTCTAAATATTATTGTGAATGTTTTGTTTACTTGAAATATTTAATTCTGTGAACCTTGGTATAATTATTTTGAATAATTTATTTCCTACCATAATCTATCAAATGAGACTACAAAAATTAAGAATGACTTTGATAATTTTTTTTTTTTTCATATGTCATAGCATCGGCTAGGAAGCAAACGATAATCATTATTTATTTTTAAATCTTCTTTTTTTATATAAATCTGGAAAACTTATAAAATCGTTGTAGAAATAGTCCAATATAAAAATACAGCTAGTACACCATCATCACAAACCTTCAGAAAAACACACTCGTTGTAGAAATGTTTCCAAACTGATAATAAAAAAAAAAAAATCAGGTGCTATTTTCAAATAAATAATATTTCTCTGTTAATAAAATATTTAGTATTTATTAGGATTTATTTTTAATAAAATAATTATTTAAGTCAACTTTTACTTATAAATATATATTTTAAGCTACACATATTATCCAAGAATTTCACAACTAATTAATTAATTTTAAGGGAAGAGACTTCATTATTCATATAAACTCTTTGATGCTAGATCACAATTAACCGTCATACATAAATGATTATAGCTATTCTCAAAAGAGCAGAGAGGAAACAGAAAAATCTGTATTGGAAACTAAACTTAATTTTTGACAAACCATCATTTTGTCCTACAAGGTCACTGGGATTCTTTTGATTTGGTGCTACGTAATTATTATCAAATTAACTCTATCAGATTATCATTCTATTACCAAAACAAATCTAGACTGTAATAATGGCCAGAGTTTAAGATTCAATAAACTTCTTGAAGATAAGTCTGAGAATAAATTTTGCAGTTAATGGAATAGAAATAAATGCAATGATAATTATGTTTATTAACTAAAGTTAATAGAATAAATATATCATGGATTGCATTTGCCTCTTGTACTAGTATATTTAAAGCAATGATGTTGTTGTTGTTTTTTAATTTAAAATAATGTTTTAATTGATTCAGTTTGCCATAAAGTTGGATTGAGAAATAAAATATATTGCAAGTAACATAAACATTAAAAGAACTCTGCTAGAAATATCAAAAAGATATAGAAAAAATTTAGTTGGTCCTTAATGAAGAAAGTTGGACACATACCATGAAAAAAATAATATTTATAGATTGATGAGATTGGATTGTGGAGAAAGTTTTTGAAGGAGGGTGGAATATTTTTCTTACCCCGCACTGAGCTACTAACTTGCCAATGAAAATGCTAAAGCAATATTTATAAATTGGTAAGTCTTTGGAATTAATTCATATAGAACTTGAAATAGTCCATAGTATAGTATAGACGGATGTAAATAATTTAAAAAATAATAATAATTAAGAATTACCTGTATATCTAAATTTGTTTTCAGCTATCCTATTTATTTGTTTGAAAAAATAGCAATAGGTGTCACTATATGTCATTGCATTTTCTCATTTTATATCTCGTTTCTCTAATAAAGGAATTTATTAATTTGAACTTTGGAAAAAAAAAAAAGTTCATAATAGTATAAGGAATAAATAAAATGTCAAAAAATTTTCCCAGACTTTTAAGGAATCTTATTTATTGCTTAACATTTTTTTTTTATAATTATTTAAATATCGTAATCTTTTTTCTCTCTCAGTTTATAAATTATTCAACTAATCATTTTTAAAAAAAATTAAATCCTATCCCCTTCTTTCTTCACTCCCACACAAAAATTCTCCAGTAAAAGTTGAATGTTTGATAATAGAGACGAATTTGATCATTTTTTCAATTCTCACCGAATATATTAGTCATTTATACTCAGACTTTATGATTATGAGTATAATTTTTTTGTTCTCTGTTTTTTTTTCTTAATCCAAATAGAAGATGAATTTAATCAGCTTTATAATTATATCAATTATGACATTGTTCTGTAATTTGATTTGAGATCGTCTCCCTGTCACTCTCTCTTTGTCTTTTTTAAACTTGTAATGTTAAAAACATTTGAGTTGTTAATTGAATGAATGTTACATTATTTATATATGCTAAGAAATATAAAAAAATAAATATTAAGATTTTAAATGTCTCCGCATTTACTTATTTGATCGTCTCGGAAGGAAACACTTTAAGAACAAAAAATTATAAAATTACTGATAACACATGTTTTAAAGTCGATCAAGTACTGATTAAGAAAATTGACACATATATGTGTGTTTGTTTTATTGAAGAAGAAACTTGGTTAATTTTAACAGTAATTTGCAAGATTTATTTTCAAAATAAAATTGCCTTTGCTTCATATAATGATGCTGTATCAATATACTCTACTTCAATAATATGCTATTTATTAAAGAGGTCAGCACAGCAGCCTTACAAGCAATTGTCCCGGGTTAGCGGGTTCGCTTCCTGGCTGATGCTATGTCACATGAAAAAAATAATTAAATATTTGTAAATTTAATCAAGTTTACAATATGGCAGCCACCATTTTTCATCTTGATGCCATGTGCAATCATGTTTAAAAAATCAAGTCATTAAAATTTGTAAAATTCAATAAATTTTATAATATAGCAGTAACTATTTTTCCATCTCAGAGCACCATTCATGATCATGTTTATTTAATAACATTTCTTTATGTTAAAAGCACGTTTATTTTTTATTTTATTATCCTTTTCGAATTTGATGGACAGTAACTTCAAATAATAAAATGTTTTATAAGCATAATGCTAAACATTTTGCAAAATTAGGAACATTCATAAAGTCAATATGGACTTATAAGTATTAAAATAACTAGAGAGATTGTAGACTACTGAAAACGAAACTTATGTTTTCATAAGAGGAAAAAGTTATTGAAAAAATATGATGTCACCCAGAGTGTATTTAATTGCAATCAGAATTGGAATTTTGCTGTTCATTTTATTTAAAAAATAAAAACACAGTATAATTATTATATTGTAAATGAATGTGAATGAGTTAATACATATATATGCACATGCGCCCCCTTAATTTATTATTAATAACTGCATTTTTTTTTTTAATTTTGTTTATACTATAATTTCAATTTATAAAAAGCATTCTATATATATGAGTGTCTGTTATATTAATGCGCATGTTGAAAAGTGGTTTGCATTAGCAGTTCAATAAACAATATGTATTATATTGTAAGCAAAACGTATCTACAAAATGTGAACTACTATATGTGATGTGTATGAGGGGAGCTTGTGACAAATCTCCTGTATATGTGTCTACTATATGTGATGTGTATGAGGGGAGCTTGTGACAAATCTCCTGTATATGTGTCTGTTCATATGTATATGTTCACATATGTATATATGAATACACATTCCATAGAAACAATCTTAAATAGAAATTATATTTATTTGCTAGGTAGTGTTGAGTTATCAATTCTTGATGATCATACAGTAATATTCATTATCATTGTATCTGAGGATTCAAATTATTTCTTTTAGCCATATTGTTTGGAATGATATTTTACTATTGCCACAATTATCATCAATACTATATTACCATTGCTTGTATAGACACTGTTAATAAGATATTAAGAAAAAGTAAACAAAAACAAGTCAAAAAAGAAGAAATTTAAGCAAAATAGAAGTTAATATAGATAAAAAGAAGGAAAAAAGATACATAAAAGATTGTTAAAGGAGAAAAGATAAAATTCAATATAGAATATATGAAAAATATTATCAAGAAATAAAAGATTCCAATTATATGTAGCTTCTTTTGCTATTTGTCTGCAAGGAAGTTATATTATTAATTATAATTAAGTAGCTCTTAATAGTAATAATTTGTTTAGAAAATACTGTCTTAATATAAGTTGCTCCTTAATCTAAGAGAAAGCTAGCAAAAAAATCAATGCTAAATAAATAGTAATATAGTGCTATTTTAATATATAAGTATCTCCAATTGAAAAAAAAAAGTTTTTAGCAGTGTGTATTATAATATATTACTGCAAAATAATTTAAAATGTTATCTAATAGGTAAATCAAAGGAGTCAGAAAAACTTTATAAGCAATTCATGAGAACCTAAAAAAAAATAAGAGATTGGATATGGAAACGTGTGTGGTATAACTATAATTGATACATGAATTTACAGAACTAAAGAATTGCAACGTATGATATGTTTAAAGCAATATTTAAAAAAAAAAAAAACAGTTGTTTTTAAATTATTTAGTGTTTCATTCTGAACTTTATAGAATATTCTCTACTCTTAATAGTTGACAATGAAATTGGGCGAGGGAAGTCTGTGAATTTTATTATTTTCCTATAATCATATTTCAACTATTTTCAGAAAGCTGACCCAAACTATATTATAAATGGTCAGTCATTCTACCTAAATGTAATACTATATCTGTTTTTTAATCCTTCAACAAAATCTGCAAAACTATTACTAATGTCAGACAACCACAAGACTACTTAAACAAAACTTCCAGGCATTTAAATAAATGTTTAATATAGAAGTTAGATCACATGTTTTAATCTCTTAGCGTTATTAAGGAAATATTACATTAAAACTCCCTGTGTAATTTAGAGTATCAGATTCTGAGTATGGGGGCTGGGAGTGATTTCAATGCTGGCATTTCTGGTGTTCAAACTTCTTTATCATTTTTTTTTAAGTGTCATAGCATCATCCGGGACGCGAACCCGCAACCCGGGCAACTGCCTGCAAGTGCAAGGCAGTCGCGCTGACCTCTCGACCACCAATGCAAGACAACTTTTTATCATTTGAATATCTTACTATATTAAGGTAACAAGAAAAGTCAGCTATTGCTCAAAATGTGTCAAAACAATATATTCTTTAATAAAGGAATTATTTTAATCCAACTTAAAAATTAATAGGAAATATTATAGTTTATATATATATAAGAATATCAATAATTTTAATAAAGAAAACTTCATGTTAGTCTAACATTACAAATATAATGATTAATCTAACGTCCAATAAGTAACACCTCCATAAATGAAGAATTTATCAATCACAACCAATCAAAATGGCTTTAAATATTGATAGAATAGTATTTACATATTTATCTTTTCTTTTTTTACAGTCACAATTTACCTCTGGAAATGTTCTGCAAAGTTCAGAAAGGTGCATTTGGTAATTTGCAACATGTATTGCATTGCCGGAAAACATATTGAAGATTAATATAGTTGTAAATGAATATCGTAAGGCTTACATGTAATCACCAGAGTAAATATCTTTCTCTGCCAATTATAAAATAAAGTTAGAAAGTAGAATACTGGGATTTTAATAAATGAATTTTTAGAATGATATAGTTGTAACTTAAAAGTATTTAGCTATAAATGGGACCTTTAGATTTATATTATTCAATTTTATTAAATGATGAACTATCCTCATTGTTTATATACTGTAACGATATATAAATATGTCGTTACATTAATTTAAAATAAAAACTTAAAAGTTCGCAAATAAAAGTAAAAAACTAAACGCTAAAATTAAAATGTTTTGTTAAACGTATATACATTTGCACAGATGCCAAACTTTAAAAATATTTTTTTTTAAAAAAACAAATAAATAAGTATTTGAACGCACTTTTTTATAAAAATAAAAAAAAAAAGTACAAGATTTAAAAATAAAAACAGGTATTAATTAATTCTTGTAATCTGTAAATGGAAATGATTGTTTATAAATTGTTTGAAAAGCAAGCTAGCCTTGGGTTCTTGTATAATTAAAATGATCTGATGAAAGATAGATAAGAAAATAAAGAGAAATTAGCTTGACCAATGGAAGCACTAAGCCTTGGCTCGGACCTTAACGAAAGTGATGGATTAGTGATGTTTTGTTGATTGAATCCGTGTGGATAATATAAAAAGGGAAATACAGTTTTTTCTGAGAGTTCCAGCGTTTTGTGTTTGAGAGATGTGGTAGGATGCACATACTACACTCTCTATTTTAAAAAAAAAAAAATGAAAAGATTGTGATACCTTGAACCAGCTATTGCCATCTCCAGAACATTATCTTCCAATGGAGGCGTCGCGGGAATTAAAAGCAGAAACTTGTACTCTTCTACCGTGAGCTATGAACTTTACAAATTAACAACAACAAAAAAAAGTAATTAAGAACTTTCGTCATTGTTTTTTTTTAAAGATTCAGCTAATTTAAATTTTAAAATGAACTCTTATTTGATTTTCAAATTAATAATTGATTGTTTAAATTTATATAGTTAAGTTTTTCTAAAATCATTTCCATTTTTATTATTTTTATTTGTAATAATATTTATTGTAGAAATTATTAAATGCATTACATTTAAGTTGGGTATAGACGTTGCATAGATTCGTTAGCGGTTGATTATGTTGTGGTTTCCACAGTTGATTAGAACATATAAGTCAACAATGTCACTGCGGTGTCTTATGATGAACACCAAAGGATCTCCTGTATTCCCTCAGCAATTGACGTTATCGATTGACTTTGTATTTTGATCGGTTGTGTTTAATTTGGAATGTTTTTGACCGTGGAATCTGTGCGGCCGATCTATACTCGACATTATAAAACAAATTGTATAAAAATAATCTGTGCGAACGTATTTAAATGTTAAATTTAAGTTGGGCGTGAATGGCTGTATAGTTTTGTAAAGTTATATTAAGGGAGGATAATCTTAGGTTGTTGATTTCGTAGTTGAATTGGTTCAATGGATTGGATATATTTGTGTAATTGTAGATGTAGTATGAGATCCGCTACAGGCAGGATTATATATATACGCCACACACCTTCTGTTTGCCTATGGATGGGTTTGTAAGACGGCAAAGGACCTACTTGCCAACAGATGTAACATTCCTGTTGGTGGAGAGACAATGTCTTCTCTAATTCTACTTACTGATCAGATGTACATTCCTGACAGTATAGTATTTTGTGTTGTCATATTTTCATGCTACATTGAATACATAAATGTATCAGATGGATTGGCGCCGGTTTGGTTGCAAAATTTGTTGCCTAAGGTTAAATCAGGGAAGAATATTTTCTTTTCAAATGCAGATCTATGTAGTCTATTCATACTCAACTATCTAAATAAAATATTAAACTCATTGAAACTTAGTTAAATGTAAAATTAAAAGTTAATATAAAAATCTAAAATGTTAAACTTATTCCTCAAATTAGAATGATTTTATATGTGCGTAAATAAATATTTTTATGTGTTAATTTCTGGCAGTGGCTTTTATTTATTTATATTTAAGATATAAATTAAGATATAGATTTTTATCTCTGCGTCTCCACTGAGCTAGTGACTTGGGCTAACGATCTGAATATTTAAATAAAGTGGAATCTTAACAGCGTGTATCTGCCTACTCTATAAATTTTTCTAGGTTTAAATGCCTAGATGGTGCCCCGTAGAGTAGATATCGTAGTTTGCGGTTAGATTCGATCTTCACTTGCATTTCAATCGTTATAATACATATATGAAAACATGGAAAATCATATAGTAAAGGCATTTATTTTTTTACACTACATCTTAAAGAAAACATATTATAAATTGGTCATTATTTTTCATTACTATCTTCTTGAGAGTTATGTACACTTTTAGTATCAATCCTCAAGATTTTTTTTCTAATGGAGTGAGCATTTAATTGCTTGTTTTTAAACCAAGAGTTCCCAAACTTTTTTTGGCTGCCTCTTTTACCAAAAACTTTTTAAACCATTGATCCTATAATCATTTATTTTACTTGCTCAAATTTATAAATTTGTACAGTAGTTGATATTAAATATTTCACTAGATATCAAACTTTTCATTTAATTAATGATTAAAAAATATAAAAGGACTAAGGAATATGGCATTATTTTGTGCAACATTTAATATCAAAACCGGAACTAAAGAAAATTAAAGCGAAAAAATACAGCAAAGTTTTTTTTTTTTAATTTTTGACATTTATGAAATAAATATGTAAATTCAAAATAAGTACAAATATTGAAATCACTTAATTAAACACAAAAATGAAATGAAAAAAAAACAGCATATTCAGACAGAACTGAACATCAACAAAATTACAACAAAAGATTTTAATCAGAATTATAAAAATAAGAATACCAAATAAATTAGCTTGGAAAAACTGAATTTAAGGAGATGGGTGCACCTGGTGATCTGTTAACAATTTATCTATATCCGGGTTTAAATTAATGACTTACATTCTTAAATCTCATGTTCAGTCGTATGCAATCAATGTCTGTTCGGAAGCAGGTTTAAAAAAATCTTTTTTGTCAGGGTAAATTCTGTTCAAGTGATCTGCTAGTTTTGATGGTTTCATAGCATTGTCGCTAAAGATTTTTTCATATATGCGGCACATTGGTAAATGTTTGTTTGATAATGACAGTACAAATCCTAGCTTCAAATAGTTTAAACTGTATTGTCTGCATTTTTTTTGTGTGTGTGTGGTTGTCATATTATCATAAGAAATAAAATCTTTTATTAACAAACAATTTTGACAGCCCTTGTCATAAAAACAAACAAACAATAAAGTATGTACTTACTTGAAACCGAAGATTTTTGCTCAAACTCGAATAAATAAACTGGGTCCTCTGATTTTCTTTTTCATAGTATTTCTCCTCAATAAATAATTATAATAAAGTTAAAATCTTAAATAAATACATCACATTAAACAAACCAATTTATAGTGTTTTATAAAAGCATGACCATACAAGACTGATAAGACAATGTATAGACATGTTGGTGCTACATATATTTTCATGTATTTTTGGGTGTGACTCTTTTAATGACACATTTTGCTTTTTCGTTTGCAAGTTTGGTACGTAATGTGTTTTTATCAAAAAAGTATTTATGTGAATTATTTTACTTCTTAATTAAGTACCTATTGGAATCATAGCTATTTTGAAGTAACACACATATAACAGTAGTAAGAAGGTCTTTTTTTGATGTTGTTGATTCCCAAATTTTGTATTGAAATTAACGATCCCAGGAAGTTGATATTGATCACTTTAAGAACTCTTGGTTTTAAACCATATTTGTGTTATTGTTTCTATTTTTCAGAAGTTTTCCTGCTAAATTTAAACTTTTTGATTATTTATAAATTATTCTCTAATTAACAAGCTTACTGTCTACAATTATTATGTGAATTTCAGTAGTTTTGGTATCTTCTGCTCAAAAAATTAATTGTAGTGTGTGTGGTTACAAAGAGAAGCTCATCTGTGTAAGTATTCAGGGCTTGAGCTTTATTATCAGTGGTAGGGGGTACATACAGTTTAAACTTCAACTCTTGTTACAGTTTTTTGTTGCTTTTTCGTGAAATTGTAATTTTATTAATACATTCATTATGTTATAGACTGCTTCTATCATTGTTAGTTATCTATTACTCATAAATAAATTTAGCCACTTTAACTCCAAAAAAAAAAAAAGTGATAGTGAGAAAGACAATGAATAAAAGATAAATATGAGTTTTGCAATGATTATAAAACAAATTGTGAAACAAATATGTTTGAAGAAGATCATTTTATTTTGATCTATGCATGCATGTGTGTGGTGTGTTCACAACAAATTATGCAAGTAAACAAAATAAGCCATCAAAGATTAAGGGAATCCATATAATGACATTTCAATTTGTGTGCAGAAAAAAGAAAGTGATTAAAAGAAACTTTAGTGAAAGAAATAAAAATATGAACTTCTTCCTATTATATTTGCTAAAAATATTACTAAAATTAGGGGAAATAAGTATATTTTTTATAAATAGAACAATAATGGAAATATCTCTTTTTCTCTTGTAGCTGCATCTCTAAGATTAAATTACTGCTCGGATATTTTTCTCAAATCTTTTACTGCAAATAATAGTAATTATATTTGTTTTAAAACTGTATTTTTTTAATCTTATTTTTTTATCTAAAATTAATTATAAGTCTTTATAAATCTGTCAGATTTAATACAGCTGTGCTATAAAGACTACTATTTATACCTAGCATGATAGTATTGAGAAAGTCCTGATAGATTTATCCACATATTTTTTTGTTGTTAATAAACTTGAGGAGGTTTAATTTATTAAATTATTTGTTGTGATTATAATGATGCAATTTTTATTAATAATATTTTTATCATTTTTTTTTTGTTTTGTTTTCATATTTTTGTAGATGAGTTCAGACTTTGAAGGTGCTTTAGATTTGGGAGGTGCTTCTACCCAAATCACTTTCGAACCTAGAGAAGTTGTATCTGATGTTGAAATATTACGATTGTATGGGAGAAATCACACTGTTTATTCTCATAGTTTTCTTTGTTATGGAAAATCAGAAGCAGAAAGACGAATGCTTGCTAACCTTGTTAAGGTAATCAATCTTTACTTTTTTGTTGTTGTTTTAAAATATTTTTGCATTTTGTTTTTAAAAATATTTTTTTGTAGAAAAGTAGAAACAAATAAATGCTTACATTACTTTATGTGGCATACATGGTTTTTATTTTAACGATTCCACTCATTTTATTCTAAAGTATAAGCTTTTTTTTCCCATAGACATCCTAAAAAACTTGCAATTAAATAAATCGATATTCATCTCCACGAAATATTTTAAGAAAAAGAGAAATATCTTAATGGTCATACTGATTTTTGAAGAATTAAAATGCAGATAAATAAAATTAAAATGGCGATTTGAAAATATAACTGAGATGTATCTAAACATTAGTTTCTCGCGTATTCTTATACATGGAAGAGCCCAAAGAACATTTAATATATAACGAATCTGCTTAGGATAGAAGGAAAATATGTAAGATAAGAAAATGATACCAAATGATTTACAATTGTGTTCAGTGCAGAGGGTGTTATTGAGACTGGCTTGTAAACAAAATAGGAAAAGGACATAATCAATAACTAATGTCATATTTTGCACAAAAAAAAATTATAAATATTATTTTTAAAATGTTGTTATGCAATTAAATTGCCAAAATCAATTTGTATCATTTTTTTTCTCATGTGTCATAGCATTAGCCAGGAAGCGAACCCGCTAACCTGGGACAACTGCTTGTAAAGCAGCTGTCGCTGACCTCTCGACTTACATAGATATTAGCTTGTGTTTATGTTGATTTTTTTTAAGAATTGAAACATACGCAGATAATATGAAAATAGTGACTTAAAAATGTAATTGAAATGTTATCTAAATATTGATCTCATACTTGTCTCTATGCTTGGGAAAACCTCAAAAAATATTTGATACCTAATAAATGTACTTGGTGTGCAGTGAATCTGGGCAGATAAGAAAATGATTTACGGTTGTGCTCCATATAATAGTTTATTACCAGTGGCAACTACTAGATCTGGGGCTTTTTAGGATACTACCTAATAATTTAATTAAGTACAATTTCAGTTTTATGGCGTAATAAAGAGTAGTTCTGGTTTATTTGGTAAAATAGTAGAATGGCAAACTTTGAAGCAGCACTAATTCCAATAAAGGCATTCAATTATTTATTTACCCAATAAAATTAAATTTCATCTATATTTTGATGTTATAAATATCAAAGAGATATTTATTTGGCAAAGGGTTATGATAAAATTTAATTTCAATGAAAAACAGTAACCTACAAAGTAATACCTAAAAAATGCTAAAAGGAATCTCAACCTCTCTTGGAGTATTGTTATCTTATTTTCTAGAGTAGTGTTTTGCAAATGTAAAAAACACAAATACTTTTAGTCTAGAAATATTATAAAGTAAACAAATGAAGGATTAAAATTATAAATCATCCAGAAAAGTTAGAAAATGCTTGTTATAAATGGGAAAAAAGTGTTGAGATAAGCATGGAAAGGATTTAGTGAAAAAATACAAACAGATGTGAAAGTTTTTATGCAAGAAATAAAAATGGAACTAGTAAGCTTGGTTACAATGTTAGCTTAAAAAGTAATGGTTATTAGTTTGATTTTTTTTATTTTTTTATAAACAATAGATTGTTAATAATTAGATTTAAAATCTGTATTTGTAATATATCAGGTGACATCCAATGGGTTATTATATTCATGTATATTCATTCGCTATCATTAGCTATGTGTATAACTAGAAAACTTTCTGTTGAGAAATTATACGCAGATTTTGCTGTTATAAAGGGGCTAATACTGGGGGCATCATTTTTTAATCTTTATTCACAGTTTATGGCAATGATTTTCAAATTTTATTGATGTAAAAATTACTTTTTTGATATTGTGATTTCCACAGAAATGCATTTAGTTAAAAAAGTGACACTTAAAAATTCAAATGTATTTATTTCTAAAATAAAACTGTAAGAAAAGCAAAAGCAAATTAATGTCTAAATAATGCTGTGATCACAAAGTTGAACAACATAGGCAATTTTCCTCATGACGATTATACTTATTATCAAATAGGTATATGGCATTTTAATGTGAAGAAAGATTTCATTTATTGACATTTTTCTATCTTCCATATCCTTGATTTTAATATAGTCTCATATCTACACTAATAAATAAATAAAAACTAAAAAAAAATGATTAAAAAAATGAATTTTAATTTTTTAATTGACGGTGCAATTGGAAGTTACTGCAGTGGTAAAGTATCACAGACAAAAATTGAAGAAGATTGCTAATCAATCGAAACTGTCAGATCAATGAGGTTTAATAAAATAAGCATTACAGCTGTAGTAAAGAAAAGTGGCTTTGTTTAATTCTTTAACAAATAATTTGATGTAACCCCCCCCCCAATAAAGTAATTTGAATTTTCTAATTTAACGGATCATATATCTTCCATTGCATAAAGAGACATTTTACAGAATTTTTTTTAAAAGAAAAAGAAATGAGAAAGATACTTATCTTTATCTGCTTCTATTTATCAATTAGCAAGTAATGGGGCAGGGGGTGGGGGTATTATTGTTATTATATTAATAGAAGAGATAAAAAGAATTTCTTATTTAGAGATCTTTTTATTTT